>NC_069420.1:4648708-4691208 GCF_026875155.1 Cherax quadricarinatus
TTTTTCTTAGTTTTAAACATTGATATTAATGATTAGCCCTCTCTGTATCTTAAATCTGTGAGTACATATATTTGTAATAAATAAGGCAATTTCTTTAGCTTTCCTTTATTTAGTCTTTAGCATGGTATATAAATTTTAATTCCATAATAAAAAAATACCCATTGCGATATACAGTATGTAAAATGATTAACCAAGTATTTATCGTATCTGTAGAAAGTTCATATACATTCTAATTAGAAAAAGTTTATGCTTGGCATTTTTTAGTGCAAAAAAACCTACATAGCCTTGTTTGCATGGAAGAAAGAATAATTAAGGCACTGTATTTTTGTTAGTTTTTATTTTTTTATGTGGTTTCCGAGTATTTACATATTTCAGGTAGGAGCTTGATGCGGGTGAAGGTTTTTAAAACATTGAGAATTGGAGCTACCCCCCACTTCCCTTGGAATAAACTGATTGCCTCCCATGATCCCTGTGGATTTAGCACTCGCATAAATATAATAATCTGATACATGTAATATCTTGCCAGGTCATTACTACCTCTTTTGCTTCAAAATTTTACCGAACTTTGTGGATTAAAATAGAGATATTGTACAAATTATATAACGTGCAATTTTGCTATGATCATTAGCAGACATTTTTCTTTAATTATGCTTAAACGTAATAGGAAAGAAGTTATAGGTAATTGAGGCAAGGCAGCGGCTGTTGGGAAATTGTTTGTTTTAACTAAGTAACAGTATAACTAAGATTTTATGGATGTTGTTCCGCATGGCTTTAGTTTTGCCAGGGGGAGTTTTGTAGCAACATTTTCCATCCTGTGCAGGAATTAAGATGCCTTTGAAAATTAAAATAGTGATAAATTAAAAAAAAAAAAAAAAAAAAAGGATGAAATTTGGTTGGATAATTTGTCACTTGTATTATTGCAATGTGATAAATTGCAAGCTTTGCATACTATCATCATCAGTGCAAGCTTTTTGAAGTCCTTACATTCATTTAATTAATTAGTTAATGTGTCATATAATGGAGTACAATAGAATATCTCTTTTATACAGTACTTTAGTTGCACTGTTGCTATCTTTTGTTAAGATTTATTTTTGTTTCCTTTAAATCCAATAACCTAATTTTGGTTGGATCTCTTAAAAAACAATTATTTAAAACCAGAATGTAGAAAGCTAATGCTGTTTAAGCAACAAAAACAATTCCTACTCCAGCAAATATTTAATATATCTAATCTTGTTCCTTGTTAAACTGTCGGTGAACAAAATTGTGCACCTAACCCTTCCATTTTAAACTAAACAAGCATGTTCTGTTGAGATTTTATTTTTGATGCTGAAGAGTATTAAATGGAAGTGTGTTTTGTTCCGATAAATTGACTATTGTAATGCTTCACATCAGAGTGATGGCTTCTGTATGTATTAAACACACTTACTGGGAAAGTGTTAGGCGATCCCAACTGGAGAGGCTCGAGTAGAATTCGTTGTTAAAAAGAGCAAGAGGAGATGAGTGATTTTTCTATCTTTTTCTTTCTTTCTTGCCTTTTTTTCATGCTCATCACAGCTCAGTAAGTTAATTCCTCTAGCTTGGTAAAATACTAATACAGTGATTAAGAATGAGTGGCAAAATTCTCATTTTCAAGTGTTAAATTTACTCTTGATTAATATGATATATATTTATATATGTTGTAAAGAGATGCTATATAAGGAGATGTAATGAATGAATTTAATTAATATATTTGCTCAAAGTCCGAGGGTTATCCCCAATTTGGTGACCTTGAAAGGTCAGCATCCTTTACTGGTAGTGGGCATAGTTTGTTATTAATGCAGTGCAGATTTTATCATTATGTATAATAAGTACAGTAGTGTCCTACCAGTTATTATTTAGTGAGATATGTACAGTACCACTTGTTATGACAAAATTCAGTTTCAGTTTAGAGTTTATAGTGACATTTATTGGAAATACCAATTCATTATAGTTACACTATATCCTATGACAGCATTCATTGGATGTAGAGTTGTTGGCTTAAGTGAGTTTTTTCCTTTTTTTAATCAGCAAACTCTTTTCTGTGGAGATCTGTTAGTGTTGGAAAGTTTGAACTTGTCTTTTAGAAAGGGGGAAAAGTTTGCAAATGTTTCTGATTTCCTACATGCCTTCATTAGTAGCGAGAGTATTTTTGTGTAATACGTAAACAATGCTGGATATTCAGTATTTTAACAAATCACCGAAAATTAAAGATTGATTGTTTAATAAAATATTTAAGCATTTGCCCCCAAATTTCTGATATTACTATCTATAGTTGCATCCAGAGATTTTTTTTTTTTTTTTGTTAATAAATGTTTCTTTCTTATGCTCTTATAACTTTTCCAAGGAATGTAGAAGCAGGACTACTATATTGCTTTGCAAATAAAAAATACGATAAAAATGAAAGTTAAGTACTGTACTGTGTGTAATGAAAGTGGCTGTGGTAGATTATTGTACTTAGTTTTGCCTACTTTACAACTGATGATCTTGTGATATTCTCATGTATGTCCTGACAATCTTGAATTGTGATGCAAAATATGAACTCTACCAGAAAGTGAAGAAAGCTGGGCTCTAGTTATAAAATATCTTAGTCATCAAAATGAGGTGCAGTGTCATTTCTTGAAATAGGTACGTCCATAAAGTTTGGTTTAATACCAAGCTGTCCTGAAGTTATATAGCATTATTGATCATATGCCCAAGTATGTAGGAAAATTTGAATGACAGAATATATATATAGAAAGTGTTCTGTTTCAGTGTAAGTACTGTACACACTACTTACGCTTTTCCTTCCTACTGTGATTACCTATTTGTAGCTACAAAAGCATGGCCATACCTATGGTGGTCTATCTTTAAAAGATATTTTAAAACAGTAAAGATACAAGTAGTATTGAGATTTGATGGCATTCTCCATAAGACACCTGCACATGACTAGTTTTTGAGCCTTGGTTTTTATTTTTGATATGGCACTTTCTTTAAGAGTAGACTGATTTCTTTAAATAGTTAATTCTGTGTTTAAGAGGATTTTGCAGAGCAAGTTTGTTGATAACTTCTCCATTGCTGGTGGTATTACTGAGTGGATGCATGTATGTTCATGTTTTAATGTTGGTGCATTTTTTTCTTGTTAAGAGTGCATGCCAGTGAAATCTAAAGGTGTGGTTACTTAATTTTTTCTCTAGGGTTGCATTCCAGTATGTTGAGGTTGTGTAAGATAAGTAGTTTAGCAGAATGAGTGTGATTTAAGAGTAACCCATTAACAAATGCTATACCTAGTCAGTCATGGCTATGCTTGTGAAGTATGACTCAAGAGTTGAAGCTTTTGCAGTGTATGGTATTGAAGTACAGTATTTGAAATAGCTTCATTTTGCTCACTTACATGAAACTGACTGATTAGGATTTCTTCATATTAAATCAACTCTGTAAGCATAACATAGCTATACTAGATACCTGTTATTTTCACTGACTTGCTTATTCATTTTATATTATACTGTCTTATGCACTTAAAGTAGTGTAACATTTTCATTTACAACTCATCCCATTCTGTTAAAAAAGTTTCAGTTGATATACTAATTGGTTAATATTTATTAGGCATACATATTTTGTAATACATGAGTTGCATGTTATATGACCCCCTATTTCACAAATATTTTATACACTAAATTATACTATACTTGATCTGCATACAGAAATAACCACCCAAAACTAAAAGTCATAGGAATAGCAGTTATATTTAACACCGGTAGCTAAGTGATGCTTCATGTTTGAGGATGAGTGTTCGTAAGATTCGCATTAGTTATGCTCAAATGTTATGATAAAATGTAAAACTAATGTGTGTATGCAAGAATTGTAGTCAATCTAAGTTGTCAGAGGTTTGCAAATGCATTAAGTGCCTAAGATCAATATATTTTCGTATTCCAGATCTTTTGAGTATTAGAACTTGTAAAGGCAGTTATCAGTGATCTTCATATTTACCAAAACAGATTGTTAAGGGTACAGTTAGAAGAATCTACTTGCCATCACCCTTGTCTTGAAATAAACTTGAGGCATTTAAAATGAATTAAAGTGTGAGTCAATTCAACACTTTCACTTGAGGGTAGTGTAAAATGGACTTGATATTAAAGGATGTCTGGGTGTGAAATTTATGCTTTAGATAACATTATTACAATCATAACTAAGCACTAAACCCACTAGGGTCATAGATAACATGATTACAGAGGGAAGCCCAGTATCATTTTGTTGTAGCATTTCAGCACTATAATGAATATCAAAATGCAAAAATATTCATATTGAATGTGGATATAACTGTGCCCAGTTTGAGTGGCATTAACTTTGCAACCTGTGGCTTGAGGTGTCCTCATTCATTGTCTGTACCCTTGTAGGTTTAGCACTTCTTTTTTGATTATAATAATTCATGGCCTGTTCAACCAGGCTGTTAGTGGCCTGCATACATTTGTCCCCAAGATTATGCATATGTTAAGAGAGTTTGGGATTGACTGAACACGTGTAGATAATAGAAAGTAGTTACTCTATTTAAAGACTGTGAAAATGAAAGTTAATTAAATTTGATTTGGTAAACTGTATTAAATTAATTTGTGCATGCATCATTTTCTTTACGGTTGTCTAATCTGTAGTGAAACTGAACTTTTATGTAACTAAGAAGTTTATATATGTATATACACACATGAAATACATTACTTTCTGTTGTGGTGTAGTGACTGAGTACTACAGTGTTTCTTGTGTGAGGGGAAGGGGGAACAGATAGGGTGGGCTTGAGTCACTGCAGCTACTTTTATAAAAATACTTTGACCCTTTTCAATTTAGACATGTATATACATATGTATGCATATATAAAATATATTATTTTCTGTCTTATTCTTTGGCTTGCTCCTCTATTTCATGCACACCTTAATCTCGTACTTTCTATCCCAAGCTTGTGTGTGCAGTCTCATTTTCTTGACATTCCCCCATAAGGTATTACATAAGCTTTGACCTGAAGGTCTGGCAGTTTGTTTAGGCTGTAAAAGTAAAAACTGCACTAAATTCCATCTCTGCTAGGCCTGCAGACACCTACTAAAACAAGGTGTTGAATGTACAGTATTAAATGTTATATTGATGTTTATGTCCTGTGTGTGTTCTCACCCAGGTATATACATAGTTATTTGGAAATTTTTAAATTGTGTGTATTCACCACTGACAGCCTGCTGAGTTCCACTACTGATGCAATGGTCTGTGTATCTTATGTACTGGTGTACTTACATTTACAGTATAGGCTGCTGGGGTCAAACACTATGGAGTATATGTGCTCTGGTGGTGGAATGAATTGCAATGTCAATTAGGGCTATGCACTATTATGATTTCTGGTATATACTACAGTACTTGCACTGTCATATCTATAAAACTGCCATTCCTAAAGTAGAATATGATTTGGTCTACATTTAATCTTGTGTAATGTTGAAATTAATCTTGTTTATCAATAATGATTACAGCAACAGCCATGTTATTAGAGTTCAACTTTGCTGGAAAGGTCAATGACTCAACCTAAACATTTGCAGTGTTCTAGCAGAATGCATTGAGAATATGTTAATCCAAACTTATTGTTGGTCTTAATGATATGGCTGATAACTGTGCAATGGCAAGGGAGTGCAGTGGTTATTGGGCAGTTTTGCAATTTATTTTAATAAGGGTTACCTGTAAAGTATGTTTCATCACTCATGATGAACATGAAACAGTGATTATAAATAAATCACTGCATTCCCAGATCCTTCTCATATAGCTTGGTTCATATTGTATGACTATTATCTGTAAAACAATAAGGTTGGATTTTTTTTCCTGCCCCACAAGCCTCACAAGTACAAGGATTTTTTATTTTCTTTGGTGCTGAGTTGCCAGATAGTTGTCTTGTTCTTGTAGGCCACAATATGCCTCTACTTAAAACAAATTTAAAATACATTAAGTGTCTTATTTGCCCCTTGTAACGAAGAAATCACATTTATTGGTATATTAGGCTTTCCTCTCCATTTTCTCAACCATGAAGTACAAAATGATACACTAGGTTTAGCATTTCCTGAATTTTCGTCTTAAAATGAATTGAATGACAGAATAAATAAGCTAATGAAACCTGTGGGACTAACATGTGATGGATCACACCCCAATGCATTTATTTATCAAAAGGGAGGACCAAGGAGACCTAACAAACTTACAATCAAAACTAAGTGCTAAACCCACAAGGGTCATACCTCTTATGAAGAATTAAAATTCTTTCATACTATTTAGAGGTGCAAAAGGAAGACAAGTGGTGGAAGTACTGAAGCCTGAGAAAGTGTACTCACTGTACAGTATCATCAGTCCCAGCTGTTGTAGGTTGATAATGGTTATGTACATTTAAGGATGGTAAAGTGAAATAATTTCAAACAATATATCAAACATTTAAACAATAATACAGCATTTACAAAAATGGTATAACTAATATACAAAATATTAATGAATTTTTTTTTTAAATGCATACGTACGTATGTATAGGTACGTACGTGTAGTTTTACCTCGAATTTCGAACAGCTCCCAACTCGAACAATTATGCAGTGTATTTTTGGGGATCTGAAATGGACTAATCTAATTTACATTATTCCTTAAGGGAACAAATTTGTTCGGTAATGGCACTTGAACAGCCTTCTGGAACGAATTACGGCCAAAATTCGGGGTACCACTGTATGTATGTACATTACATATGAGAGACAAGACAGCGACGTACGAATGATGGTGAAAGTGTTTCTTTTTCGGGTCGCCCTACCTCGGTGGGAGACAGCCAGTGTTAAAAGATATGTCTAGTGGCCTATTCAATTAAATGCTCAGGTACCAATTTTTGTTCATGAATTGAAGATTTCTGTCCACTGAGAGCCTTGCAATGTACTTTTGAGTAATGTGTATCTCTGTCATGCTTGGAGTAATAAGCTTTATTACAAGAACTGCATGGAAACCTGCGCAAACCATTGTGTCTATCCACGTGTGTTTTGAGATGTTGTCTTGTGTAGAATGTGGCATCACACTGCGAGCAAGAATGAGGTTTCTTTCCTGAGTGCCGCATCATATGACGCGTAAGAATGTGGCGACGGTGAAAAGCTGCACCACATTCACTGCACACATGACTTCTCTCCTGAAAATAAAGAATGCAATTCATATTTTTAAATAAATAATAAGCTTGCTTATATTATTAGCCTATTAAAAGAAAAAATGCTAAACCTGTATGGGCCAAACTGCAACTTTTTAATATACTGTAGTTAAAATGCAAATATGTATAAAAGTCCAATAAAACTGGCCCTATTAAGTGGATGTCATAAAACAGTCTGGCTAGCCAATCAACCAGCCAGTTAGCAAATTTTAGACAACATTTTGGAGGGATAAGTTGTGTATCTTTATACATATATGCTTCCAAGCTGTTGTGTTCTGAGCACCTCTGCAGAAACAGTGATTGTGTGAGTGAGGTGAGAGTTGAATGATGATGAAAGTATTTTCTTTTTGGGTCACCCTGCGTCGGTGGGAGACGGCCGACTTGTTATAAAAAAAAAAAAGAATTACATTCACATTGTTGGAAGTCGTCTGCATCTGATACATGTAAAGTCTCTGTCTTCCACCCCTCTCTCCTTTCCACCAACACACTAATAAAGTCCAGAACAAACTGAAGGCATTCCAGCCACTAGAACAACCTTTCCTTTTTTCATTAATCACATTCCCAGGCTTCTACACAGTGCTCGCCTTCCATTTTGAATCTGCCGTCGTAAAAAAAAAGCTTAGGTTTAGGATGTCTCGATAATTGAAGCAGACCTAGTAAATTATTATTATAATAAAAAAGAAGCGCTAAGCCACAAGGGCTATACAGCGCTGCAGGGTAGGGAAGGAAGCGAGGGTATTGGGCGGCAGAAGGGGGAAGGGATGATCAGTAGGTTACAGAAAACAGTGAGGCAGGGGATAGTACGGGGGTAGAGGGCAGCAAGAGATTGAGGTAGAAAGGGCTGAAGGCATCATCAGTTTGTGAAGTCAGTTGTTGTCAAAAAGTCAATGAAAGAGTCTGGATGAAAGGTGGGTCCATTAGCGAGAAGGGAAGGTAAAGAGAGAGCAGCGGAGCGAAGACGACGACGGAGGTATATTCTGCGTGCTCATTGATAAAGTAAGCAGTCTAATAGAATGTGGCTAACCGATAATGGAACCTGACAATTCTCACAGAGAGGAACAGGGCGCCTCTCCATGAGATAACCATGAGTAAGACGAGTATGGCCAATGCGAAGACGGGAGAGAGTAGTCTCCCAACCTTGACACTGATGACAAGAAGATGGCCAGTAACCTATACTCGGTTTAATAGATTAAAGTTTGTTACCGAGCAGAGTAGACCAACGTTGTTGCCAACGGGTGTGAAGGTAGGTAGCTATTGCAGCAAAATAGTCCGGAAATGGAACACCTCTATATGAAACTGGTAGGTCATGTACTGCTGACCGCGCAGCAGTGTCTGCCTGTTCATTGCCCTGTACGTCAACATGACCAGGGACCCAACAAAAAGCTATCTTTATGCTTGGAAGAGATGCGGCATAGCCAAAGTTGGATATGGAGGACTAAGGGGTGAGATGCATCAAATTTCTGTATAGCCTGTAAAGCACTAAGGGAGTCTGAGACAACCACAAATGATGACATAGGCATAAATGCAATATGGATAAGTGCTGCAAGAATGGCATACAATTCAGCAGTAAAGATACTAGCCGAAGATAGTAAATGCCCTCGTACAACGCTGTCCGGAAACACTGCTGCGAATCCTATGCCGTCAGAAGACTTAGAGCCATCTGTGTACACTGCAATGGCATGAGAATGAGAGTGGAAGTGGTCAAGAAAAAGAGAGCGGGAAGCTAACGTAGACAGTTGGGCTTTCGAGCAAGGGAGTGAGAAAGAACAGACTCGAACAGATGGAACTTCCCAGGGGGGTAGGGAAAAGTGAGATGCTACATGAACATAGAGAGGTGGTAAATGAAGAGAAGACAAGAGCGAATGTAGGTGAAGGGAGAAGGAACGGAGCAAACGGGCGGCGAACAAATAAAGAATGTCTACTAATATTGCTGACCATTCTATAAATGGAAGGATTGCGGAGATCATGAGAGCGTACATAGTAGCAAAGGCAATGGGCATCACAGCGATTGGATAAGGATGGAACGTTCGCTTCTGCATAGAGGCTCTCAACAGGGGAAGAGCGAAAAGCACCAAGGCATAAACGTAATCCTTGGTGATGAATGGGGTTAAGGCTAGAGAGAGTAGCAGGAGAGGCCGCTGAATAGATCTGGTCACCATAATCAAGTTTCGATAAAATGAGGGTGGAATGTAAGTGAAGGAGAGTTCGACGATCAGCTCCCCATGAAAGATGAGCAAGGGTTTTAAGAAGGTTCAGCCGGCTGTGACAAGTTGCCTTCAGAGAGGTAATGTGAGCTTTCCAGGATAACCTACGGTCAAAGAGGAGGCCTAGAAACCTGACTGTATCATGTTCAGGGATACGGGAGCCAGAGAAGTACAAAGGATGATCGGAGATGACAGAGCGTCTAGTGAAAGTAATTTGGTGAGTTTTGGTACTGGAAAATTTAAACCCATGTGTGGTGGCCCAATTGGAAACACGGTCGACCGCATGTTGGAGAGAAACTGTAATGAGGTGACAGTCAGCACCTGCACATGCAATAACGAAGTCATCAACATAGAGTGATGACCAAATATTGGATGGAAGACTAGAGGCCAAATCATTTATAGGAAGGAGAAAAAGTGTTGTGCTCAGAACACATCCCTGGGGAACACCTTCAGCTTGGATAAAGTCCAGGGAGAGCACATTATTAACCCGAACACGGAAATGTCTGTCAGTTAAAAAGTTCTTAAGGAAGGATGGTAGATTGCCTCGAAGGCCTAAGGAGTAGGCTTGGGCCAAAATATTATACCTCCAAGTTGTGTCATATGCCTTCTCAAGGTCAAAAAATATGGCAATAACTGAGTGGTTATTCGCAAAGGCATTATGAACATACGTATCCAAGCGTAGTAAGGGGTCTATGGTAGAACGGCCCTTACGAAAGCCATACTGACTGAGTGGAGAGACTGTCGTGTATCTCTAAATACCACACTAAACGTCTATTTACCAGGCGTTCCATCACTTTGCAAACTGCACTGGTAAGAGCAATGGGACGATAGTGGGAGGCTTCATGTCCCGTAGTGCCTGGTTTGCGGAAAGGGAGAACAGTGGCAGATTTCCACAGCTGTGGAAGAACTCCCTGTGACCAAATAAGATTGAAAAGGCGTAATAGGACTGCAAGGGCTGACTGATGTAAATGTTGTAGCATACGAATATGAATGTCGTCGGGCCCAGCTGCCGATGATCGGCAAGCTGAGTGTGTTGCCTCCAGTTCCTGAAGTGTAAAAAGGCACATTATACTGTTCTTCTTTGAGAGAAGAAAAGTCCAAAGGTGCTAACTCTCTGGCAGACTTTGAGGAAAGAAACGAGGGGCATAGATGGAGCCCCTGAGAAATACGGACCAAATGATTGCCAATTTCATTGGCAACATCTAGTGGGTTTGCTATATCAACACCGGCAACCCGCAGAACAGGAGCCGGGTCAAGAGAATATTTACCACTCAGTTTTCGTGCTTTTTTCCAGACTGCACTCATAGAGAAAGCAGAGGTGATGGCGGAGACATAATCTCGCCAGCAAGTGCGTTCAGCGTCATGGATGACACAGTGAGCGATCGCACGCTTCTGCTTAAAATCAAGAAGTCTCTCAGTGGTTCTATTGTACCGGTACCTGCCCCACGCAGAGCATTTCAAACGTACTGCACAAGCACAAGCAGGAGACCACCAAGGCACGCATTTCTGAGAATGCCTGCCCGAAGTTTGGGGTATAGAATGAGAAGCTGCGGTTAAAGCGGAGGACGAGAAGAGGTGTAAAAACTCATCAATGGAGGACGAAGAAGGAACCTCACTAAAAACAGTTGTGAGTAAAGGTTCCAATTTGCTTGATCAAATTGCCAGTGTGGGTTACGAAGAGGTGGTGAATATGAAGGGGAAGTAAGAATGATTGGGAAATGATTGCTGTCATGTAAATCCGGGTGAAGTCTAATGCGGCGGAGGAAGAGCAGACTGAGAGATCGATGCAAGAGAGAGTATGAGTCCGAGGATCAAAATGGGTGTGAGTACCTGTATTTAAAACATGGAGGGGGTGGGTAGCAAGAAAAGCCTCTAACTGAATGCCACGGGAATCACAGTGAGACCCCCCCCAGAGGAAATGATGGGCATTAAAATCGCCAAGTAACAGAAGGGTGGCGGTAATGACAAAACAAGAAAGGCAATATCCGGGATAGATAATGCCCGAGAAGGAGAGAGATACAAAGAACAGAGTGTATACCACCTATGCAAGTGGATACGAGCTGCTGTGTAATGCAGCGAAGTACGAACAAATAGCTGATGGTACGGAATATCAGTGCGTAGAAGAAGGGCACTTTCATTGAAGGTCCCATCAGGAAAAGGATCTGAAGAATACAATAAATTATAGCCTGAGATGGGATAGATAATGGCAGAGTGTAATTTTGGTTCCTGTAAGCAAACACCAACGGGAAAACTGGGAGAGCAACATCTGAAGCTCACCCCAATTACCCCTGAGGCCGCGAATATTCCACTGTAAATAGGCCATGATTGGCAACGATAAAGATACCTGAAATCCGCAGGTAAGGGTACCCACGGACTAGAAGGGTTAGGAAAGTCCACATGCGGTGGCAAAGGAAAACGTTCAAGTAGCGAAGGAATGGTGCGTTGTGAAGAAAGGAGTTGCGCAGATGGAGAAGAGGAAAGAGAAGGAACAGGGTGGATCAGTGTGCATTGATGGTTTGGTCTCTGCAATATATTGAGAGATTGCTTCAAGTGTTTCGGAGTTCAGAGACGTCGTATGGGAGACAATATTGGAGATGGAAGGAGGAGGAGTTTGAGTAAAGATTGGAGCTGTAATGGACTGTACCAAGGTGGGTGGGGGGGGGGGCAAAAGGGTGGAGGGAACTGGAGAAGTGTGGGAGGGGACAGAAGAGGAAGAAACTTCGGAGGGGACAGGGAAGGAAGGCACAGTACGAGGAGGAGGAGGATGAACCTCCACACTTGTAACGGAGCCAGTGAAAGGGGAAGACCTAGGTACAGAGACCAGGAAGGTAAAATGTGGAGGTGGATGAAGGGAAGGAGGGGTTAAAGGAGATTTGTTGGACCTCTGAGAAGTAAAGGGACGATTGGGAGGTGTCGTACGAGGTCTTGTTGATACCGGGGTTTGTGAGGGAGAACACAAAGAAGTGAGGACAGACTGAGGTGTTGAAGTAGAGACGTCTGAGCCCAGGACAGCAAAAGAATTAGATACAGGAGTGACTATGGGACTGACAACCGCAGAGGAGGCTGCAGAAGATGGGACCCCAGAAGTGGTAGGACGTTTTGAAACACGAGAATAAGAAACACGGGGTAGTCTCCCTTGGAAGCGGAGATGAGAAACTGCCACAGCATAAGGGAGACCTGCCTCTTTGAGGCAACGAATTTCCCGGTCATTTAAGTAGACCTGGCAATGGCGAGAGTACGAAGGGTGAGCCTCATGACAATTAAGGCAAGAGGGAGGTTGACTGCAAGATGTATTAGAATGGTCATCGGCACGACAGACTGGGCATTCGGCTATAGATCTGCAATATTTTGCTGGGTGGCCAAATCGCCAGCAATTCCTACACTGTTGCGGTGTAGGGATCACCTTCCGAACTTGTAACCGATGTTCTGCTACATAAACAGAGGATGGGAGTTCACGGCTGTCAAAAGTTAAACGAGCCACATTGCAAGGGTATTGTCTTCACCCACAGGCAGGAAGAACATAAGTGTCTACCTTGAGAATTGGGAGATCTTGGAGTTCCAGCTGTTCGAGAATGTCATTGCCACATGTCTGGAAATTCTGTTGGACTATGGTATGGGGCAGAATAACAGTACCACTACAAGAATTGAGGGAATGATGTTTTTTGATAGTGATAGGAATAGTATCGATATGTGAAAGAAGAGAAAGATCATGAGCTTGGGTAGAATTCTGGACTGATGATGCACGTACCACTCTTAAGAGCATGAGAGGAAATATCTCTACCAACGTGGCATAGGAGCGCTTTGCCAATACTATGGTCAGAAAGATAGGCAGTAGAAGAAGTTGGTCGTAAAGTAAAGAATTTAGTCCATTGTGTGGTCCGAAACTGAGTGTGGAGAGGGAGTGCATGACGTGTCGGTCTTTTCCAAGTAGAATGGGAAGGTAACGAACAGACCTAGTAAAAATCCATAAAACTAACACTGGTGTAGATCTATGAGACTAACACTGGTGTGAAAGATGGTAAAAAGAGTTAAGAATTAAATCCACACAACCTGCATGAATGCCACCTAGAGATATGGCCCAATTCACTGGTTCACCATATCTATCAGAGCATGCCAAATTCCTTTTGACATTTGTAATGCCCTGACATGCTGCAATTGACTTCACTGAAAGTCCCATCTTCACTGCATATTCTTTCGCTTTTTAACAAACTAACCTAGTGCACCAACTCAACCTTAATTTACAACTGCACTAACCCCCAACTTCCCTAACCTGTACTCTTACACATCATCACAAAGCAGTGCTTTATGACTTGTAAGGGATTAGTGTTTAGTTTTGAATAATAATAATGCTGGGAGCAAGGGGGTAGTAATCCCTTCTGTATAAATTACTACATGTAAAAAGAAAAACTTTTGTTTTTCTTTTTAGGTCATCCTCCCTCAGTGGGAGATGGCCAGTGCATTAAAAAAAAAAAATGTTTACAATAACTTTAGCAGATTACATTCTATGCTAAGAAATGGACAGTTTCTTACATTGTGTGACTGCATGTGTACTCTGAGGTTGTACTCATTTTTCAAAACTCCACCACAGGTAATGCAAATATGTCGCTGGGAACACTTTGTCTTGAGGTGTCTATTTCGTTGGTGTCTCTTCTCAAATACCATATGGCAGTTTGGACACGTGCGATCCTGTAAGGGCATAAGGGATATCAATGACAACTAGTACCTTATTACTGAAGGAGTCAAGGGTCATTTTTCACACTTGCTATCGTTATTTGCTATGATCCTCTTGATCTCTACTTGAAGGCCAAGTAAATTAACATTTACACACGAAACTGTAGCATAATATGCTGGTAAATATAAATTATGTATGGGCAAAAACCATAGAGCCTTAGAGCTTAGCCCTAATTTAATCCTAACCAAAATGGTGTGACTAGTTAATAGTCCAAGTTAGACTGAGATGTCATCATAAGTTTCCTTCTATGTGTGGGTTATTTGTATATTATTCCAGTCATGGCATTGTGCCTTTTTATATTCAAAATAGTATACATAACTATGGAATTTTTTAATATGTACACTAGCTACAAACCCACTTGTAACATGGACTGAATGGTGTTTTGAAATCCTTTCAGCTTTTTAGTTAGTTTATGCAAAATGTCCCATAGCTCAATTGGTAGTGCACTCAGCTCATACACTAAGGTCCAGGGGTCAATCCTAGTACGGGTGAAAACATTAGGACATGTTTCCTTAAGACACCTGCTGTCCATGTTCACACATCGGTAAAATAGATACTTGGGTGTTGGATGACTGGTGTGGGTTGCATCCTGGGACAAAATTGACCTAATTTGCCCAAAATGCTCTGCATAACAAGGGGTTTCTATGCATGTATTATTATGTCACTGATGTCAGCTAGGCTGTATACCTTGTACATGTATGTGTAGAAATAAATTTTATTATTGTTATTTTTTTTCAATATGACTGCCATCTCCCACCAAGGCAGGGTGACCCAAAAAAGAAACACTTTCATCATCATTCACACAATATCACTGTCTTGCAAAGGCACCCAGAGATGACAGTTTAGATGTCACTCCAAACAACCAATATCCCAAAACCCTCCTTTAAAGTGCAGGCATTGTACTTACCACCTCCAGGACTCCAGTTCGGCTAACTGGTTTCCCTGAATCCCTTCACAAAATATTACCCTATTCACATTCCAACAGTTTGTCAGGTCCTAAAAACCATTTGTTCTATTCACTTCTATCTAACATGCTCACACATGCCTGCTATATGTCCAGGCCCCTTGCACACAAAACCTCTTTTACCCCCTCCCTCCATCCTTTCCTAGGATGACCCCTACCACTACTCCCCTCCACTGCAGATTTATACACCCTTCAAGTCAACATATTTTGCTCCATCCTCTCTAAATGACCAAACCACCTCTATTAAAAAAAAATTGCTAAAATCTTTAGCAGCCAAGGTAAGCTAGTGACCCCAGTATTACTAAGTCCTAAGGTAGCTAAAGCTCCAAAAAGCAGACCCACTGTCAATTAATATGTGCAAGTACAATACTAGTCAGTGGAAGCTTAAGATGAACACTGCTGTATGGCCCTTGTGGTTTAGTGCTTCTTTTTTTATTATAATAATAATTAAGATGAACACTGTGACTCTTGAGAAGTTCAATATTAGAGGTCACTTTAATACTACTGTCTTGCCTGCAAAGGATACACTGTGATCTCTCTACTATTTTTTTTTTACCTACACTAAACTGAGCTTCTCAAAGGTATATCCTCCCCCATGATTATAATAATAATAATCAAAGGTATATCAATGGTATCTCTTTAATCTCCCTTTCCTTAATAATGCCCTCTCAAGTCTCCAAATGGAGGTTTTGAGCCCCTGGGCAGTGTGCTATCCAGAGATTTATAGAAAATGGGAGGAAACAAAGACAGATGGCATAGTAAATAAAAAGTTATAAACTAAGGTACATAATGACAACAAAGATGAGACAGGTACAGTGATGCATAGTAGTGGGACACAAGACTAAACAAGAACTAGAGAGACAAAATGAGGAAACACGAGAAATACAAGCAGAGCAGTATAGCCAGGAAACTCCAGCAAACAATATAGGGGCAGAGCAAGGTAGCCAGGAAAAGAGAGCAGGATAGCCAAGAAAACCCAACAAACACCACTGGGGCAGAGCAAGGTAGCCAGGAAAACAGAGTAGGATAGTCAGAAAAAACACAGCAGGGTGTACTCCAGGGTAGCCAGGAAAACCCAGCACATAGTAGTCAGGAAAATCCAGCACAAGGTAGCAGAAAAATCCAGGAAAAGTGAGAGCAGAGGAGATTGAGAATGTCAGAAAAAATAGGAAGATGCACCATTTAGATAGATACATACTATGCCAAAGGGGTCTGCAGCTATGGAAAATAATGTAAATACATACATATCAGAAGGTGTACCAACATGCTGAGAAAAGGAAAATGCAGTTTTGGCAAAGAAAGCCGATATTCCCACCCAAAGATGTGCAATTTACCATTGGCAACCAGACAAAATTATACATAAAGAAAATGCAATGATGTAGAATTATGTATCAAGAGGCAGAAAGTGTAAAAAATGTTTTTTAGGAGAATGAGTTACCATCTACAAAACAAAGAAATTCAATGAAAGAACATAGGGTAAACAGAGCCACATGGCAATAGAACACTATGAACAGGTTGTACAGATACCTGGACCAAATATACAGCATGCCACAATACCAACAGCACCAGAGCCATATCACATGATGGCACATTACCGGTAGTACTAACAAAACCCACTACACCAAAACATCTCATATGGTATAACCTCCTCCTCCTTTTTTTGCAAACATACAGGGCTTAAAAACAAAGAAAAATGACAAAGCTAGCTATGTAAGTGGGTTCTTCACAGAAACAAATGCTGTTTGGAGCATTAGTAAACCACCACTTGAATACAACAAAGTTTCATTTAGACTCCATGATGAGGCCTCAATAAGAAATTTCACAGCTGACCTAGAGACTGTTGACTGGCCTACAGAATTCTCCAAGGACAATGGTATTGATGACTGGACAGACATTTTTCTTAACAAATTACTTAGACTATACAACAAACATCGTCCTATAAAAACGAAACAGATCACAAACAAACGGCTTGGTTGCCCATGGCTAACCAGCACCATTCTGAAATCCATTGATAAGAAACACCAATATGAAAAGCAATATAGACAGGGCTTAATACACAAAGATATTCTTAAACACTATTCATCAGTTCTCACCAAAGTAATAAAGAAAGTCAAACAACTATACTACTTCAGCAGATGCCCACGGAAGTCACCGAGATTATAAAGTCACTTAAAAATAACTCCAAACGTATCTCAACACCTGAACCCCATTCTCTTTGCTGACGACACGACTTATGTCATCTCTCACCCTAATCTTGCCACCCTCAACACCATTGTTAATGAGGAGCTGATCAAAATATCGACTTGGATGACAGCCAATAAACTTACGCTTAACACTGACAAAACCTACTACATTATGTTTGGTAGCAGAGCAGGAGATACGCAAATTAACATTAAGATCGACAACACTCTAATTGCCAGGCATAATGAGGGCAAATTCCTAGGCCTATACCTCGACAACAACCTGAACTTCAGCACCCATATCCAACACATAACCAAAAAAGTATCCAAAAACGGTTGGGATCCTCTCCAAGATACGATACTACGTGCCGCAAACTGCCCTTCTCACACTATACCATTCACTTATATATCCATACCTCACCTATGCTATATGTGCTTGGGGTTCAACTGCAGCAACACACCTAAAGCCAATAATAACTCAACAAAAAGCCGCAGTAAGAATAATCACTAAATCCCATCCCTGGCAACACACCCCCCCACTCTTCATAGATCTAAACTTACTCCCTGTTCAGTACATCCACACTTACTACTGTGCAATCTACATCTACAGGACCTTAAATTCCAATATTAACCTTGACCTAAAACGCTTTCTTGATAGTTGCAACAGAACCCACAGGCACAATACCAGACACAAACATCTCTATGACATTCCCCGTGTCCGACTAAACCTTTACAAAAATTCAATGTATGTCAAAGGCCCTAAAATCTGGAACACCCTACCTGAAAATTCTAAAACTGCAGACACATTCATCACCTTCAAAACTACCATCAGAAAACATCTTATCTCCCTGATACACCCTGTCAACTAATTACACGAATACCACCTGGTGGTTAACACTTACACTCACTCACCCATTTGACCATAAACAGAAATATCAATCTCAATCTCAAATAATGAATCTTAACTAGTCATAAGTTGGCCTGTGATACTCCAATACTGAAACTATGTATAGTGCCAAAACAAAAGCATTCACATTGCTAAACTCACAAACTAGTATTTAGTCACTTAGCCATAATACTAACTTACCTCATAATTTTGTAATATTTTAAACTTAAGATTTAATTTAAGTCTGCCCGAAATGCCTAGCCATGCTAGGTGTTCTAGTGGTACACTCTGTAATTATTATTTTACTACATGTAAACAATACAATAACCAAATTCTGTAAACTCAGCATTGTAATCCTTATAGAGAATAAACTTTGAATTTGAAAAAGTGCCATATCAACCAGGCTGTGATGGATGTGTGTGCCAGCAGGCTGCCAGCAGTAGCAGCCTGGGTGACTAGGGAAGTACCAGACAAGCCTAGCCCAGGGTCAGGCTCCATGAGTAGAAAAGCTCTTGAAACTCATCAAAGGTATATCAAAGGTAAGGGAGTCTAGGTTATGATTAGGAAACTGAGGATTGAGTCCACCAGCCCTTGTTTTTAATGATCCACTCAGGCTTAGCACTTAATTTTTTTTCTTACCTCCAGAGAAGGATGCAGTGAGGCTCTGTGGTTTTGAAGCTTCTCTTGAGTGATGTACACCAAGTGGCACTCAGGGCACCGGAACATGCATGGACCTTTGGTTAAATGCTCAAGGAATCTGCCGAGGCTATCAGAGTCATTCTCACAAGTGGGGCACCTGCAGAAAGTGGATATGTAAACTGAGAAACACAGCTTAAGTGTTGAGAAGTGGGAGGAAAAGTGACTGAGCTATGTCAGGAGGCAGTGGGTAGCTGGAGGAGAGATAGGAGAATGCTGAGGGGTAAGGCAACAAAGAATGGGGGGAGAGGACAGAAAAAGGAAGAGAAAGGAGAAAAGGGAGGGTGGCAGAGAGAGGGAAGAAGGAAAAGAATTATTATTACTATATTTGTGGGGAAGTACGTATTATTCAGAGGGCAGAGAAGAGGTTGTTGAGAATGAAGAAAATAGAATGGGGGGGGGGAGGGAAGGAAGGATAGGGGTTATTCCAGGAAGGATTGAAGAGGGAATAAAGGAGATTGAGAGTGCTAAACAGGAGTAGAGGCAAATAATTTTTATGATTTGATGTGCTGCTGGAGTGTGAGCAAGGCAACATTTAAGAAGAGATTCAGGGGAAACTGATTAGCCAAGTCCTGAAAGAGGAAACATAGTGCCTGCACTCTGAAGGAGGAGCAGGGATGTTGTAGTTCAGAAGGTCATCTTAGCAGTGATGCTGGCATGTTTCTTGGATGAGTGACTGAATGAATGATGGTGAAGTAATTTTTTTTTTTTGATTGCTGTTTCTCAGTGGGAGATGGCCAGTGTGCTAAAAAACAAAATCATGGGGAAGTGCTAAACCCTGGGGCTAGAGAATGAGATAAGTAGTGGAAGAGGAGGAAATAGGCAGGAATGTAGGAAGGGAGAGAATAAAAGAGATAGGGAAAAGAAAGACAGAATGAATATATTTTTAGAGTTAACTTTTTTTACAATCTAACAAATTATTTTTTATATAATAAACTTTTCTTTTATCAGCAGATAAACACAAATTGTGTAAGAATATACAAAAAAAAGGTATTTTAATAATTATGCAGTGTAGTAGTACTGTACTGTAAAGCTCAAGGTGTATAAAGACTTTTTTTCAACTAAAAAAAAAAACATGCACTTCCTGGCACAACTCACCATTAACCGCAATTTGGGTTGAAAACTTTAGAGGACATTTTGATTCATTCTGAATGGCTGTCAGTCTGAGTCAAGACTTGATAATGGTCCAGAATCAAAACAAAATACAGTGGACCCCCACTTAACGATCACCTCCCAATACGACCAATTATGTAAGTGTATTTATGTAAATGCGTTTGTACGTGTATGTTTGGGGGCCTGAAATGGACTAATCTACTTCACAATATTCCTTATGGGAACAAATTCAGTCAGTACTGGCACCTGAACATACAGTGGACCCCCGCATAACGATTACCTCCGAATGTGACCAATTATGTAAGTGTATTTATGTAAGTGCGTTTGTACGTGTATGTTTGGGAGTCTGAAATGGACTAATCTACTTCACAATATTTCTTATGGGAACAAATTCGGTCAGTACTGGCACCTGAACATACTTCTGGAGTGAAAAAATATCATTAACCGGGGGTCCACTGTACTTCTGGAATGAAAAAATATCGTTAACCGGGGGTCCACTGTATTAGCTCAAGATTACTCCACGAATCACAAAACAGTAACACTATGAGAAGAAAATTAAGATGAAATTTCAGTCCGTTCCAATTTCCTTTTCATAAGTGTATTTTTTTTATTTCTTCCAGCCACGTTACAACGACTTTTGTTCCTCTTTTTTTTTATTCTCTATGAAATGTAGGTAAACATGAATCAACTCAAATACAGTGGACCCCCGGTTAACGATTTTAATCCGTGCAAGAGGGCTCATCGTTATGCGAAATAATCGTTTTTTGCGAATGAATTTTTTCCCCTTTAAAAATAATGGGGAAAAAAAATTAATCCCTGCAAGACGCCCAAAAGTATGAAAAAAATTTTTTTTTACCACATGAAATGTTAATTTTAATACACACAAACTGAAAAAGGCATGCACAATTACATGACACTTACTTTTATTGAAGATCTGGTGAGATTGATGGGATGGGAGGAGGGGGGGGAGCATTATCTTCTTACTGTTTTTGAGGGGAATCCCCTTCCATTGGACTTGAGGTAGCAAGTCCTTTTCTGGGGTTACTTCCCTTTTTCTTTTTTAAAGCCACTAGGACCAGCTTGAGAGTCACTGGACCTCTGTCGCACAACAAATCTGGGCCTTAGAGCTCTGTACCTCCCGTTCCTTCAAGACTTTCCTAAAATGGGCCATAACATTGTCATTGAAATAGTCACAAGCACGGCTTTTCAACAGCTGTGTCAGGGTGATTTTATCTATAAAAGGGTTTGCAGTTCAACCCCCTCTGCACACATTTCCTTAATCTTTGGGAAGTAGGCACAATGGATTCCACAACTGGCATAGGCTTCTCAGGGTTAGCCCAAACCCTTCAAAATCTTTCTTAATTTCCATACTAAATTTTCACCCCTTTTTTCCACAGGGTTGGCACTAGAAGCTTTCTTGGGGCCCATGGTCACTTATTTTCCAGAAACAGCACCGAAAAACACTGTAATAATACGAAATATTCCGAGTGTATGCTTGGATGTTACCGCGGAGGCTGGCTGGTAAACAATGGGACGGCCGGCACATGTGAGGGCACATTGGACGCGTCTCGACGAAAATGGGTTTAAGCGGGTTTTAATCGGTATGCGCGGCAAAAATTTTGCGATAAAAGTAATCGTTATGCGGAAAAATCGCTATGTGATGCCATCGTTATGCGGGGGTCCACTGTATAGTGTACCCAAAATATCGTTTTCATACACTACCCTAATTAACAAATGTACTACAGTGGACCCCCGGTTAACGATATTTTTTCATTCCAGAAGTATGTTCAGGTGCCAGTACTGACCGAATTTGTTCCCATAAAGAATATTGTGAAGTAGGTTAGTCCATTTCAGACCCCCCAAACATACACGTACAAACGCACTTACATAAATACACTTACATAATTGGTCGCATTGGGAGGTGATCGTTAAGCGGGGGTCCACTGTATACCTTAATTTATATAGCATAATAAAGTCTCCCCCTTTAGAGTGAGTACTGACCTAAAAGAAATGAGCTGCTCACTGAGATATGTTGGCTGGTAGTTTGTATGTAGCTGCAGCTGTCTTCCTGAAGAGCTGTGGATGATCTGCAATTCTCTGACTTCACTCTTATCATCAGCCAGTCGTCTGATGTAAAATTCTGGGAAATACCACACGTTATTTTCTGGTAGCTGGATACGATCTTCACTTGTATCATTCACCAGGGTCACAGACCCATCAGAACAATTCTGTACAAATGGACGGCTCGAGTGACAGATGTGGTCCTTAAATTCTCGAGTGTCAGTATAGCCTGAGCTACAGTTGAGACACACAAAGATGGTGACTTTTGCCTCAATAACTCTAATCTGTGAGGACTCTATGGCTATTGCCAGAGCATCATTTCCTACTGGTGTGAGCTCAGTTATACTTTCACCCTCTTGATGTTTCAGCCATTCTTCGTCTTTATTAAAACAACAATGATGTTTCACTTCTGAAATAAGATTTTCCCGGAGAAAATGTTCATGGGAATTGTATGTGGCTAATGCTGACTCAGGAGTGTTTCCAGTCTGTAGTGTATTATCACATTCTTTCATACTGTTTTTGTTTTGATCACTTTCTTCTTCTAAGGAACAATTAGGGTGACCAGATTCCTCACAAATGATCCAGCTAGTACTGGCTTTGTCCAGTTTCTTCAATTTTGGTTTTCTCTTTAATTTCTTTTCTTCCGAGGGCTGCTTTATTTTAGACTCGTGTATTACTGATGAAGTACTTACATTTAGCATTGTAGAATCATCACCTTTAATTTCATTCCCAATCTCTTGTTTTTGCCTTTTACTCTCACTAAGTTGTCTGAGGTCATCTTCATCATCATCTTCAGGATGATTCCTCACTTTTTTGTAGGAAGGCATCAGTGGTGTTTCAGTTTCAGCCACATTGTGCATAGCTAAAATATGTTCATGAAGCTCTACCAAGTCTTCACACTGCCGTAAACAAATCTGACATATTACTTGAGTCGCCAGAGGAAGCAAGTCCTTCTCATTGATTTGAGGAACTTCATCACAAAGAGAATACTCTCTCTTAATAATGCTTGCATCATATTTAGAGTTTAGTGTACTAGATGACAATAAGTATAAAGACGTTTTACCTGCATCAGGAATGGTCAGCTCGTGATGAGGAGGAAGACTTAGATCCAATCTTGTGTGATTCGCTCTATCGGCTGCTTTTCCCGACAGATTCATAAGTACATTAGCAGCTTCTGTTTCTTTGGTGGTGGGTTGCTGGGGTGATAAGCGATTTACCAGTGGATTCTGCACATGTTCATTTGGCAAGTTCTTAAAAATGTATTCTTCGATTGGAACTACGTGTTGGTGATTTTGTATTATGGGAAGATGGTTGTCATTGTGGACCTCACTCTCATACAGTCTTTGTCTGCTGTGACAACTAGTTGTGTCACTTGACTGAGCTGTGGAGTGTATAATTTTCCCTCTTGGCTAATTATTTTTACACTTGGAGGCCCACTGCAGTCAATAATTTCCTGTAAAACAATGATGAAACCTAATACATGTATATGACATTGTGCATAAGTAAAAGTACCATTAACACGAGCTTAAAACTGAGTTGTAGTTTTTATCTAATTATAATATTTAAATATTACATAAGAAATATTTAGATTAGTGAAGATAAAAAATATACACAAACTATTAATACTGTATACGAAATACCAGTACTTAAAGTAATGATAAATTATGAATTTTTCTTTGACAAATAGGTTTTCTGGTCTCTTGTGTAGTGAATATATTTTAATATGTGGATGAACAAGGACAACATTTTAATCTATTCCAAAGAGTTTGCCAGATGGTGGTGGCCAACAAGTTACCTGTAGTACGTGTAACAGACTAAGAAGAGCACTGTGTAAGGCAGCACTGTAAGACGGCACCGGAGTGTTGGCTTGACATGATGATACAAAAACTTCCAGCCGGTACTTCTCTACCTGACCATCTGCTTGTGCCTAGGACAAATGGAAATTTTAGCTAATGTTTTAACAACAAGGTGAAAATAGAGAATGTTATGTTTACCCCAAAAATCTATCCAAAGTACCCAGATGCACATGTAGCTATCACATAGACTTCTATAAATCACGGGAGGGGGGAGATACGATATTTAATTAACTGAGAAATTGGTTAATTATTCGATTCTTTTGTGATGATAAATTTCAAGATGGAAGGCAAGTGTAATATACGAGAGGCCTGGGGATGTGATTAATGAACAGAGGAAACGTTTTAGTGCCTGGAATGTCTATATTACTATATTAATCTCTATATAATATAATCTCGTGGTTCGGTTGGCTATGCTCTTACCTCACACACTAATTGTCCGTGGTTCGATCCCCGGCTGGGTGGAAACACTGGGTGTATTTCCTTACACCTGCTGTCCCTGTTCACCTAGTAATAAGTAGGTACCTGGGTGTTAGTCAACTGGTGTGGGTTGCATCCTGGGGCACAAAATTGAAGGACCACAATGGAAATAAGACAGAGAGTCCCTGATGACACACTGACTTTCTAAGGTTATCCTGGGTAGATAACATTCCCCGAGTTAAAAATCAGAACAAATCTTATCTTATCTTATCCTCGGTTTGCTTTAACATCTGTACTGGCTTGATAAAACTTCTGGAGAGCGAAACGTAGCAGCAATATGGAAAATAATACAGAAAACAAATTGCTTACATATCAAATAATCTTCATATGGCTACCAAAATAGGACACACCTGTGACAAAAAATTCTCCATTTCGCGGACCAAATGTTGGTAGAGCTCTTGTAACTCGCTCATCCTCGCTACTCCACACTGTGATCTGTACATTACTGCTTCTGTAGGATAAATAAAGGTATTACCAAGGTTTTCTTCACTGAAAGCAACATCAGCTCCTCCATCTTGTTGGGGTTGATAGAGCCACTGACACCGTACGTCGTATCGACTCCGGACTTCCACGGTCACGTAATGAAACATAATAATAATGATAATAATAATAATAATAATAATAATAATAATAATAATAATAACGGAGGGCCCGGGTTCGATTCCCGGCGGGTGGAAACATTTCGACACGTTTCCTTACACCTGTTGTCCTGTTCACCTAGCAGCAAATAGGTACCTGGGTGTTAGTCGACTGGTGTGGGTCGCATCCTGGGGGACAAGATTAAGGACCACAATGGAAATAAGTTAGACAGTCCTCGATGACGCACTGACTTTCTTGGGTTATCCTGGGTGGCTAACCCTCCGGGGTTAAAAATCCGAAAAAAATCTTATCTTATCTTATCTTATCTCTAACTGACATCAGTGACATAGTGCTATATATAATGTCGCTTGTTATGCTGAGTATTTCCCGCAATTAGGTCAGTTTTGTCCCCAGGATGCGACCCACACCAGTCCACTAACACCCAGGTGCCTATTTTACTGATGGGTGAACATGGACAACCGGTGTATAGAAACACGCTCAATGTTTCTACGCTCATTGGGAATCGAATCCAGACACTCTTCGTGTGGAGCAAGAGCTTTAGCCATCAGGCCACGGGGCGCCCTCAAGCGCCCTGAAGCGCCCTAATGCGCCCTGAAGCGCCCTAATGCGCCCTGAAGTGCCCTAATGCGCCCTGAAGCACCCTAATGCGCCCTGAAGCCAGCAAAAGTGTGCAGGAACAGGTCAGGAGCAACATGAACTGTACTTGTTGTTACTGCTGGGGATCCTGAAGGTCACCACTGATGAAGCCAGAATAAACTTTGGTTCCCGGAAGTCCGGGGAAACTATTAGTAAATAAGTTTATTAAAGTACAGGTACACACACATACACAGTTACACAGATTATCATACATAGTAATATATGTGTAAATTACCTAGCATAACCCCCCAAAAAATTCAAAGTGACTTATTTCCATTTGGATCCTTGGATTCCAGTGTCCAAAGTTGGTTGGGAATTGGAAAGGAAACAATGTTTCCCGCAACAAATAAAAAAAACGAAAACTGTTCATAATTATGCCAGATGGACTTTCCTTGCGATTCCCCCCCCCCCCGGTGTTAACTGAGCTAACAACCGGCTTTCCCGAGGCCTGTAACTCCTCCAGAGAGACGAGCTGGTACATGACATCTCAAGTATTGTTCAGCGGGCTGGGACGAATAATGACAAACGCCTGAGGAAGAAAACAGAAGAAATTCGTCACTGATGCTCAGGGCAGGAGTAGAACAAGACATTCACACTCCACCAAGGTCAGCTCAGGTGTGTCATCTCTCGGGTTATTCAGGATCACCAATACTGATGAAGCTTTAGTGAACCCTACTACCTGTGGGCCCGCGGGGGGGGGGGATAAGTAAATTTACTTAGGCAAAGATACATATAATTACAATCGTCATACATAGTGTAAATTACGTAGGATAACTTAAAAAAAAAGTCAAACGAAGGTACAAAATTTTACTAGGGAAAGAGAAACGGTAACCAACTTAGATCAGGTGAAGCTATAAGTAAGTAAGTAAATTTATTCAGGTATACACAAATACAGTTACATAGAATTATCATACATAGCAGCATATACAGAATGTACGAAGAGAAACATGGCCATACTCTCACTCTCAAGCATTATATCATTATTAACTGGTCCTGTTCTAGAAATATCTACCCTTCACAGACGCTGCCTTGCTGAAGTATCCCTTATATACAACTTTCCTAACATGAATCTCAGATTTGGCTTTGTCTCAGTTGATACCTTCCTTTCTCATCATATTATCAAATGCTAAAAAATTCAGAACACTCGTGACTTGACCTGATCTTTGTCTCCTCCTCTTCTTTCCTATATTTTCTTTGTCTTTCCTTTCCTTGGCCTTGGTGTATTCTGTCCACCTGGTATTTGGTTCTACTCTCGTGGGCCATTAACTCTCCTGCACTGCTAATATTTTCTCTTATTCTTACGCTAAATCTCCACCTTTTCTCTCCTTTCTTTCACTACCATTATTACCTTTTTATTGCCACCTCTTGTACTGCTCTTTCTATTACTACTATCACTTCCACCACCACTACTACTACTACTGGCAACGCTCTCGCCTCACACGCTGAGTGTCCGTGGTTCAATCTCCGGCATGGGAGGAAACGTTGGGTATGTATCCTTATACCTGCTGTCAGTGTTTACCTAGCAGCAACTAGGTACCTGGATGTTAGTGGACTGGTGTGGGTGGCATCCTGGGGGAAAAGACTGAAGGACCATAACTGAAATAAGACAAGACAGTCCTGATGACACACTGACTTTCTTGGGTTATGAATCACAACTTTTATCTCACACAACACTGCGACTAGCCGGGGGATCGAACCCATGTTGTTTTAGCCCTCCTCATGGTGAGAGAAAATTCAACGACGCTCTAACCCACGGGATCATACAATCCTACAAGACTCACGCACCCAGAAGAGCTAGGTGTTGTTCCACCTAAGCCAGGGGCAGCTCCTGGACCCGGCCATGGGACCGTCCACTTGTCTGCTGTTTAATATCTGATATTCTGTGTGAGGAGCCGCTGCTGACACAGTATCTTGGTTCAACACTGCCATCAGTCTTCCAGTACCAGGACTATCATAGTAACACTAGTTATAACTACCATCAGGCTATAACTACCATCAGTCCTCCAGTACCAGGACTATCACAGTAACACTAGTTATAACTACCATCAGTCTTTCAGTACCAGGATTATCATAGTAACACTAGTTATAACTACCATCAGTCTTCCAGTACCAGGACTATCATAGTAACACAAGTTATAACTACCATCAGGCTATAACTACCATCAGTCTTCCAGTACCAGGACTATCATAGTAACACTAGTTATAACTACCATCAGTCTTCCAGTATCAGGACTATCATAGTAACACTACTTATAACAACCATCAGTCTTCCAGTACCAGGACTATCATAGTAACACAAGTAATACCATCAGGCTATAACTACCATCAGTCTTCCAGTACCAGGACTATCATAGTAACACTAGTTATAACTACCATCAGGCTATAACTACCATCAGTTTTCCAGTACCAGGACTATCATAGTAACACTAGTTATAACTGGCAACTCATCAGTCTTCCAGTACCAGGACTATCATAGTAACACTAGTTATAACTACCATCAGTCTTCCAGTACCAGGACTATCATAGTAACACTAGTTATAACTACCATCAGTCTTCCAGTACCAGGACTATCATAGTAACACTAGTTATAACTACCATCAGGCTATAACTCCATCAGTCTCGTACCAGGACTATCATAGTAACACTACTTATAACTACCATCAGTTTAGTACAAGGACATCATGTTATAACATCTAGGTTATAACTACCATCAGTCTCATACAAGGACTATCATAGTAACACTAGTTATAACTACCATCAGTGCTTCATACCAGGACTAACATACAGGTTATAATACCATCAGTCTCCATACCAGACTATCCATACATACTTATAACTACCATCAGTCTTCAGTACAGGACTAACAAGTACACTAGTTATAACTACCATCAGGTTTCCATACCAGACTACATATAACATACTTATAACTACCATCAGGTTCAGTACAAGCTATCATGTAACACTAGTTATAACTACCATCAGTCTCCAGTACCAGACTAACAAGTACATAGTTATAATACCATCAGTCTTCCAGTACCAGAGATATCATAGTAACACTAGTTATAATACAATCAGCTTCATACAGGACTACATAGTAACACAGTTATAACTACCATCAGTCTTCCAGAACCAGGACTAACACAGTACACTAGTTATAACTACATCAGTCTATCCAGTACAGGACTTTATAATACACAGTTATAACTACATCAGCTTCAGTACAGGACTATTATATACCACTAGTTATAACTGCCATTCCAGTACAGGACTATCATAGTAACACTAGTTATAACTACATCAGGTTATAACTGCCATCAGTCTTCATACAGGACTATCATAGTAACATAGTTATAACTACCATCAGTCTTCCATACAGGACTAACATATACACTAGTTATAACTACCATCAGGCTATAACTACCATCAGTCTTCCATACCAGGACTATCAAGTAACCTAGTTAACTACCATCAACTCAGTACCTGATAATCATAGAACACAGTTATAACTACCATCAGACTTCAGTACCAGACTATCATAACACTAGTTATAACTACCATCAGACTTCCAACAGGTATATCATATACCATAGTTATAACTACCATCAGACTTAGTACAGGACTATCATAGTAACACTAGTTATAACTACCATCAGTCTTCCAGTACCAGGACTATCATAGTAACACTAGTTATAACTACCATCAGTCTTCCAGTACCAGGACTATCATAGTAACACTGGTTATAACTACCATCAGTTTCAGTACCAGACTATCATAGTAATCACTAGTTATAACTACCATCATTTCCAGTACTAACATCATAGTAACACTAGTTATAACTACCATCATGTTTCCAGTACCAACATCATAGTAACACTATATAACTACCATCAGGTCTATAACTACCTTCAGTCGACTATATAGTACACTAGTTATAACTACCATCAGTCTTCCATACCAGTACTACATAGTAACACTAGTTATAACTACCATCATGTTATAACTATCATCAGGTTATAACTACCATCAGGCTATAACTGCCATCAGGTTATAACTACCATCAGGTTATAACTACCATCAGGCTATAACTACCATCAGGTTATAACTACCATCAGGTTATAACTACCATCAGGTTATAACTACCATCAGGTTATAACTACCATCAGGTTATAACTACCATCAGGTTATAACTACCATCAGGTTATAACTACCATCAGGTTATAACTACCATCAGGTTATAACTACCATCAGGTTATAACTACCATCAGGTTATAACTACCATCAGGTTATAACTACCATCATGTTATAACTACCATCAGTTATAACTACCATCAGGTTATAAACTACCATCAGGTTATAACTCCATCAGGTTATAACTACCATCAGGTTATAACTACCATCAGGTTATAACTACCATCAGGTTATAAGCTACCATCAGGTTTATAACTACCATCAGGTTATAACTACCATCATGTTATAACTACCATCATGTTATAACTACCATCAGGTTATAACTACCATCAGGTTATATAACTACCATCAGGTTATAACTACCATCATGTTATAACTACCATCATGTTATAACTACCATCATGTTATAACTACCATCAGGTTATAACTACCATCAGGTTATAACTACCATCAGGTTATAAGTACCATCAGGTTATAACTACCATCAGGTTATAACTACCATCATGTTATAACTACCAGCATGGTTATAACTACCATCAGGTTATAACTACCATCAGGTTATAACTACATCAGGTTATAACTACCATCAGGTTATAACTACCATCAGGTTATAACTACCATCATGTTATAACTACCATCATGTTATTCTAAGGCTATCCATCAGGTTCTATACATCTACCATCAGGTCTAACTAGCTGTTACCATCAGGTTATAACTACCATCAGGTTATAACTACCATCAGGTTATAACTACCATCATGTTATAACTACCATCAGGTTATAACTACCATCAGGCTATAACTACCATCAGGCTATAACTACCATCATGTTATAACTACCATCAGGTTATAACTACCATCAGGTTATAACTACCATCAGGTTATAACTACCATCAGGTTATAACTACCATCATGTTATAACTACCATCATGTTATAACTACCATCAGGTTATAACTACCATCATGTTATAACTACCATCAGGTTATAACTACCATCAGGTTATAACTACCATCAGGTTATAACTACCATCAGGTTATAACTACCATCAGGTTATAACTACCATCAGGTTAACTACCATCAGGTTATAACTACCATCAGTTATAACTACCATCAGGTTATAACTACCATCATGTTATAACTCACATGTTATAACTACCATCAGGTTATAACTACCATCAGGTTATAACTACCATCAGGTTATAACTACCATCATGTTATAACTACCATCAGGTTATAACTACCATCATGTTATAACTACCATCAGGTTATAACTACCATCAGGTTATAACTACCATCATTTTATAACTACCATCAGGTTATAACTCCCAGCATGTTATAACTACCATCAGGTTATAACTACCATCATGTTATAACTACCATCAGGTATAACTACCATCAGGTTATAACTACCATCAGGTTATAACTACCATCAGGTTATAACTACCATCAGGTTATAACTACCAGCATGTTATAACTACCATCAGGTTATAACTACCATCAGGTTATAACTACCATCAGGTTATAACTACCATCAGGTTATAACTACCATCAGGTTATAACTACCATCATGTTATAACTACCATCAGGTTATAACTACCATCAGGTTATAACTACCATCAGGTTATAACTACCATCATGTTATAACTACCATCAGGTTATAACTACCATCAGGTTATAACTACCAGCATGTTATAACTACCATCAGGTTATAACTACCATCAGGTTATAACTACCATCAGGTTATAACTACCATCATGTTATAACTACCATCAGTTATAACTACCACATGTATAACTACCAGCAGTTATAACTACCATCAGGTTATTAACTACCATCAGGTTATAACTACCATGCATGTTATAACTACCATCAGGTTATAACTACCATCATGTTATAACTACCATCAGGTTATAACTACCATCAGGTTATAACTACCATCAGGTTATAACTACCAGCATGTTATAACTACCATCAGGTTATAACTACCATCAGGTTATAACTACCATCATGTTATAACTACCATCAGGTTATAACTACCATCAGGTTATAACTACCATCATGTTATAACTACCATCATGTTATAACTACCAGCATGTTATAACTACCATCAGGTTATAACTACCATCAGGTTATAACTACCATCAGGTTATAACTACCATCATGTTATAACTACCATCATGTTATAACTACCATCATGTTATAACTACCAGCATGTTATAACTACCATCAGGTTATAACTACCATCATGTTATAACTACCAGCATGTTATAACTACCATCAGGTTATAACTACCATCATGTTATAACTACCACATGTTATAACTACCATCAGGTTATAACTACCACAGGTTATAAACTACCATCAGGTTATAACTTCCATCATGTTATAACTACCATTCATGTTATAACTACCACATGTTATAACTACCATCATGTTATAACTACCATCAGGTTAACTACCATAGGTTATAACTACCATCATGTTATAACTACCATCAGGTTATAACTACCATCATGTTATAACTACCAGCATGTTATAACTACCATCAGGTTATAACTACCATCATGTTATAACTACCATCAGGTTATAACTACCATCAGGTTATAACTACTCAGTCATGTTATAACTACCAATTATAACTACCATCAGGTTATAACTACCATCAGGTTATAACTACCATCAGGTTGATAACTACCAAGTTATAACTACCATCAGGTTTACTTCCATCATGTTATAACTACCTTCAATTATAACATACCATCATGGTTATACTACGGTACATGTTTAACAATCATTTCACTGAATACCATCAGTTATAACTACCATCATTATAACTACCACATTATAATACATCAGGTTAACTAATCATATTAAACTACCATTAGTTATAATACGCATCAGTTATACTTCCACAGCTGTATTAAACTACCATCAGGTTTATAACTACAATCAGGTTATTAAGCTTTACAATTTAATCCAGGTTATAAATACCATAGGTTAATAATTACCATCAGGTTATAAGTACATCAGTTAAAAACCATAAGTTTAATACCATCAGGTTATAACTACCAGAGGTTTAAACCACAGGTAAACTACCACAGGTTATAACTACCATCATATTACTCCCACAGGTTATAACTACCATCAGGTTATAACTACCACATTTATAATACCATCAGTTATAACTACCACAGTTATAACTACACATATTATAACTACCATAGTTATAACTACCTCAGGTTATAACTACCAGCATGTTATAACTACCACATTATAATACCATCAGGTTATAACTACCATCAGGTTATAACTACCAGCATGTTATAACTAACATCATAATAACTACCATCAGTTATTAACTACCATCAGGTTATAACTACCACAGTGTTATAACTACCAGCATGGTTATAACACATCAGGTTTAACTACCAGCATGTTATAACTACCATCATGTTATAACTACCACAGTTATAACTACATGAGGTTATAACTACAGCATGTTATAACTACCATCAGTTATAACTACCATCAGGTTATAACTACCACATTTATAACTACATCAGGTTTAACTACCAGAGTTAAACGTACCATCGTTATAATGAAGGTGTATAAACCTCTATTATAACAATAATTGGTTAGGTAAGGTTAATACCAGAAGTTATGACACATATTACAAACTATCATCAGTTTAATACCAAACATGTTATAATACCAGAGTATACTAACAGTTTACTACGGTCAACTATTTATAACATAATATTATATAATCGGTCTTAACTGACCCTTTAACTACGATAGTTTATAATCCAGTATATTATAAATTCCATCATTTTACCAGGTGTATAATACATAGTTATCAATTACAGTTTAATCAGATGTTAACTACTATCAGGTTATAAAACCAATTACACCGATGGTTATAACTCCATCGGTGTCACGTTACACACTCTTAGGTCGTGTATTGGATTGTATTATCTTCTTTAAATTTGAAATAACTGGGGTGGGTAGTGTAATTTGAAATTTTCACTAATTAGAATTTGAAACATCATTCGGAAAGGACAAAAATATTTGAAATAATAGGAAGTTTGAGTTGAGTGAGACGGCGTCAATACTTCACAAATTGCCTGATAACTTCAGGGTTTCTGATTTTGTTCTTGAGACAGGATCTTGTGTTTGACAATTTAATCTTTTTGAAATTGAATTCCGAGGATGAGAAAGAAAAATGTGTCAATAAAGGTGGAGTAAGTCAGGATGGTTATCACAGAGGTTGTAAACACAGATCACCGGGAGAGTCCAAACTAGTGTCGCATTAAATCCACACTTATTTTCACCTTTAATCCAACTAAACATAAACATTAATTAATTATTGGGGTAAGAATTTGAGAATTTAGCCACATTAAGTTTTGTCTTGTACAATCCGCTGTAAAAAAAGACATAAAATTGTATTTTATGGAAGTTGGTTTTAGCAGCGAGTGGTCAGTAGTGGATCACAATATTTGTCCTGACATACCCACCACTGTCTTTCCTTCACTTTGTCTTGGCGCTTATTTGATGTTATATGTTGTTATATTATACAGTCTTGGCTGTCGTGTGCTAGATAATTATTTAAACTTGTCATTTAGATAATGAGAGTAACGTAAATGATAATGAAGTGTATAAATTATTCAATATTGGTAGGTAAGGTAGTCCAGAAGGTGACAATAATACCACAACTCAGTCTCAGCCTTTAATACCAAACATATATAAACCAGGTATCAACATTATACTATGTCACTATTGTCAGAAATTATATAATCGCTTTGCCCTTTAAACGATTGTATTATATCAGTATATTTAATTATATTCAGTGGCATTAGCAGGTGTATAATAAATTTTCTTTATCAGAATATTAGTTATTTCCAACATAAGATTTACGTTTTACTTAACTGATTAACAAAAGTAAATTACTTAAGAGATGTTGGTACCCCTGTGACTTATCATCTTTTAAAAGTCACATCAACACTTCACACCTTCATTACCTTACATAAACACTCTTATATATCCTTCAGTTGTTACACAAATTACAGGAAAAATATAAAAATTTTCCACTGCTCTAACATATTAATGACTGGTGTTACAACACACCAGACTTGAGAAGATACTTAGAACAGTAGAGAGTCGCACCTACTCCAAGGTTGAGGGACTGATTACCTCATCTTCTGTACATAGTCTTACTGTTTTGTCAAGTTATGTCCTAGAATTTGTATTGATAAAGCCACTGGATGGCGAAACGTCTACAATAAAGGTATCCAGATGTTGCACATGTGTCTTAATTTCATCAACATAGACTGTGTTCTAGCGTCATCTTCCTCCCAGGGTTCAACACAGACTGTGTTCTAGTGTTATATTCCTCCCAGGGTTCAACACAGACTGTGTTCTAGTGTTATCTTCCTCCCAGGGTTCAACACAGACTGTGTTCTAGTGTTATCTTCCTCCCAGGGTTCAACACAGACTGTGTTCTAGTGTTATATTCCTCCCAGGGTTCAACACAGACTGTGTTCTAGTGTTATATTCCTCCCAGGGTTCAACATCAGACTGTGTTCTAGCGTCATCTTCCTCCCAGGGTTCAACACAGACTGTGTTCTAGTGTTATCTTCCTCCCAGGGTTCAACACAGACTGTGTTCTAGTGTTATATTCCTCCCAGGGTTCAACACAGACTGTGTTCTAGCGTCATCTTCCTCCCAGGGTTCAACACAGACTGTGTTCTAGGTTATATTCCTCCCAGGGTTCAACACAGACTGTGTTCTAGGTATATTCCTCCCAGGGTTCAACACAGACTGTGTTCTAGTGTTATATTCCTCCCAGGGTTCAACACAGACTGTGTTCTAGCGTCATCTTCCTCCCAGGGTTCAACACAGACTGTGTTCTAGTGTTATCTTCCTCCCAGGGTTCAACACAGACTGTGTTCTAGTGTTATATTCCTCCCAGGGTTCAACCAGACTGTGTTCTAGCGTCATCTTCCTCCCAGGGTTCAACACAGACTGTGTTCTAGTGTATCTTCCTCCCAGGGTTCAACATAGACTGTGTTCTAGCGTCATCTTCCTCCCAGGGTTCAACACAGACTGTGTTCTAGTGTCATCTTCCTCCCAGGGTTCAACATAGACTGTGTTCTAGCGTCATCTTCCTCCCAGGGTTCAACACAGACTGTGTTCTAGGTCATCTTCCTCCCAGGGTTCAACACAGACTGTGTTCTATGCTTCTTCCTCCAGGGTTCAACACAGACTGTGTTCTAGGTCATCTTCCTCCCAGGGTTCAACACAGACTGTGTTCTAGTGTTCTTCTCCCAAAGACTGTGTTCTAGCGCATCTTCCTCCCAGGGTTCACACAGACTGTGTTCTAGTGTTCTTCCTCCCAGGTTCAAACGACTGTGTTCTAGCGTCATCTTCCTCCCAGGGTTCAACACAGACTGTGTTCTAGTGTTATATTCCTCCCAGGGTTCAACACAGACTGTGTTCTAGTGTCTATCTTCCTCCCAGGGTCACACAGACTGTGTTCTAGCGTCATCTTCCTCCCAGGGTTTCAACACAGACTGTTTCTAGTGTATTTCCTACCAGGGTTTACAAGACGTGTTCTAGGTCATCTTCCTCCAGGGTTCAACACAGACTGTGTTCTAGTGTCATCTTCCTCCCAGGGTTCAACACAGACTGTGTTCTAGCGTCATCTTCCTCCCAGGGTTCAACACAGACTGTGTTCTAGTGTCATCTTCCTCCCAGGGTTCAACATAGACTGTGTTCTAGCGTCATCTTCCTCCCAGGGTTCAACACAGACTGTGTTCTAGTGTCATCTTCCTCCCAGGGTTCAACATAGACTGTGTTCTATGCGTCATCTTCCTCCCAGGGTTCAACACAGACTGTGTTCTAGTGTCATCTTCCTCCCAGGGTTCAACATGAACTGTGTTCTAGCGTCATCTTCCTCCAGGGTTCAACACAGACTGTGTTCTAGTGTCATCTTCCTCCCAGGGTTCAACACAGACTGTGTTCTAGTGCTGTCTTCCTCCCAGGGTTCAACACAGACTGTGTTCTAGGCATCTTCTCCCAGGGTTCAACACAGACTGTGTTCTAGTGCTGTCTTCTCAGGTTCAACACAGACTGTGTTCTAGCGTCATCTTCCTCCCAGGGTTCAACACAGACGTGTTCTGTGCTGTCTCCTCAGATGTGTTCTAGCGTCATTCTCCTCCCAGGGTTCAACACAGACTGTGTTCTAAGTGTTATATTTCCTCCAAGGGTTCAACACAGACTGTGTTCTAGTGTCATCTTCCTCCCAGGGTTCAACACAGACTGTGTTCTAGTGTTATATTCCTCCCAGGGTTCAACACAGACTGTGTTCTAGTGTTATATTCCTCCCAGGGTTCAACACAGACTGTGTTCTAGCGTCATCTTCCTCCCAGGGTTCAACACAGACTGTGTTCTAGTGTTATCTTCCTCCCAGGGTTCAACACAGACTGTGTTCTAGTGTTATATTCCTCCCAGGGTTCAACGCAGACTGTGTTCTAGCGTCATCTTCCTCCCAGGGTTCAACACAGACTGTGTTCTAGTGTCATCTTCCTCCCAGGGTTCAACATAGACTGTGTTCTAGCGTCATCTTCCTCCCAGGGTTCAACACAGACTGTGTTCTAGTGTCATCTTCCTCTCAGGGTTCAACATAGACTGTGTTCTAGCGTCATCTTCCTCCCAGGGTTCAACACAGACTGTGTTCTAGTGTCATCTTCCTCCCAGGGTTCAACACAGACTGTGTTCTAGTGCTGTCTTCCTCCCAGGGTTCAACACAGACTGTGTTCTAGCGCCATCTTTCTCCCAGGGTTCAACACAGACTGTGTTCTAGTGCTGTCTTCCTCCCAAGACTGTGTTCTAGCGTCATCTTCCTCCCAGGGTTCAACACAGACTGTGTTCTAGTGTTATATTCCTCCCAGGGCTCAACACAGACTGTGTTCTAGTGTTATATTCCTCCAAGGGTTCAACACAGACTGTGTTCTAGTGTTATATTCCTCCCAGGGTTCAACACAGACTGTGTTCTAGTGTTATCTTCCTCCCAGGGTTCAACATAGACTGTGTTCTAGTGTTATCTTCCTCCCAGGGTTCAACACAGACTGTGTTCTAGTGTTATATTCCTCCCAGGGTTCAACACAGACTGTGTTCTAGTGTTATCTTCCTCCCAGGGTTCAACACAGACTGTGTTCTAGTGTTATATTCCTCTCAGGGTTCAACACAGACTGTGTTCTAGTGTTATCTTCCTCCCAGGGTTCAACATAGACTGTGTTCTAGTGTTATCTTCCTCCCAGGGTTCAACATAGACTGTGTTCTAGCGTCATCTTCCTCCCAGGGTTCAACATAGACTGTGTTCTAGTGTTATCTTCCTCCCAGGGTTCAACACAGAATGTGTTCTAGCGTCATCTTCCTCCCAGGGTTCAACACAGACTTTGTTCTAGTGTTATATTCCTCCCAGGGCTCAACACAGACTGTGTTCTAGTGTTATATTCCTCCCAGGGTTCAACACAGACTGTGTTCTAGTGTTATATTCCTCTCAGGGTTCAACACAGACTGTGTTCTAGTGTTATCTTCCTCCCAGGGTTCAACATAGACTGTGTTCTAGTGTTATCTTCCTCCCAGGGTTCAACATAGACTGTGTTCTAGTGTTATCTTCCTTCCAGGGTTCAACATAGACTGTGTTCTAGTGTTATATTCCTCCCAGGGTTCAACACAGACTGTGTTCTAGTGTTATATTCCTCTCAGGGTTCAACACAGACTGTGTTCTAGTGTTATCTTCCTCCCAGGGTTCAACACAGACTGTGTTCTAGTGTCATCTTCCTCCCAGGGTTCAACACAGACTGTGTTCTAGTGTCATCTTCCTCCCAGGGTTCAACACAGGCAATCCCATCATGGGTGACCCAGTTATATACACTGTGGGATGGTTGCTATCAAAAACGTGAGTGAGTCTATGTAAATAAGGTCTGGCGCCTTGGTGCAGAAACTTGAAATATTCCAATACTCAGTGTTGCCATGTTACACTAAAAAAAAAAACTTCATCTCGAAGCCATCTTCCAGCTTTATAATGCTCGTGAAAAAGCAAACGCTCTATTGTATTATTATAAGCAAAGCGCTGCCAGACGTAAGCTATATTAGGCACTTGTGCTGCTCATTGTGCTATTGCATACATTGAGGTAGAGGGGGCTGGGTTTATGAGATAGGGGATACTTTTGTCGGGTTTTACAGCGATTGAAACATGTCTAGAATAAAGAATAAAAATTTGATTTCTCTGTAAACGTTAGAGTGTGTAAGAATAAGTTGATTATTACTATCAGTGTTATTATTACCACTGCTACAAGGAGGGTCACCAACACTCCGGCTGTCTTGAAGAAGGAATTCGAGATATTCCTCAGATCAGTTCCTGATCAGCCAGGGTGTGGTGCATACGTCGGCCTGCGGGAGGCGGCCACCAACATCTTGACCGATCAGACCAGCGACCAGGAGGTCTGGTCTGGGGCAGTGCCGCGGGGGGCGCTGACCCCCGCAAATGACTGAAAGCAACTTACAGGTAACTACCGCTACTAAATAATAATAAAAACAGCAACAACAGCAATAATAATAACTACAACAACAGTAAAAATAACAATAATAATAATAATAATAATAATAATAATAATAATAATAATAATAATAATAATAATAATAATAATAATAATAGTTTTAATGTTAATATGACATTCAGATATTTTTTCCGGCATATTATGCTTTATTTAATATATGAACATTCTGATGGTCTGTCTTTACACTACATTACAGGCTCAAAAAAACTAATAACAAGAAAAGACTCCTGCTGTGGAAGTTAGGCGAGTGAATTTTCTATAGAAATTATTCCTGGCCGTACTGATCGTCTGGCAGCCCGGCTTTGTGGCAACAAGACCGGCAGCGCGGCATATGCTGCCTTACCCGCTGCCTGGCGCTTATATAATTTTATCCCCCGATATTACAATTCCGCCACCCAGATAATTTGCATAGATGGAATATACAATTTTCATGTGTTGGAGCCAGTGAGTAGAGGAGACGAGAATAGGAATCCATGGGTCAGTTGGTAGCACTCTAGGTGGCTAGTGTACGACAAGTCCTGCATCTATTGGTGTCTTGGGTGCCAGACGAACGACAAAAGTAGAGGCACTGAATAAAGGTGAACGATTCTTGTTTCAGTACGAAAAAAATGTTAAAGGTGAAGTTATATGGAACAAGTGTTAATTTGTGTGTGTACTCACCTAGTTGAGGTTGCAGGGGTCGAGTCCAAGCTCCTGGCCCCGCCTCTTCGCTGTCGATACTAAGTCACTCTCTCTTTGCTCCATGAACTTTATCATGCTTCTTCTTAAAGCTGTGTATGGAATTTGCTTCCACTACTTCACTCTCCAGATTATTCCACTTCCTCATAACTCTGTGACTGAAGAAATACTTCCTAACATCCCTGTGATTCATCTGTGTGTGCGTGTGTGTGTGTGTGTGTGTGTGTGTGTGTGTGTGTGTGTGTGTTTGCGTGTGTGTGTGTGTGTGTGTGTGTGTGTGTGTGTGTGTGTGTGTGTGTGTGTGTGTTGTGTGTGTGTGTGTGTGTGTGTGTGTGTGTGTGTGCACATGTATCAGAAAATATAATCAGGTAAGAGCAAATATTACTTTCTTACCCTGGCAAAGTAATTGCTCTGGGTGAACAGTTTCCCTTGACCTAAAACAACTGGGGTTATTACGTGGGCCCTGCGAAGCACGGTGGGAGGGGAGGGGAAAAGGGAGGGGCGGGGGGAGGGGGGGGGGGGGGGGGGGGGGCAGGGGGGGGCGGGGTGGGGTGAGGGGTGATGAGTCTGGTCCCAGAACTAAAAAGACAAAAACTACCGGTGGGCTAATTTCCAACAGATTAAACTACCAGCAACAAAACTACCTGCAGAAACTAAACTCCCAAGAAAACTAAACTAAGCAAAAACATACCCCAGCAGACAAAAACTCCCGGGCCAAACCCAAAATCCCACCCAAAAACTAAAACATAGCGGGGACTAACCACCTGCAGAAACAAAAACCCCCGTAAACAAAACTCCCACAAAAAACAATACTTTTCAGCAACTAAACCCAGCAGACTAAGCCCCGCAGAATAAACTACTAGTAAAGACACACAAACCCATCCCCTTATAAACTGCTACCATTTTACATCAGTTTAAAACAACAATGACGAGGAAGGAGAGAAATCTTTAAAGAGTTTAAACCCAAACTATGTGAAGACCCATTTTCTCAGTGTTTTTTAAGTTTTCAAGTGTTCTTAATTATAAGCAAGTCTTTTAAGTTTTAAATTAATATTCTTTAAGTTTTAATCAAGTGTTCTTAAGTTTTAATAAAGTGTTTTTAAGTGTTCTAAAAGTTTTCTCAGTGGAATCACCCAAAAACACTAGAGGGGGAAAACAGAGACGAGAACAAAAAGGGGAACTGGTTACACGCCGGGCACACACACACCCCACACACATCCCCACACACACAAAACACACACACACACAAAACATACACAACACCACATACACACCCCGCACATTTCAAACACCCCACACACCCCCCCCCCCCCCCCCCCCCCACACACACACCCCACACACAAAACCACACACACACAACACCCCACACCACACACACACACACACACAGGGGCCAGGAGCTCGGATGGGACCCGGCAACCCCCCAACCCTAAGGTGAGTAAAACCCACACACACGCCCCACACACACACACACACACACACCCCACACCCCATACACACAACAAACACACCACACATACACACACACACACATACACACACACACACCACACCACCCCCAAAACCCCAAAACCCCCCCACACAACCCCCCACCACACACCAAAACCCCAAGACCACACCCCACCCCACACACCACACCCAGGAAACAAAACCGGGAAAGAAAAGTGAAGAGGTTCTGAGCGAGCTAGAAAACCTAAAGGGCCCAAGGGGGCCAGTTTTAAACATCTCCCCATGGGTATTGAGAGAGGGAGCAGAGGCGCAAGTGAAACCCCTAAAACAAAATTAAATTACATCTATCAAAACGGGGAAAAATTGGCCGGGAGGGAAAAGACAGCAAATTTAGTCCCAATTTTTAAAAAAAGGGGGCCCAGACATAAAAAGCACAAAACTAACAGACCAGTGCCCACTGACATTTTAATATTATGCAAAATCATGGAAAAGATTATCGGGAGAAGGTGGTGGAACACCTAAAAAGGGAATAAATTTTCATCAACACCCAACATGGTTTCAGGGACGGGAAACCCTGTGTCACAAACCTACGGAGTTCTATGACAGGTGACAGCATAAGAAAAAAGGGGAGGGGGGTTGGGGGGGTTTTGCATATTTTTTGGACTGAAAGAAGGCTTTTGAACACATTTCCCCACACAAGAGTTTGGGTTTGAAAAAAACTGGAGGCCCAAAAGCAGGGTTAACGGGGAAGGCACACAATGGATCGGGGAATACTTGTAAAGGGAAAGGGACAGCGCGAGTAGGGAAAGGGGGCAAAGGTGTCAGAGGGGGCCCACCTGTGACCAGGGGGGCCCCCCGGGGGGCCCAGTTGGGAACCAGTGCTTTTTCTGGTTAATTTTGAAAAAAAAAACGCCCAAAAAGGGAAAAGGAATAGACCAGAGGTGCCCCCTGTTTGAAGGGACTTTGATTTTTGTGAGAAGA
>NC_069420.1:4698708-4703708 GCF_026875155.1 Cherax quadricarinatus
ACAAAAATTTTCAGTGGGAACCCCCACAAAATACAGTGGGAACCCCCCAAAAAATATACAGTTAAAACCCCCCACAATATACAGTGGGAACCCCCACCAAAATAAAAGTGGGAACCCCCCACAAATACAGTGGTAACCCCGCCCCAAAAAAGTGGTAACCCACACAAAATACAGTGGAAAACCCCCAAAAAAATACAGTTTGGGAACCCCCCCAATTTTACAGGGTAACCCCCCACAAAAACAGTGGTAAAACCCCCACAATATCAGTTTAAAACCCCCCCAAAAAACATTGGGAAAACCCCCCCCAATTTTACCCTGTAACCCCCACAAATTTTTACAGTGGTAACCCCCACAATATCAGTTGGGAACCCCCACAATAACAGTGTAAACCCCCCACAAAAAACAAAATGGGTAACCCCCCCAATATACAGTTGGTTTCCCCCCACAATTACAGTTAACCCCCACAAAATAAGTGGTAACCCCACAAATACAGTGGAACCCCCAAATATACAGTGGTAACCCCACAATATACATTGGTAACCCCCACAATAACAAATGGGAAACCCCCCCCAATATACAGCGTAACCCCCACAAAAATACAGTGGGAACCCCCCCACAAATACAGTGGGAACCCCCACCAAAATACAGGGGGTAACCCCCCAATATACAGTGGTAACCCCCCCAATAAACAGTGGTAACCCCACAAATACAGTGGTAACCCACCACAAATATTTCAGTGGTAAACCCCCCCAAAATACAGGTAACCCCACAATATACAGTTGGGAACCCCAAAAACTTCAGTGGTAACCCCCACAATATACAGTGGGAACCCACCACAATAACAGTGGTAACCCCCAAATATACAGTGGGAAACCCCCACCCTAAAACAGTGGGAACCCCCCACAATAATTTAAATTTGGGAACCCACCAAATATAAAAAGGGGTAACCCCCACAAAATACAGTTTTAAAAACCCCCCCAATAACATGGTAAAACCCCCCCACAATATTACAGTGGTAACCCCCACAATATACAGTGGTAACCCCACAATATACTGTGTAACCCCCCAAAATAACCAAATGGGAACCCCACAAATTTCAGTGGTAACCCCCAACCCAAATACAGTGGGGAACCCCCACAATATACGGGGGTAACCCACCCCAATAAACAGTGGTTTAACCCCACAATATACAGTGGTAAAACCCCCCCCATTATACAGTGGTAACCCACCCCAATATACAGTGGGAAAACCCCCACAATATACAGTGGTAACCCCACAATATACAGTGGGAAAAAACCCCCAATAAACAGTGGGAACCCCCCCACAAAAATTTCGGGGGTTTAACCCCCCACAATAACAAATGGAACCCAACAATAAAAAAGTGGGAACCCCCCACAAAAATACAGTGGTAAACCCCCCCAAATACAATTTAAACCCCCCACAAAAAAAAGTGGGAAAAACCCACCACAATATAAAAGTGGTAACCCACCACAATATACAGTGGTAAAACCCCCAAAATATACAGGGTAAAACCCCCCAAAAACAGTTGGGAACCCCCCCAATATACAGTGGTAAACCCCCACTTTTACAGTGGAAACCCCCCACAATATACTTGGGAAAAACCCCACAATAACAGTGGTAACCCCCCCAAAAAAAATACAGTGGTAACCCCCCACAATAACAGTGGGGAAACCCCCAAAATATAAAATGGTAACCCCCACAATATACCCGTGGTAACCCCCACAATAACAGGGTAACCCACCAAAATATTGGGGAAAACCCCCCAAAAATATACTTTGGGAAACCCCAAAAAAAAAAAAAAAAATATTTAAAGGGGGGGAAAAAATATAAGGGGTTTTAAAAAAAATTATAAATTTGGAAAAAAAAAATTAAAAAATAAATTTAAAATTAAATTAAAACCCCAAAAATTTTTTTTTTTTGGGGGGGGGGTTTAAAAATTTAATTGGTTTTAAAAATATTTTTAGGGGTTTAAAAAATTTTTTGGGGGGGAAAAATATTTATTGGGTTTAAAAAATATTAATTTTTGGTTAAAAAAATAAAAAACAGGGGTTTTTCCCCAAAAAAAGTAAGGGTTTAAAACCCCCCAAAAATAAAGTGTAACCCCCACAATATCAGTGGTAAAACCCCCACAATTACATGGTAACCCCCCCAATATACCCGTGGTAAACCCCCCACAATATCAGGGGGTAACCCCCCAAATACAGTGGTAACCCCCCACAATTACAGTGGTAACCCCCCCAAAAAATAAGTGGTTAACCCCCACAATAACAGTGGTAACCCACCCCAATTTTACGAAGGGACCCAACAATATACAGTGGTAAACCCCCCACAATATTCAGGGTAACCCACCAAAAATATACAGTGGAAACCCACCCCAATATCAGTGACCCCCCACAATATAAATGGAAACCCCCCCCAATAACCAAATGGAAACCCCCCCAAATTTTCATGGGAAAAACCCCCACAATTCAGTGGTAACCCCCCACAATTTTCCCGGGTAAAACCCACCAAAAAATATACATTTGGGAACCCACCACAAAACCCCAGGGTAAACCCCCCCCAAACGGTGGGAAAAACCCCCACAATACGCAGTGGGGAACTCACCTAATATACATTGGGAAAACCCCCCACAAAAAAGCAAATGGTAAAACCCCCCACAAAAGGCAGTGGTAAACCCCCCACAATAAAACATTTGGGAAACCCCCCCCCAAAAAGCCCCGGGGAAAACCCCACAATAGCAGTGGGAAAACCCCACAAATTTTCCCCGTGGTAACCCACCACAATATACCCGTGGTAACCCACCACAAAAACAGTGGGAACCCAAACCCCAATTCAGTGGGGAACCCAAACCCCAATATCAGGGGAACCCCCCACAATATACGGGTAACCCCCCACAAATGGCCCGTGGTAACCCACCACAATATTTCAGTGGGGAACCCCCACAATATACAGTGGGGAACCCACCACAATTTAACATTGGGGGCCCACCCCCAATAGCATTGGGAAAAAACCCCCCACAAAAAACGCAACCACCCAATATTTTAAATGGGGTTTTAAACCCCAAACCCCCAATGGCAAATGGTAAACCCACCCAAATATTCAGTGGGAACCCCACCAAAAATTTAAGGGGTAAACCCCAAAACCCCAAATCGTGGGAAGACCACAAAGCGGGTTTTCTCCCCAATAAACCAAACTCCCGGACTAAAATTTAAAAAGGTGGGGGTTTTTTAAAAGGTTCCCAGAGCACCGGCTGACCCGGGGACTTTTCCCCGAAGGGGGGGGGGCAAAACCTTTAACCTACGGGGGCTTTAGGAAACCCCGGGTTAGAGGGGGTTTTTAAAAAGGGTGGGTTTTCTACCCCAACAAAAACATCTTTTGGCTGAGAGAAATGTTTAAGAAAAAACTGGGGGTTTCTCTCCCCAGATTCTCAAAAAGGGGCTCCCCTTTATGGGTTTACAGGGGCGGGTTACTCCCCCCCGGTATTCCCTTAAGACCCCCTCTTTGTATAAACTTTTACAAACTTTTCTCACCCCCAAATTTTTAAACCCCCCTTCCAAATTTTAAAACCGGGCTCTCCCACCATTTTTAAAACCCCTAAACTTTACCCCAAACCCCCTTACCATCACACCACCCTTCCACCTACCTTTCTCCCCAATTTTACAACCAACCCCTCCCCTTTTTAAAAATCCCCCTCAAGCCAATTTTTAAAAAACCCACCACCCCCCCCAATACCCCCACCCTCTCCACCCCTAAGAAACCCCCTACCCTAAAACCCCCCCCAAAAAATTTAACCCTCAAACCAATTAAAAAACCCCCCCCCTCCCCATGAATTCCCCCCCCAAATAACCACCCCCTTACCCCACCACCCCCCTCTACCAAACCATATTAATACCCCCAAAAGGAAACAAATTTAATAAACCCTCCCTGCCCCCACCCCCCCCAAAATTCCCCCCAAAAACACCACCCCCCTTTCCAAAAATTAAAATCCAAAAGAAAACCACCCTTAAAAATAATACCCCCCTAATAAAACCATTTAAATAAATCCCAAAATAAATTTCCCCAAAATCTAAATAAAACCCCTTACCCTAAACCCCCCTTAAATAAACCAAATTACCCCCAACCCCATCCTCCCACCCCCCAATCTTACCACCAACCCCCCTCCCCCATAACCTCCTCTCCCCCCATCAAATCTCCACCAAAACCCCTCCTCCCACCCTCCCACCCACCCCCCCAAACACCCCACCCCCTCCCCCCATCACCACCATCCTCTCCACCATCACCACCAAACCCCCTCCACCACACCAAAAAATTTCTCCAAAAAAAAATTAAAACCTCCCCTCCCCCTAAACCCAATTTTCTCCAAAAAACCCCACCAACCCTCTCACACCTCCCCCACCCTCTCCCCTCCCGTTTCCGCCTTTTTCTGTCCCGCCCTCCCTCCTTCTTCCCTTTTTCCCCCCAAACCCCCTCCCCTCCCCTTTTCCCTTTCCGGCTCTTCCCCCTTCCCCTCCCCCTTTACTTTTGTCCCCTTTCCCCCCCCCTCCCCTCACCATATTCCCCCTTTTTCCCCCCCCCTTCCCCACTTTTTCTCCCCTTTTTCCCTTTCCCCTCCCCCATCCCTTTTTTTTCCAAAAAAATTTAAAATTTTCCAAATAGAAAAATTAAAAAGAATCCTCAGTAAAACTCAGGGTTTTTGTCTCAAAAACCACAAACGTTAGGGTCTCTCTTTTCTTTTCCCCCCTTTTTCTCTTTCCTCTTCCTCTGTCTTCTGTCTTCTGTCTTTCCTTTTCTTCTGTCTCTCCTCTCCCTGTCCCTGTTTTTTTCTGTTTTGATCTCTCTTTTTCCTCTCTCTTTTCTCTCTCCCCCTTTTTCTGTTGTCTCCCCGTCTCCTTTCTCTCTTCTCTCTCTCTGTTTTGTCTTCTTGTCTTTCTCTTTCTCCCTCTTCTCTCTTACCTTTATTTTCTCTCTTTTTCTTTCCC
>NC_069420.1:4706208-4713708 GCF_026875155.1 Cherax quadricarinatus
ACTGGGTGTTCCTGTGTTAGTGAGTCCCTATGACTGGGAGTTCCTGTGTTAGTGAGTCACTATGACTGGGTGTTCCTGTGTTAGTGGGTCACTATGACTGGGTGTTCCAGTGTTAGTGGGTCACTATGACTGGGTGTTCCTGTGTTAGTGGGTCACTATGACTGGGTGTTCCTGTGTTAGTGAGTCACTATGACTGGGTGTTCCTGTGTTAGTGAGTCACTATGACTGGGTGTTCCTGTGTTAGTGAGTCACTATGACTGGGTGTTCCTGTGTTAGTGAGTCACTATGACTGGGTGTTCCTGTGTTAGTGAGTCACTATGACTGGGTGTTCCTGTGTTAGTGAGTCACTATGACTGGGTGTTCCTGTGTTAGTGGGTCACTATGACTGGGTGTTCCTGTGTTAGTGAGTCACTATGACTGGGTGTTCCTGTGTTAGTGAGTCACTATGACTGGGTGTTCCTGTGTTAGTGAGTCACTATGACTGGGTGTTCCTGTGTTAGTGAGTCACTATGACTGGGTGTTCCTGTGTTAGTGAGTCACTATGACTGGGTGTTCCTGTGTTAGTGGGTCACTATGACTGGGTGTTCCTGTGTTAGTGAGTCACTGACTGGGTGTTCCTGTGTTAGTGGGTCACTATGACTGGGTGTTCCTGTGTTAGTGAGTCACTATGACTGGGTGTTCCTGTGTTAGTGAGTCACTATGACTGGGTGTTCCTGTGTTAGTGAGTCACTATGACTGGGTGTTCCTGTGTTAGTGGGTCACTCTGACTGGGTGTTCCTGTGTTAGTGAGTCACTATGACTGGGTGTTCCTGTGTTAGTGAGTCACTATGACTGGGTGTTCCTGTGTTAGTGAGTCACTATGACTGGGTGTTCCTGTGTTAGTGAGTCACTATGACTGGGTGTTCCTGTGTTAGTGGGTCACTATGACTGGGTGTTCCTGTGTTAGTGAGTCACTGACTGGGTGTTCCTGTGTTAGTGAGTCACTATGACTGGGTGTTCCTGTGTTAGTGAGTCACTATGACTGGGTGTTCCTGTGTTAGTGAGTCACTATGACTGGGTGTTCCTGTGTTAGTGAGTCACTATGACTGGGTGTTCCTGTGTTAGTGGGTCACTATGACTGGGTGTTCCTGTGTTAGTGGGTCACCATGACTGGGTGTTCCTGTGTTAGTGAGTCACTATGACTGGGGTGTTCCTGTGTTAGTGGGTCACTATGACTGGGTGTTCCTGTGTTAGTGAGTCACTATGACTGGGTGTTCCTGTGTTAGTGGGTCACTATGACTGGGTGTTCCTGTGTTAGTGAGTCACTATGACTGGGTGTTCCTGTGTTAGTGAGTCACTATGACTGGGTGTTCCTGTGTTAGTGAGTCACTATGACTGGGTGTTCCTGTGTTAGTGAGTCACTATGACTGGGTGTTCCTGTGTTAGTGAGTCACTATGACTGGGTGTTCCTGTGTTAGTGAGTCACTATGACTGGGTGTTCCTGTGTTAGTGGGTCACTATGACTGGGTGTTCCTGTGTTAGTGAGTCACTATGACTGGGTGTTCCTGTGTTAGTGAGTCACTATGACTGGGTGTTCCTGTGTTAGTGAGTCACTATGACTGGGTGTTCCTGTGTTAGTGAGTCACTATGACTGGGTGTTCCTGTGTTAGTGAGTCACTATGACTGGGTGTTCCTGTGTTAGTGAGTCACTATGACTGGGGTGTTCCTGTGTTAGTGAGTCACTATGACTGGGTGTTCCTGTGTTAGTGAGTCACTATGACTGGGTGTTCCTGTGTTAGTGAGTCACTATGACTGGGTGTTCCTGTGTTAGTGAGTCACTATGACTGGGTGTTCCTGTGTTAGTGAGTCACTATGACTGGGTGTTCCTGTGTTAGTGAGTCACTATGACTGGGTGTTCCTGTGTTAGTGAGTCACTATGACTGGGTGTTCCTGTGTTAGTGAGTCACTATGACTGGGTGTTTCCTGTGTTAGTGGGTCACTATGACTGGGTGTTTCTGTGTTAGTGAGTCACTATGACTGGGTGTTCCTGTGTTAGTGGGTCACTATGACTGGGTGTTCCTGTGTTAATGAGTCATTATGACTGGGTGTTCCTGTGTTAGTGAGTCACTATGACTGGGTGTTCCTGTGTTAGTGAGTCACTATGACTGGGTGTTCCTGTGTTAGTGAGTCACTATGACTGGGTGTTCCTGTGTTAGTGAGTCACTATGACTGGGTGTTCCTGTGTTATTGGGTCACTATGACTGGGTGTTCCTGTGTTAGTGACTCACTATGACTGTGTGTTCCTGTGTTAGTGGGTCACTATGACTGGGTGTTCCTGTGTTAGTGAGTCACTATGACTGGGTGTTCCTGTGTTAGAGAGTCACTATGACTGGGTGTTCCTGTGTTGGTGAGTCACTATGACTGGGTGTTCCTGTGTTAGTGAGTCACTATGACTGGGTGTTCCTGTGTTAGTGGGTCACTATGACTGGGTGTTCCTGTGTTAGTGAGTCACTATGACTGGGTGTTCCTGTGTTAGTGAGTGACTATGACTGGGTGTTCCTGTGTTAGTGAGTCACTATGGCTGGGTGTTCCTGTGTTAGTGAGTCACTATGACTGGGTGTTCCTGTGTTAGTGTGTCACTATGACTGGGTGTTCCTGTGTTAGTGAGTCACTATGACTGGGTGTTCCTGTGTTAGTGAGTCACTATGACTGGGTGTTCCTGTGTTAGTGAGTCACTATGACTGGGTGTTCCTGTGTTAGTGAGTCACTATGACTGGGTGTTCCTGTGTTAGTGGGTCACTATGACTGGGTGTTCCTGTGTTGGTGGGGTCACTATGACTGGGTGTTCCTGTGTTGGTGAGTCACTATGACTGGGTGTTCCTGTGTTAGTGAGTCACTATGACTGGGTGTTCCTGTGTTAGTGAGTCACTATGACTGGGTGTTCCTGTGTTAGTGAGTCACTCTGACTGGGTGTTCCTGTGTTAGTGGGTCACTATGACTGGGTGTTCCTGTGTTAGTGAGTCACTATGACTGGGTGTTCCTGTGTTAGTGAGTCACTATGACTGGGTGTTCCTGTGTTAGAGAGTCACTATGACTGGGTGTTCCTGTGTTAGTGGGTCAATATGACTGGGTGTTCCTGTGTTAGTGAGTCACTAACACTGGGTGTTCCTGTGTTAGTGAGTCACTATGACTGGGTGTTCCTGTGTTAGCGAGTCACTATGACTGGGTGTTCCTGTGTTAGTGGGTCACTATGACTGGGTGTTCCTGTGTTAGTGAGTCACTATGACTGGGTGTTCCTGTGTTAGTGAGTCACTATGACTGGGTGTTCCTGTGTTGGTGAGTCACTATGACTGGGTGTTCCTGTGTTAGTGAGTCACTATGACTGGGTGTTCCTGTGTTGGTGAGTCACTATGACTGGGTGTTCCTGTGTTAGAGAGTCACTATGACTGGGTGTTCCTGTGTTAGTGGGTCACTATGACTGGGTGTTCCTGTGTTAGTGAGTCACTAAGACTGGGTGTTCCTGTGTTAGTGAGTCACTATGACTGGGTGTTCCTGTGTTAGTGAGTCACTATGACTGGGTGTTCCTGTGTTAGTGAGTCACTATGACTGGGTGTTCCTGTGTTAGTGAGTCACTATGACTGGGTGTTCCTGTGTTAGTGGGTCACTATGACTGGGTGTTCCTGTGTTAGTGTGTCACTATGACTGGGTGTTCCTGTGTTAGTGAGTCACTATGACTGGGTGTTCCTGTGTTGGTGAGTCACTATGACTGGGTGTTCCTGTGTTAGTGAGTCACTATGACTGGGTGTTCCTGTGTTAGTGGGTCACTATGACTGGGTGTTCCTGTGTTAGTGAGTCACTATGACTGGGTGTTCCTGTGTTAGTGAGTCACTATGACTGGGAGTTCCTGTGTTGGTGAGTCACTATGACTGGGTGTTCCTGTGTTTAGTGAGTCACTATGACTGGGTGTTCCTGTGTTGGTGAGTCACTATGACTGGGTGTTCCTGTGTTAGTGAGTCACTATGACTGGGTGTTCCTGTGTTGGTGAGTCACTGACTGGGTGTTCCTGTGTTAGTGGGTCACTATGACTGGGTGTTCCTGTGTTAGTGAGTCACTATGACTGGGTGTTCCTGTGTTAGTGAGTCACTATGACTGGGTGTTCCTGTGTTAGTGAGTCACTATGACTGGGTGTTCCTGTGTTAGTGAGTCACTATGACTGGGTGTTCCTGTGTTAGTGAGTCACTATGACTGGGTGTTCCTGTGTTAGTGAGTCACTATGACTGGGTGTTCCTGTGTTAGTGAGTCACTATGACTGGGTGTTCCTGTGTTAGTGAGTCACTATGACTGGGTGTTCCTGTGTTAGTGAGTCACTATGACTGGGTGTTCCTGTGTTAGTGGGTCACTATGACTGGGTGTTTCTGTGTTAGTGAGTCACTATGACTGGGTGTTCCTGTGTTAGTGGGTCACTATGACTGGGTGTTCCTGTGTTAGTGAGTCATTATGACTGGGTGTTCCTGTGTTAGTGAGTCACTATGACTTGGTGTTCCTGTGTTAGTGAGTCACTATGACTGGGTGTTCCTGTGTTAGTGAGTCACTATGACTGGGTGTTCCTGTGTTAGTGAGTCACTATGACTGGGTGTTCCTGTGTTACCGGGTCACTATGACTGGGTGTTCCTGTGTTAGTGACTCACTATGACTGGGTGTTCCTGTGTTAGTGGGTCACTATGACTGGGTGTTCCTGTGTTAGTGAGTCACTATGACTGGGTGTTCCTGTGTTAGTGAGTCACTATGACTGGGTGTTCCTGTGTTGGTGAGTCACTATGACTGGGTGTTCCTGTGTTAGTGAGTCACTATGACTGGGTGTTCCTGTGTTAGTGGGTCACTTTGACTGGGTGTTCCTGTGTTAGTGAGTCACTATGACTGGGTGTTCCTGTGTTAGTGAGTGACTATGACTGGGTGTTCCTGTGTTAGTGAGTCACTATGGCTGGGTGTTCCTGTGTTAGTGAGTCACTATGACTGGGTGTTCCTGTGTTAGTGGGTCACTATGACTGGGTGTTCCTGTGTTAGTGAGTCACTATGACTGGGTGTTCCTGTGTTAGTGAGTCACTATGACTGGGTGTTCCTGTGTTAGTGAGTCACTATGACTGGGTGTTCCTGTGTTAGTGGGGTCACTATGACTGGGTGTTCCTGTGTTAGTGAGTCACTATGACTGGGTGTTCCTGTGTTAGTGAGTCACTATGACTGGGTGTTCCTGTGTTACCGGGTCACTATGACTGGGTGTTCCTGTGTTAGTGATCACTATGACTGGGTGTTCCTGTGTTAGTGGGTCACTATGACTGGGTGTTCCTGTGTTAGTGAGTCACTATGACTGGGTGTTCCTGTGTTAGTGAGTCACTATGACTGGGTGTTCCTGTGTTGGTGAGTCACTATGACTGGGTGTTCCTGTGTTAGTGAGTCACTATGACTGGGTGTTCCTGTGTTAGTGGGTCACTTTGACTGGGTGTTCCTGTGTTAGTGAGTCACTATGACTGGGTGTTCCTGTGTTAGTGAGTGACTATGACTGGGTGTTCCTGTGTTAGTGAGTCACTATGGCTGGGTGTTCCTGTGTTAGTGAGTCACTATGACTGGGTGTTCCTGTGTTAGTGAGTCACTATGACTGGGTGTTCCTGTGTTAGTGAGTCACTATGACTGGGTGTTCCTGTGTTAGTGGGTCACTATGACTGGGTGTTCCTGTGTTAGTGAGTCACTATGACTGGGTGTTCCTGTGTTAGTGAGTCACTATGACTGGGAGTTCCTGTGTTGGTGAGTCACTATGACTGGGTGTTCCTGTGTTAGTGAGTCACTATGACTGGGTGTTCCTGTGTTGGTGAGTCACTATGACTGGGTGTTCCTGTGTTAGTGAGTCACTATGACTGGGTGTTCCTGTGTTGGTGAGTCACTGACTGGGTGTTCCTGTGTTAGTGGGTCACTATGGCTGGGTGTTCCTGTGTTAGTGAGTCACTAAGACTGGGTGTTCCTGTGTTAGTGAGTCACTATGACTGGGTGTTCCTGTGTTAGTGAGTCACTATGACTGGGTGTTCCTGTGTTAGTGAGTCACTATGACTGGGTGTTCCTGTGTTAGTGAGTCACTATGACTGGGTGTTCCTGTGTTAGTGAGTCACTATGACTGGGTGTTCCTGTGTTAGTGAGTCACTATGACTGGGTGTTCCTGTGTTAGTGAGTCACTATGACTGGGTGTTCCTGTGTTAGTGAGTCACTATGACTGGGTGTTCCTGTGTTAGTGGGTCACTATGACTGGGTGTTTCTGTGTTAGTGAGTCACTATGACTGGGTGTTCCTGTGTTAGTGGGTCACTATGACTGGGTGTTCCTGTGTTAGTGAGTCATTATGACTGGGTGTTCCTGTGTTAGTGAGTCACTATGACTGGGTGTTCCTGTGTTAGTGAGTCACTATGACTGGGTGTTCCTGTGTTAGTGAGTCACTATGACTGGGTGTTCCTGTGTTAGTGAGTCACTATGACTGGGTGTTCCTGTGTTACGGGTCACTATGACTGGTGTTCCTGTGTTAGTGACTCACTATGACTGGGTGTTCCTGTGTTAGTGGGTCACTATGACTGGGTGTTCCTGTGTTAGTGAGTCACTATGACTGGGTGTTCCTGTGTTAGTGAGTCACTATGACTGGGTGTTCCTGTGTTGGTGAGTCACTATGACTGGGTGTTCCTGTGTTAGTGAGTCACTATGACTGGGTGTTCCTGTGTTAGTGGGTCACTTTGACTGGGTGTTCCTGTGTTAGTGAGTCACTATGACTGGGTGTTCCTGTGTTAGTGAGTGACTATGACTGGGTGTTCCTGTGTTAGTGAGTCACTATGGCTGGGTGTTCCTGTGTTAGTGAGTCACTATGACTGGTGTTCCTGTGTTAGTGGGTCACTATGACTGGGTGTTCCTGTGTTAGTGATCACTATGACTGGGTGTTCCTGTGTTAGTGAGTCACTATGACTGGGTGTTCCTGTGTTAGTGAGTCACTATGACTGGGTGTTCCTGTGTTAGTGAGTCACTATGACTGGGTGTTCCTGTGTTAGTGGGTCACTATGACTGGGTGTTCCTGTGTTGGTGAGTCACTATGACTGGGTGTTCCTGTGTTGGTGAGTCACTATGACTGGGTGTTCCTGTGTTGGTGAGTCACTATGACTGGGTGTTTCTGTGTTAGTGAGTCACTATGACTGGGTGTTCCTGTGTTAGTGAGTCACTATGACTGGGTGTTCCTGTGTTAGTGAGTCACTATGACTGGGTGTTCCTGTGTTAGTGGGTCACTATGACTGGGTGTTCCTGTGTTGGTGAGTCACTATGACTGGGTGTTCCTGTGTTAGTGGGTCACTATGACTGGGTGTTCCTGTGTTAGTGAGTCACTATGACTGGGTGTTCCTGTGTTAGTGAGTCACTATGACTGGGTGTTCCTGTGTTGGTGAGTCACTATGACTGGGTGTTCCTGTGTTAGTGAGTCACTATGACTGGGTGTTCCTGTGTTG
>NC_069420.1:4718708-4723122 GCF_026875155.1 Cherax quadricarinatus
GTATATTACGATTAGTATTTCCCTGCAGAAAGTGTTCATAAAACACCTTCTTGTTAGCTACATTCCCTCAGTTGATCAGTTTTCCTTCTGGTACAATCAGTGTTCCGGTGTAGTACGATCAGTGTTCCGTGTGATACGTTAGGTTCCATGCAGTACGATCAGTGTTCCCATGCAGTATGATCAGTGTTCCTATGCAGTACGATCAGTGTTCCCACGTATCAGTGTTTCTGTGCGGTACGATAAGTGTTTTCATGCGGTACGATCAGTTCTCGTGTTGTACGATCAATTCCCGTGTGGCTTGTAACTGGTATGGTGATGCCGGAAAAGTATAGAAAATGACATTTGTGCACAGTTCAGGACATTTATTAAAGGGAACGTTTCACCACGAGTGACTTCATCATTAAGACTGGGCTTCCATGCAGTGCGATCAGTTTCTGTGCAGTATGATCAGCGTTCTAATGCAGTACAATCAGTGTTTCTGTGCGGTACGATCTGTGTTCTTATGCAGTACGATCAGTGTTTCCTTGCTGTATATTCAATGTTTCCGAGCTGTACGATTATTTAGTAAACGAGTTGTATGATCAGTTCTCGTGTGAAACGATAGATTTCTTTGCAGTATGATCAGTGTTCCCATGTAGTACGATCAATGTGCCCGTGTAGTACGATCAGTGTTCCCGTGCGGTACAATCAGTTTTGTGCCTCGTATGGTACAGTTGCAATTAAAAGTTTCGATACTTACATTTGGGTAGTCCACGAACACAATTTCTTTTTAAGATTAGGAGCACAGAGTGCCATTCTTCAGTTGAACGTGCAGTTTCTTTGTGTTTAATTCTGCCCACTCTAACGATACAAAATACAGAGAGGAATAGATAAGGTGGACAGAGACAGGATGTTCCAAAGATGGGACACAGAAACAAGGGATCACAATTGAAGATGTACTAAGAATCTAGGTGGAGTCTATGGCAGTGCTCTGGTGTAGCTAGGCTAGGGCACCTATAGTCAAGCCCGGGAGGGGGGGGGAGAGAACAACCTAGCAACTTGAAGGGGTTGGGGAGTTTTAGTATTGGTTGTCGATCTTTGGAAATTTAATTTTGGTTATCTTCAGTTGGATAAAAGTTACTTATGTTAACTTACGTCAACTTATAATTAACCCACACTGACGAAATATAAACACAGGTGGTTTACGTCTGGCAGCGCGAAGCAGTGGTTCTCTCTTAGAATGTGCAATAAAACGTGGATAGATTGTATCACTAGGTACATTATCTGCTGAAGATTACCAGCAGCCTGACTGGCCAGAGACAAGGCTGAGCCTAAAGGACGGAGGATCAAGCCTCCATAATTGTGCTGAATATACTACACGTGTTGAGTAATTCATTCACTAGTAGGACCCGCCCACTAGTGTCTAAGTCTTCAACTACTGCACCTCTCATGCCTCCGTAAAAGATTGATAAATCTTACTTCAGAGGCAATACGTCTCTCAAAGATGACCAGGTTTTGCGCCTATATCTTATTCTCGGAAATATTCGTGTTATTTCTATACTGCTCAATGTGGATATATATATAATAATATATTATATATATATATATATTATATATATATATATATATATTATATATATATATATATATATATATATATATATATATATATATATATATATATATAATATATATATATATATATATTTATATAGTGACTGCAGGAGTCGAGTCATAGCTCTTGGCCCCATCTCTTCGCTCATCAGCCCTATGTGTGTGTAATTTTCCGTGTCTGTTCTTAGTGATGTATCGTAAATACAGAGATGAGTTGAAGCTTGGTGGGACTGCAACACAGTGCAGGAAATGCTCGAGGAATTACATGTTGCACAGCAGCTGAAGCAAATTTGAAATTACTGTTTTTACGACGCACTCATATTTTCACAGGTGTGTGACGTGTAATATATCCTCTTGCTCTCTTCTACCACCCTACTCTTCTTCTCTAACTCCCCTACCCTTGTTCTAGCATTCCCATGGCACTCTCTCCCTGTGCTCTTTCTCTTTCCTGTCCTCTATTCCCTCCCCGCCAGTACCCTTTCTCCTCTACTTGCAGTACTCTCCCTTTCCTCCATGGTCTATCACCATCTCTCTCTCCAACATAGGAAAGTGTAATAATAACTGTGTCTTGTAATACCTGGAGCAGAAGTGTCTAAGTTTCCAGCTTCCTCACCCAGCTACTGTCACTTCACTAACTTAAGCCAATTACAAAGTTTTAGTTTCTCTTATTTGTTTGAACAAGTTATCCCGAGATTACCTTGCGAAGTTTTGTATTAGAAAAGCGTAGAGTTATTGTGGAATAAGTCGAGAAGTGCTAAGAAAATAGTTTTATAAAGTGTAAGAGGAGGAGGTCTGGCAGGCGCCGTCTGCTTCTTGCTGCCTGACTCAGTTCACCACTAGATTACCTTACTTATACCAAACGTTGCCAGACGAACGATCCCTTTTTGTTTTACAACATCCCATTCCATGAGTAAATATATGTTCTCACCTTCAAAAGTAATTTTAAAATGTAGATGCCATCCTGCAACATAAAAGACAGAATCTGGCTGACTTTCAAAACCCCTCGAAAAGTGGCAAAGGCAATTAGTAAAAGAAGAAAGATAATCGCCGGTGGAAACTAGTAAAGAGCGGCGTCCTACAGTAATATGCTCAACACAGCTGACCTGCTGGGTAAACACATAAATTTTATCTCCGGAAGATTAGCTCAAGTGTTCTACGTTTTCTGGTGTTCAATTATTTTTACGTTTTGCCCACATAAGAGGAAGCTTGCTCTTGTTGCCGTGGGAAGGAGAGTTGTGTCGGCTGCACCGCGCTGCCAGACGCACATATAAACGTGTTTGTTTCACTTATACCTAAACTCTTCTGAAATTGAACCTTGTCATTTTAATATTTTTTGAACATGTCACTCACTATCATTTGCTTATTGTTTCCAATTTTCGGATCATTTTTGTACGTTTGGTTAGGTTAGGTTAAGTTAGGATAAGTTAAGTTAGGATAGGTTAAGTTAGGATGGGGTTAAGTTAAGATAGGTTAACTTAGAATAGATTAAGTTAGGATGGGTTAGGGTAAGCTGGATTGGGTTGGGTTACATATTACATGAACCAATAAAAAAATATATTTTAACCACAAATAAGAAAAAAAAAAAAAACGGCCGCAATACGCCTGGCAACGAGGTCGCCAGAAAAAAATAATCAGGAAGCGTTTAAAATCGGAACGTTTATCACGTGTTGTACGAGAACGTGCTGAAGAATTATACACTAATTCAAGACTCACAGTCCCCGCAAATACATAAAAAAATATACATATATAAAGTTGATACTTGATAAATGTGAGGTCGCTGAGGCATTATGAGGCCGCGTCTGATTTTCACAGACATTCACGAAACTTAGTGTTATTATTTTTTATTATATTTTCAGAGGAAATTAGAATTTTCGAAAAATTATCAATTTTGAAAATGGAAACTCCATGACAGTCAGAAGAGAAGAGGATGGAAGACAGACCGTGAAGCAGCCAGTTGTCTCCTGGAGGCTCCTACAACAGCCAGTTGTCTCCCTGGAGGCTCGTACAACAGCCAGTTGTCTCCCTGGAGGCTCGTACAACAGCCAGTTGTCTCCCTGGAGGCTCCTACAACAGCCAGTTGTCTCCTGGAGGCTCCTACAACAGCCAGTTGTCTCCCTGGAGGCTCCTACAACAGCCAGTTGTCTCCCTGGAGGCTCGTACAACAGCCAGTTGTCTCCCTGGAGGCTCGTACAACAGCCAGTTGTCTCCCTGGAGGCTCGTACAACAGCCAGTTGTCTCCTGGAGGCTCCTACAACAGCCAGTTGTCTCCCTGGAGGCTCGTACAACAGCCAGTTGTCTCCATGGAGGCTCCTGCAACAGCCAGTTGTCTCCCTGGAGGCTCGTACAACAGCCAGTTGTCTCCCTGGAGGCTCCTACAACAGCCAGTTGTCTCCCTGGAGGCTCGTACAACAGCCAGTTGTCTCCATGGAGGCTCCTGCAACAGCCAGTTGTCTCCTGGAGGCTCCTACAACAGCCAGTTGTCTCCCTGGAGGCTCGTACAACAGCCAGTTTCTCCATGGAGGCTCTGCAACAGCCAGTTGTCTCCCCGGACTCGTACAACAGCCAGTTGTACTCCCTGGAGGCTCCTACAACAGCCAGTTGTCTCCCTGGAGGCTCGTACAACAGCCAGTTGTCTCCATGGAGGCTCCTGCAACAGCCAGTTGTCTCCCTGGAGGCTCCTGCAACAGCCAGTTGTCTCCCTGGAGGCTCCTGCAACAGCCAGTTGTCTCCCTGGAGGCTCCTGCAACAGCCAGTTGTCTCCCTGGAGGCTCCTGCAACAGCCAGTTGTCTCCCTGGAGGCTCCTGCAACAGCCAGTTGTCT
>NC_069420.1:4723622-4739393 GCF_026875155.1 Cherax quadricarinatus
AACTGTGCTAGGTAGAAACAATATATTTTTCCAAGTTGGCCAGTTACATATATTACATATCATATACTCTATAAAAAAGAAATAGACTTACACCCTAGTCTATTTGTTTAGTTTTCTTCATTTTATTATTACACTATCCATAACTACTAATTCAATTAAGTTCATGGAAGTAAATGCATTTGCTCGCTTAACTTTCATCCAATATGCTGTTATTTATCTTTGTATAATTTTACTTCAGATTCTGATCATCGTGGTTGCTGGGGTAAACTTCATCTTACTGCTAACATCATAGTAAACAATTACTGTATTATGGTTTACAAGTACATAATGCAACCCAATTAACTGAATCAATAGTTATTACACCCACCCTGGTAGGATCAATAAAAATCTTTGATGATTCAAACTATGCAATTCACAATCACTTACAGCCTGACTTGTCCCAGGGACACAAGGCTGAGCTCCATGGAATAACAAGACGGACTTTTCAAGCATGGTCCCATATTTGGAAATGTGGTCTACTGCAGCCAAAAAAAAAAAAAAAAATTACAGTAAATGAGATGAAACTATCTAATGTTTCAACCACATTCCAATGAATACATATCAATCAGTGGGCTAAAATGAGGCTCTGACAGGTTCACACAGTGGTCACTCAGGTCCTCACCATCAACTACAAACATATAACAATGATCTTATTTACACTGCTTCCAGTTACCTTCCCTAAACCCACCACTATGCCTCATGTGAGAATACAAGCAAGGTCGCTTTTCTCATTCAAGAGTTTGTACGAATCCACAAATACCTTCTTCACTCGTTCAAACACAGTTTCATCATATACAGACCTTGCAGTGTTCGTCAGATCAAATGGCTCTGTAAAAAAGAAAAATTAAGCATATTGAATAATTTTACACATATACAACATTCAACAGCATGTAATCAACTTTTCCATGGATTTTTCTCAATAAATCTTTACACATCTGCAAGGCTAAGTAGTCGAACAGAATCTTAATTATTTTCATTGTCAAGTATCTCTACATTTTTAAGTTCCATACAAAAATTCATGCTTTAATATTAAAAGATTTCAAAATATTGTAGTTATTCACCAAAAATCCACACTTAGTAGAGGAACCTAATGATGATCTGGTCAGTCCTAGACCATCTTCAAGTGACAACGGTCCAGGACAGACCCAAACATCATCAGGTTTTTGGTAAATTTTTCTAGCTATGATGTTATAACTGTTCTTTTTTGGGATTATGAATTAGGTATCTTAAATTGTTGAGAGATTTTAAAATATTGGATTGTAAATTAAGTATGTGAAGCAGTTACTATCGATTAGTAAAAGATTTAAATTTTAATAAAAAGAGTTCATCCAAATACTTAAGGTAAGGAAAGCATAATTAGGAGATGGAAGAACAACTGATGGTAGTAGTAATATTAGTAAGGTAAGGATTTGTTGCAGAGATATTTTTGATGCACAATTAAAAATTTGCATACCACAATGATTTAACCCTTTCAAGGTCAGTACCATAGTACTACAGGTTTGAGCTCAGGGTCTGTGCCATAGTCCTACATGAGCTCAGCTCACTCTGATAAGCAGCGAGCATTAAATTTGGGCCTAGAAATGAGAGAATGAGTCTATGCAGTGAGTGTGCACCATATAAAAAAAATCCTGCCCCATGCAGTGCATGATGGGAAAAAGAAAGCTGAGACTATGTTTTTGGTTGAAAATATCAACTTTGTGGTGTATTTTCAGATGGTTTTTATTGTTGTATTCTCAGTTTCTTGGTATCATTTGACAGAATGGACAATATATTATGGAAATAGAGATTATTCTGATTGGTTTCAGAACTGAAAATCACTTGAAATTGAGCTCAAAGCAGAATGTTTGAATTTTGCCAATACTCCAGAGGACACAGGTTACATCACTCATCCAATACCCATCCAACTGGTCGATCTAATGGGCATTCGCAAATGCACTGACATTATTTAAATAATTATTACAATACTGCAGCAGTCTGCATAACAGTAAATAAAAATTCAAAATGGAAAGCAAGTGTAATATAGTAGGGACATGGGGATGTAACTTATGAACAGAAGAACTGTTGCTTTAGTGCCAAGAATGTCTTCATTGTTTATTCTGGACCCTATTTTTAAATTGGCAATTTTTTAATTTTGTGTGAAATTGGCTAAATTACTGATTTCTGATCACTTTACTGAGTAGTTTAAATAGTTAAATGAGTGGTTTCTTCTACTCAATCAATAGAATGGAAGGCACACTAGCAAAATAGCTATGAGTTTGGTCAACTGGCACAATGGAATTGGACTAAAATAGGGCTTGAAGTGGGCAAAATCACCAATAAGTAAATACTGCCAAGACCGTTTAATTTGCAAAAGCGTAATTCTGTAAGTTTCCCATCAAATTTCGTACTTTTAGTGTCATTACTTTCGGATAAAGATTCTCTATCATTTCATATTTTTTGTTTTTTAAATTCTTGGACCCTGAGGTCAATTTTCAGATCAGGGATCTAGACCCTGAATGGTTTAAAAAAATCTCATGCAAAGGGGAAAAAAATCAAGGGTCAATTTTTAAGGCAGTTGATCTTCTTGACCAAATCTCCCTAAAACATTAATTTTTTTACAAAAATATCTCATAATTTTGATACATTAACTCTATTCTTTATTAAATACTGTAATGTATTTGCAATTCCAGATTATTCACAGAAGAAAATATAATGTATCAATTTTTTTTTATTATATGATTTGTAAAATTAATTTAGGTAATAATAAGCCACAACAATATCAATTACAGATGCATTTACTACAGCTTTTCAAATATTACAAACCTTCAATGCAAAGGTATTTCCACATTCTTGTATCATTCTTTCGAGACTTGACATTGCGACAATGAGCTGTGGGTACCGTCCCTCCAGTCCGCACTGAGATTGTCTCTTCAATAAACCTGTCAAATAAACTTGGATCATTGTAGCATATCAAAACAAAAACAAAAAAATCCAACAACAAAAAGAGACCTACTTTCTGGAAATACAGCACTTCTCAATGAAAGAAAAGCCATCATCTGTAGAACAGGAAGTGTGCCAAAGTGTAGAGCAGTGTTAGTGAAGTGATCTTGAACAAGTTTATAGAAGAGAAACAAAGTGGTTAGGGATGAAACAAAGCAGCTGCAAAGGAGCTGCAGAGCATTTGAAAGAATAGGTAAGATATGCAGTTTTTAAAGTGAAAAAAAAAAATAATAAAAAGACACAATACCATGATTAGTTAACCCTTTGGCTGTTGAGACCCCAAATCTTGAAGTCTCTCTCCATGTTGTAAGATATTTGGAAAAAAAAAATTCTTATGAAATGACATAGAATCTTTCCCCGATGGTAATGACACCAAAAGTACGAAACTTGATGGAAAACTTACGGAATTACACTCTCGCGAAGTAAGCAATCTCGGCAATATATACGCATTGGCGATTTCACCCACTTTGAGCACTATTTTTGGCCAATTCCATTGTTCCAATCAATCAAAACTCATAGTTATTTCTTTAGAACTCCATATGTTCCATCAATTGAGTACAAGAAACCGTCCATTTACTGATTTCAACTACCCAATAAAGTGGTCAGAAATTGGCAATTTGGCCAATATCATGTAAAATTAAAAAGATCCCAATTTCAAAATAGGATCCAGAATAAACAATGAAAACATTCCTGGCACTAAAATAACATTTTCTCTGTTCATTAGTCACATCTCCAGGCCCCTCTTATATTACTCTTACTTTCTGTTTTGAATTTTTATTCACACAAAAAAATAGTTTACTGTAATAACTATATAAATAATGTCAACCCATTTGTAACTGCGTATTAGACAGGCCAGTTGGACATGTATTGGACGCTTGAACATCGGCAAAAAACAAACATTTCCACTACTTTGAGCTCAATTTCAAGGTCCTTTTCATCATGAAACCAATCATCTCTATTTCTGTAACATATCTTCCATTCTATCAAAAGAGACCAAGGAAATGAGAATATAAACCATAAATACTATTCAAATATTACACCTCAAAGTCGGCATTTTTAATCCAAAAACATGGCTGAATTTTTTTTTTTCTCATTATGCCCTGCATGCTGCAGGATTTTTTTATATTGTGCACAACCACCACACAGATCCATTCTCTCATATGTGGGCCTACCAGCTTTCTCCTGCTTGATTTGAAGCAGCTAGAATTTTGTCACATTAATATGTCAAAAAACACTGGCTCGTAAGACATATACAGTGGAACCTCCAACGAGTTTAATCCATCCTGTGACCTTGCTCTCATCTGGATTTGCTCGTTTGCAGAGTCAATTTTCCTCATTTAAATTAACTGAAATGGAATTCATTCATTCCAGTGGAATTCCAGGCACCATAAAATACTTCAATAATTTCCCTAATATCAACTCTATGGCTTATTTATCTATCACAATTCATCTAATATGACATATAAACAATATAAATAACATAGAACCTGATATATACTCTAGAATGAATAAAATATGTCATTATGTGACAAGTGGAGGCAGCCATAACCACTCCAGCATTGTTGTGGTAAACACTGCCATCTAGTGACAGCCTTTTGAAGCCATCTATTATAATAATTATATAGTACGTTATGATTGTATTATTATTATACGTATATTATTATTATTATTATTATTAGTATTATACTATTTATTATACGTATTATTTTTTTTTTCAACAATATAAATAATTTGAATTTTTATTCACACAAAAAATAGAAGATTTACTGTTATGCAGAATACTGCATTATTGTAAATAATTGTATAAATAATATCAAGCCATTCATGACTGCATATTGGAATGGAGGTAACGTCATTTGTTTACTCTTGAACATAGCCAAAGAATTGAACATTTCTCCCACTTTGAGCTCAATTTCAGGTACTTTTCGTTGTGAAAGCAATGAAAATCATATCTATTTCTGTATTGTATCTTCCATTCTCCTAGGTAGTAGGCTAGTAGACAGCAACCACCCAGGGAGGTACTACCGTCCTGCCAAGTGAGTGTAAAACGAAAGCCTGTAATTGTTTTACATGATGGTAGGATTGCTGGGTGTCCATTTTCTGTCTCATGAACATGCAAAGTTTCAGGTACATCTTGCTACTTCTACTTACACTTAGCTCACACTACACATATATGTACAAGCATATATATACATGCATACCCCTCTGGGTTTTCTTCTATTTTCTTTCTAGTTCTTGTTCTTGTTTATTTCCTCTTATCTCCATGGGGAAGTGGAACAGAATTCTTCCTCCGTAAACCATGCGTGTCGTAAGAGGCGACTAAAATGCTACAAGCAAGTGGCTAGTAACCCTTCTCCTGTATATTTTACTAAATGTAAAAGGAGAAACTTTCGTTTTTCCTTTTGGGCCACCCCGCCTCGGTGGGATACGGCCAGTGTGTTGAAAGAAAGAAGATCTTCCATTCTATCAAATGAGACCAAAAAAAGAGAATACAACCATACAAACCAAACGAAAAATACCGCTAAGGGGTGGCTAATTGCTGAGAAGTGAACTCCAAGGGTCCAATTTCTTTCATTTTTGGGTGTACGTTAAGAAGCATTTTTCCCTCATACATTGCCAATTTCTTAAGAAGCCCAACAAACAAAGAGATCCAATTCTTAGAGAAAGCAAAAACCCCCTCCCCAGCATCAAAAAAACCTCCTTTGAGGCCGCTTAATTTGAAATTTCACTCTTTTAGGAAGAAAAAAAATTGACCATAAAACTGTGTTTTTGGAAAAACTGCCGTGGATGCACTCGCAAGTGGAATTTCCCCAACCCTCAAATTTTTAAACCCCCATTCCAAATTCATGGTTTCACACCTATTTTTTTTTTAAAAATAAAAAACAAAAATCATTACCACATCCCATTTAAACATTTTTTATAAAATTTCTAAACCCTATTGAATTTAAAATAACAAACACAAAATAAATAAAAAGCGGGCAAAACACACTTACCCCCAAATTTTTAAAACTCCTTAAAAAAGGTCTTACGGCCCTCTCTTTCCTTAAGTCAATACCGTGACCCCCCCCCCAAACCATTAAAAAAAGAAATTTTTTTTTAACACAGGGTTGTCCCCCACCATAGAAGGTGACCCGAAAAAGAAACACTTTCCCATTTTCACACTATCATTGTGTTGCCAAGGCATGTAAATGACAGTTTAGATCTCTCTCTAAAGACCAAATATATCCCAAAACCTCTCCTTTAGAGGGGTTTTGGGATTTCCCCAAATTTTTTTTTTTTTTTTTTTATTATCACCCCCGGCCGTTTTCCACCAAGGCAGGGTGGCCCAAAAAAAAGAAAAACTTTCACCATCATTCACTCCATCACTGTTTTGCCAGAAGGGTGTTTTAACACTCCCGTTTTTAAAGAAAAAATTAAACCCCCCTCCTTCAGAGTGCAGGCACTGTACTTCCATCTCCGGACCAAGTCCGGCCTCCCGGGTTTTTCCCAAATCCCTTCATAAATGTTACTTTGCTCACACCCAACAGCCTCAAGTTTTAAAAACCCTTTTTTCCCATTCACTCCTATAAACACGCTCACGCATCCCTGCTGGAAGCCCAAAAGCCCCCGCACAAAAAACCTCCTTTCCCCCCCCCTCCAACCCTTCCTGGGCCCGACCCCTACCCCGCCTTCCTTCCACACGGGCTGTAACTCTTGAAGTCATTTTTTTCCCCATTCTCTTCATGTCCGAACCACCTCAACAACCCTTCCTCAGCCCTTGGACAACATTTTGGTAATCCCGCACCTCCCCCTAATTTCCAAAAAAATTCTCCTTTATACACACCCCCCCATTTGCCCCAAATGCCTCCACGCCTCCACCTTCTCCCCCCGGGCAACATTCATCACCACGCTTCACACCATATAAGAGCGTTGGAAAAAACTATACTCTCAACTTCCCCTCTTGCCTCCAGGAAAATTTCTTTGTCTCCACAACCCTAAGTGCACCACTCATCTTTTTCCCCTCATAAATTCTTGATTCACCTACTTCATAGACCATCCGCTGACACGCCACTCCCAAATATTGATACGTTCCCCTCCCCTACTCTTCCCCCCAAATCTGATTTTCAATCTTTCATCACCAAATTTTTTTGTTATCCTCTAACCTTACTCTTTCCTGTATTCACCTTTAATTTTCTTTTTTTGCACCCCCTACCAAATTCACCCACCAATCTCGCAATTTCTTCAGAATTCCCCAAAAGCACAGTGTCATCGGCAAAAAGCAGCTGGACAACTCCCCCCTTTTTTGTGTTTTTTTTTTCTTTTAACCCACGCCCCTTGCCAAGACCCTCCATTTTCTTTTTCTTACAAACCCCCTCTATAAAAAATTAAACAACCCCGGTGACATCAACATCCTTGTTAAGGCCTACTTTTATGGGGGAAAAAAATTTCCCTCTTTCCTACATACTCTAACTTGAGCCCCCACTATCCTCGTAAAAAAATCTTCACTGCTCAGAAAACCCACCCCTACACATACACTTGCAAATCGCCAATTGCCCCCCCATCCCCCCTGTCATACCCTTTTCCAAATCCTAAATGCCACAAAGACCCCAATCCCAAATCCCTTTACAAAAAATTACCATGCCACACTCCAACAGCTCACAAATCCCAAAAAACCCTTTTCCACTCACCCCTATCTAATATCCCACTCATGCTTTTCACACAAAACCCTTTTCCCTCCCTTCATTTTTTCCTGGAAACCCCTACCCTGCCTTCCCTTATACAGATTTATACACCCCCCAAGTCTCTTATTTTGCTCCATCCTCCAAACCCCCCCCCACCTAAACCTACCTCAGTCCACTAAAATAATAATTTTAGTAACCCCGCACCTATCTCCAAACTTGAATTCTCTGCATACTTTACCCAAAACAAAAAAAATTGCAAAACCCTTTATGGATCATAAAGCAGGAAAGGGCAGGTAAAAATTATGTGCAATATTACAAAAGCTAATGTCCCTAACAAAAAAAAACACATACCTTATACATGAGAAAAATAAGACAATAATGTAATGGGTTTTGGAAAAAAAATAAAAATGGATAGAAACAGAAAAGTTAATAGTAGCTGCCCAAGAAGTCATAGTCCCCAACAAAGTGAACTCCCATTATCAACCAACTACTTATACCCCTGACAATAAAACACTTACCACCACCCCACAAATATAAAATACCTTCACTAACCCTCTCCCGCCCTTTTCCGCATTCCCCAAACCCATTAACTATGCAATCCATTGTCTCTCCTCCCAGATAAAAGTCTACAAATTTTAAACAAAAACATGCAAAACTTACGTAAATTTATTGGCAAAGTAGTCAAGGAACCCATGTAACAACTTGCCAAGACTATCATGATTGTTGGAGGTGAAAGTTGGCATCTTTTCCGTAACTGGGATGGATGTAATTTGTGCATAGGCACGAAACTTTTCTGGAAAGGTCTTCTGTAAGCATGGCAAAACCGGTGGTCTACACCATCTGCCAAAGGAAGTACCTTCATTATGGCATGATCATCAAGACTAGGTTGTACATAATTTTAATAAATTTTTTTTTTTTTTTTTCAACAAGTGGGGCCGTCTCCCACCGAGGCAGGGTTGACCCAAAAAGAAAGAAATCCCCAAAAAGAAAATACTTTCATCATCATTCAACACTTTCATCACACTCACAACATTATCACTGTTTTTTGCAGAGGTGCTCAGAATACAACAGTTTAGAAGCATATACGTATAAAGATACACAACATATCCCTCCAAACTGCCAAAAATCCCAAAACCCCTCCTTTAAAGTGCAGGCATTGTACTTCCCATTTTTCCCGGACTCAAGTCCGACTATATGAAAATAACCGGTTTCCCTAAATCCCTTCACTAAATATTACCCTGCTCACCTCCAACAGATCATCAGGTCCCAAGTATCATTCATCTCCATTCACTCCTATCTAACACGCTCATGCACGCTTGCTGGAAGTCCAAGCCCCTCGCCCACAAAACCTCCTTTACCCCCTCTTTCCAACCCTTTCGAGGACGACCCCTACCCCTCCCTTCCTTTCCCTATAGATTTATATGCTTTCCATGTCATTCTACTTTGATCCATTCTCTCTAAATGACCAAACCACCTCAACAACCCATCTTCTGCCCTCTGACTAATGCTTTTATTAACTCCACACCCTTTTCCTAATTTCCCCACTCCCGAAATTTTTTGCATAATATTTACCCACACATTGCCCCTTTGACAGGACATCTCCACTGCCTCCAACCGTCTCCTCGGCTGCTGCATTTACCACCCAAGCTTCACATCCATATAAGAGTGTTTGGTACTACTATACTTTCATACTTCCCTTCTTTGCCTCCATAGATAACGTTTTTTGACTCCACATATACATCAACGCACCACTCCCCTTTTTTCCCTCATCAATTCTATGTTTAAACCCTCATCCTTCATAATCCATCCGCCGACACTTTCAACTCCCAAGTATCTGAAAACATTTACTTCTTCCATACTCCTCCTCCCCAATTTGATATCCAATTTTTCTTTATCTAAATCATTTGATACCCTCATCACCTTACTCTTTTTTATGTTCACTTTCAACTTTCTCCCTTTTTACACACATTCTCAAACTCATCCACGAAAATTGCAATTTTTCTTTAGAATCTCCCAAAAGCACAGTATCATCAGAAAAAAAGTAACTGTGTCAATTCCCATTTTGAATTTGATTCCCCATAATTTAACCCCACCCCTCTCCCGAACACCCTAAGCATTTAACTTCTTTTACACCCCATCTATAAATATATTAAACAACCATGGTGACATTACACACCCTGTCTAAGACCTACTTTACCGGGAAGTTTTTTTCCCTCTTTCTGCACACCCTAACTTGAGCCTCACTATCCTCATAAAAACTCTTAACAGCATTTAGAACTTACCACAATTCCATATACTTGCAACATCTGCCACATTGCTCCTCTACCCACTCTATCATATCCTTTTTTCTAAATCCATAAATGCAATAAAAACTTCCCTACCTTTATCTAAATACTGTTCACTATTTATGTTTGAATACAATACCTAAGATATTTTTTGGAACCACTATACTTTCGTACATTCCCTTTTTTTGCCTCCACTGAATAACATTTTTTGTCTTCACATATACCTCAGCGCACCACTCACCTTTTTAACCTCATCCTTCATAAACCAATCTACTGACACATAAACCCTCCCAAATATCTGAAAACATTCACTTCTTCCATACTACTACTCTCTAATGTATACCCAATTTTTCTTTATCTAAATCATTTGATACCCTCATCACCTTTACTCTTATCTATGTTCCTTTCAACTTTCTACCTTTACACACCCTCCCCAACTCGTCCATTAACCTTGCAACTTTTTTTTTTTTGAATCTCCCATAAGCACAGTATCATCAGCAAAAAGTAACTGTGTCAATTCCCATTGGTATTTGATTCCCATAATTTAACCCCTACCTTCCCCCAACACCCTAGTTTTTACTACTTTTACAACCCCATCTATAAATATGTTAAACAACCATAGTGACATTACAACCCTGTCTAAGATCAACTCTTACTGGGAAGTAATCTCTCTCTCCTACATACCCAAACCCTGAGCTTCACTATCCTCATAAAAACTCTCTACAGCATTTAGTAACTACTATCTTTTTCCTTTTACTTGCAAAAATCTGCCACACTGCTTCCCTATCCACTATCATATGCTTTTTGTGTGTTAATGTTGCAGTTTAAAAAACTGTAGTGTAAAGCACCCTTTGGCAAGACAGTGATGGAGTGAATGATGGTGAAAGTTTTCTTTTTGGGCCACCCTCCCTTGGGGGGAATCGGCCATTGTGTTAATAAAAATAATATATACTTTCAATGTAAACACTTGATCTACACATCCCCTACCCACTCCAAAGCTGCCTTCCCCTCATCCACAATCCTACTCTCTGTCTTCCCTCTAATTCTTTCAATAATAACCCTACCATACGCTTTTCCTGGTATACTCAGTAAACTTTTTTCCATTATAATTTTTACAATCCCTTTTGTCTCCATTCCCTTTATATAAAAGGAACTATACATGCTCTCTGCCAATCCCTAGGTACTTTCCCCTTTTCCACACATTTATTAAACAAAATACCAACCATTTCCAACACTATACCCCCTACTTTTAACATTTCTGTCAATGATCCCGTCAGTTCCAGCTTTCCCCCCTTTCATTCCTACGTAATGCCTCATGCACCTTCCCACACTCACACCCTGCTCTTCTTCACTCCAAAAAAGATGTTATACCTCCCGGATCAGTGCATGAAATGCCCCCGCCTCCCTTTTTTCATCGACATTTAAAAGTTCCTCAAGATATTCCTGCCATCTACCCAATACCTCCAGCTCCCCATTTACTATTCCCCTACTCTGTTTTAACGGGACAAATCCATTTATTCCCTAGGCTTTCTTAAGATTTTCATCTCATTCCAAAAATTTTTTCTTATTTTCATTAAAATTTCTTGACAGTGCCCTCCCACTCTATCATTTGCTCTCCTTTTGCACTCTCTCAACCTTCTTTTACTCTCCAAATACTCTGCTCTTCTTATAACACTTCTGCTTTGTAAAAAAACTCATAAGCTAGCTTTTTCTCTTTTATCACACCCTTTACTTCATCATTAAACTAATCACTCCTCCTTCCTCCTGCCCCAACTCTCCTCTAGCCACAAAACTTCTGCCCCACTTTCTAAAACTGCATTTTTAAAACTATTCGAACCCTCTTCAACCCCCCCCTACTCATACTTGCACTAGCCCACCTTTCTGCCAATAGTTGCTTATATCTACCCCAACTTCCTCCTCCATTAGTTATACACTTTCACCTCCCCCTCTTGTTTTTTTTTTTTTTCATTTTCCTTTCACCCATCTACCTCTTACTCTAACTGTAGCTACAACTAAATAATGATCCGATTTTATCAGTTTGCCCCTCTATAAACACATGTTTCATCCTGGAGCCTACCCATCAACCTTTCATCCACCAATTTCATAATTAATAAACTTTCATTATGTGCTATATCATATCTTTTATACTTATTTATGCTCTTTTCATAAAATATGTATTACTTATTACCTAACCTCTTTCTACACATAGCTCAATTTAAAAGGCTCCCCATTTTCATTTACCCCTGGCACCCCAAATTACATACTACTCCCTCCACATCATTTTTACCCATTTAAGCATTGAAATCCCCCAACCCCCATTACCTCACACTTGGTTCAAAACTCCCCACGCACTCACCAACATTTCCCAAAATCTCTCTCTCCTCTACACGTCTCCCTTCTCCAGGTGCATAAATGCTTATATAACCCACTTTTCACATCCAACCCTTATTTTAATCAATAATCCTTGAAGTTATACATTTATATTACCTCTTTTCCTGCCCCTAACTTATCCTTCAATATTATTGCTACTCCTCCCTTAGCTCTATTTGAAAACTCCTGACCTAATCCCATTTCTCTCCCCAGCTGAAACTCTTTAAACCTCCCTTCAGCTTTGTTTCACTTAAAGCCAAGACATCCAACTTGTTCCATTCATAACATCCACCCAAACATCTCTTTCTTATCATTCACACAGCATCCATGCACATTCAAACATCCCACTTTGATGGTTTTCTTCTTTTTCTCTTTAAAAGACTATACAGAAAAGGGGTTACTACCTATTGTTCCCGGCATTTTAGTCGATTTTACAACATTCATGGCTTATGGAGGAAAGATTTTTATTCCACTTCCCCAAGTATATAAAAGGAAAAGCAATAAGAACAAGAACTATTAAGATAAAATCAAAGAAAAAATCAAATGAGTGTGTATATATAATGTGGAAATGTATGGCAGTGTGACTTAAGTGTAAGTAGAAGTAACAAGAGTACCTGAAATCTTGCATGTTTATGAGACAGAAAAAAGACATCAGCAATCCTACCATCATGTAAAATAATTACAGGCTTTCATTTTACACTCACGGGTGGGTGCTGTCTACCAACCTACCCACGTTAAAAAACAGTGGGACCCAGAGTTTTGGCTGTAATCTGTACCAGGAGCTAGGCCTAAAATCAAAACGGCCTAAAGTCGAAGCAATATTTCCCATAAGAAATAATGTATAGTGGTCCCTCAATTATCGTCCTTAATCCGTTCCTGGAAGTGGGACTATTATCGAAATAGGGCTATTTCCGAATCATTTTCCCCATAAGAAACAATGTAAATATAATTAATCCGTTCCTGACACCTAAAAGTATTAAAACAAAAAATTTTTACATGAAATATTTGATGTAGTACATAAACAAAACAATGGGACATGATAAATGAAACATTAACAGCATAACACTTACCTTTATTGCAATTCTTCTTAGTGTATGGAAGACTGGAGGAGGAAATCCCCACTAGCATTAGCACAGAACATAAGCTCAGCCTGTCTTTCATGCTTTTGTCCCAGCAATGCCTTTTCTTCCTGAGTAATGTAGGTCCTCTTTGGCATTTTCTTTCCAAAAGAGGCCTGTTTCGTCACAATTGAACCCCTTGTTCAGATTTTTAGTCCTTCGCCTCTATGTACTCCTTGAATTCCTGCACATATTTTCAGCCGCTTTTGGTCCGAACTGGGATTTCACCCTGCCTTATCACACTGTGTATGCCAGTACGCTTCATAAATTTCTCAAACCAGCCTTTGCTGGCCTTAAAATCACTCACATCACCACTAGTTGCAGGCAATTTCTTTACCAAATCGTCATGCAACTGCCTAGCCTTTTCACAAATAATCGACCCTCATAAGACTATCTCCTGCTAATTGTTTCTCGTTTTTTCCATACCAATAAATAACTTCTCATTTATCTTCGAGTACTGGTGATCTCTTTTTTGTCAGCATTATTTAACCCCCTTTGCAACAACAGCTTCCTTGATTTCCTTTTTCTTGGCTATGATGGAAGATATGGTTTTTTACGGGGTTTGTTATACATCCTGCCCGTTTGCCCACATGTATGCCACTTTCATATTGTTTTCAATGATGTTTTCTTAAATCCAATCGTATTTCTCACCCTTCTTTTTCCAAAGGCTGGCACTAGGGAAATTCTTTGGAGCCATGGTAGCTTATTTAGCACTTGCAAGCACTAAAATGAATGGAATATTATGAAATATTTCATATGAACACGTGAGGGGCCGTCGCTCACTGGAAAACAATGGCACACGGGCTGGGAAGGGGAGGACGACCGGCTCAGAGCCGTGAGTACGCGTCCAGGATGAAGACGATTAGAGTGTTAATGGACCATTTGCGAGCCATGTTTAGACGAAATAATGCGAACTATTTCCAAAAATGGACGACTTTCAGGCCGGACGATTATTGGGGGACCACTGTACGTAAATCCATTAATCCTTTCCACCCAAAAAATTCCCCCCCAAAAAAAAAAAAAAAATTTAAAGAATAAATACTGTAGTTTTACACACAGAAACAATGAGAAATAAATATAAAGCACTAATTTTAATGGATAAAGTAACATTTAACTCTTAAACTGTCCAAACATAGATCTACATTCATACATGTAGTGCCCGAACGTAGATCTACATTCAATTTTACATTCTTTATGCAAAAAAAAAAAAACGTAGATCTATGTTCGGAGCGCTACACGTATGAATGTGGGTTTCTACGTTTGGACAGTTTAGGGCTAAATCGTTTTACCTTTATTGAAGACTCTTGTTGGCATATGAGAGAGGCAGGAGAGTTTGTTTGGAGGCAAGACAAGATAGTCCTTCAATATGACACTAATATCAAATCTACAGCTTATTTATCTAGCACAATTTATCTAAATGACTAATAAACAATATTAAAACATAGAACATGATATAATACTCTAGAATGATAATAAATACGTCATATGTCTCTCTCCCTAATCAAACGAGTGTTGCTGTGTTCTTTGTTTGGTTGTATAAGGGCCAATCAAAGATAAGCCTTAAAGTGGTGGTGTGGGTGGCAGCAGAGACGCCGGTGTTGTCATCGTCCCATATAACTCCAACATTAGAGGAGTCAGTTTTGCGCTGTCCTTTTTCTATCGATTAATCGCTAACTTCTTGCTATAACTGTTAATGCTACACTTTATGCTGGCTGGCACTATAGCCTTTATCGACTCGTGCTACTTTAGTATCGTAAAATTTTCGTAGAATCACTGAATCACTGAAGGAGGCACGATCTCCCCTCCCCTCTCCCTCCTCAACTTCTGTACTTTGCTAAATTTTTCTTCAATTTTATCGTGTTTCTCGCTTTCTTTACCAAAGGGCTGCCACTATGAAGTTTCTTTGGGCCCATGGTGGCTTATTTCAGTCACAAAACAATAAGCAAGCACTAAACACAATGAAATTTTTTGTGAAATGTTTGGATGAGTGTGCAAGGGTAATGTTTACTCAAGGCTAAACAAAGCCAGACTGGGTCAAGACACCTGCAGGCAGGTGCACAGGCACAAGCAGGTCTGGTACGCCAGCCAAAAAAACAGGGCACAGGCTGAAACTCGGGACAAATTTTAGCCGAAAAAAAGCGGGGCGAAACTCGAAGCGGCCAATATTTAGAGCAGCGGAAACTCAGGGTTCCACTGTAATCTCAACCCATTTTATGACTGCGTATTAACTGGCCAGTTGGACACACATTGGCAGTGACGTCATTTGTTTCTCTTGAACAGGGCAAAAATCGAACATTCCCCCTTTTTTTGGGGTCTTTT
>NC_069420.1:4739893-4824893 GCF_026875155.1 Cherax quadricarinatus
CCAATACTCCGGAAAACAGGAGCCATCAACAGTGTCAACGGTAGACTGCACAGACTTGGCAACGCTGTGAACGGGAACCACCACCAGTGTCAACGGTAGACTACACAGATTTGGCAACAGTGTAAACGGGAACCATCAACAGTGTCAACAGTAGACTACACAGATTTGGCAACAGTGTAAAAAAACAGAGAACGGTAAATACTAAGAGTCAATGTGTCCGAACAGACGCATTTGACTTCGGCTTAAACCCGCTGATATTAACAGACACACGTTCTATACGTCTGAAAGTGAACGTTGTAAACGGGTGAAAGAACGTGTTTTAATATACGTTAAAAACCTGTTCAAATCCCCTCCCAAACTTTTATCCTGCCCGGGAGGGGAAGCCGAAGTCGGGGTCGCAGCCACACTCCTGAACACCCTCAAGATAAGGCCGGGCGCTGATTGGTGGCTTTCGGTCACGTGACTTTTATGTTATTATCCCGATTACAAACTAAAATATAAATTTCTGTTCACCTAACAGTAAGTAGGTACCTAGGTGTTAGTCACCTAGCATCTACTGTTACTGTTCACCTAACAGTAAGTAGGTACCTGGGTGTTAGTCACCTAGCATCTGCTGTTACTGTTCACCTAACAGTAAGTAGGTACCTGGGTGTTAGTCACCTAGCATCTACTGTTACTGTTCACCTAACAGTAAGTAGGTACCTGGGTGTTAGTCACCTAGCATCTGCTGTTACTGTTCACCTAACAGTAAGTAGGTACCTAGGTGTTAGTCACCTAGCATCTACTGTTACTGTTCACCTAACAGTAAGTAGGTACCTTGGTGTTAGTCACCTAGCATCTACTGTTACTGATCACCTAACAGTAAGTACGTACCTGAGTGTTTGTCACCTAGCATCTGCTGTTACTGTTCACCTAACAGTAAGTAGGTACCTAGGTGTTAGTCACCTAGCATCTACTGTTACTGATCACCTAACAGTAAGTAGGTACCTAGGTGTTAGTCACCTAGCATCTACTGTTACTGATCACCTAACAGTAAGTAGGTACCTAGGTGTTAGTCACCTAGCATCTACTGTTACTGATCACCTAACAGTAAGTAGGTACCTAGGTGTTAGTCACCTAGCATCTACTGTTACTGTTCACCTAACAGTAAGTAGGTACCTGGGTGTTTGTCACCTAGCATCTGCTGTTACTGTTCACCTAACAGTAAGTAGGTACCTGGGTGTTTGTCACCTAGCATCTACTGTTACTGATCACCTAACAGCAAGTAGGTACCTGGGTGTTTGTCACCTAGCATCTACTGTTACTGATCACCTAACAGTAAGTAGGTACCTGGGTGTTAGTCACCTAGCATCTGCTGTTACTGATCACCTAACAGTAAGTAGGTACCTGGGTGTTAGTCACCTAGCATCTACTGTTACTGATCACCTAACAGTAAGTAGGTACCTGGGTGTTAGTCACCTAGCATCTGCTGTTACTGATCACCTAACAGTAAGTAGGTACCTTGGTGTTAGTCACCTAGCATCTACTGTTTCTGTTCACCTAACAGTAAGTAGGTACCTAGGTGTTAGTCACCTAGCATCTACTGTTACTGATCACCTAACAGTAAGTAGGTACCTGGGTGTTAGTCACCTAGCATCTGCTGTTACTGTTCACCTAACAGTAAGTACGTACCTGGGTGTTAGTCACTTAGCATCTGCTGCTACTGTTCACCTAACAGTAAGTAGGTACCTAGGTGTTAGTCACCTAGCATCTACTGTTACTGATCACCTAACAGTAAGTAGGTACCTAGGTGTTAGTCACCTAGCATCTACTGTTACTGTTCACCTAACAGTAAGTAGGTACCTGGGTGTTTGTCACCTAGCATCTGCTGTTACTGTTCACCTAACAGTAAGTAGGTACCTGGGTGTTTGTCACCTAGCATCTACTGTTACTGATCACCTAACAGCAAGTAGGTACCTGGGTGTTTGTCACCTAGCATCTACTGTTACTGATCACCTAACAGTAAGTAGGTACCTGGGTGTTAGTCACCTAGCATCTGCTGTTACTGATCACCTAACAGTAAGTAGGTACCTGGGTGTTAGTCACCTAGCATCTACTGTTACTGATCACCTAACAGTAAGTAGGTACCTGGGTGTTAGTCACCTAGCATCTGCTGTTACTGATCACCTAACAGTAAGTAGGTACCTTGGTGTTAGTCACCTAGCATCTACTGTTTCTGTTCACCTAACAGTAAGTAGGTACCTAGGTGTTAGTCACCTAGCATCTACTGTTACTGATCACCTAACAGTAAGTAGGTACCTGGGTGTTAGTCACCTAGCATCTGCTGTTACTGTTCACCTAACAGTAAGTACGTACCTGGGTGTTAGTCACTTAGCATCTGCTGCTACTGTTCACCTAACAGTAAGTAGGTACCTAGGTGTTAGTCACCTAGCATCTACTGTTACTGTTCACCTAACAGTAAGTAGGTACCTAGGTGTTAGTCACCTAGCATCTACTGTTACTGTTCACCTAACAGTAAGTAGGTACCTGGGTGTTTGTCACCTAGCATCTGCTGTTACTGTTCACCTAACAGTAAGTAGGTACCTGGGTGTTTGTCACCTAGCATCTACTGTTACTGATCACCTAACAGCAAGTAGGTACCTGGTGTTTGTCACCCAGCATCTACTGTTACTGATCACCTAACAGTAAGTAGGTACCTGGGTGTTAGTCACCTAGCATCTGCTGTTACTGATCACCTAACAGTAAGTAGGTACCTGGGTGTTAGTCACCTAGCATCTACTGTTACTGATCACCTAACAGTAAGTAGGTACCTGGGTGTTAGTCACCTAGCATCTGCTGTTACTGATCACCTAACAGTAAGTAGGTACCTTGGTGTTAGTCACCTAGCATCTACTGTTTCTGTTCACCTAACAGTAAGTAGGTACCTAGGTGTTAGTCACCTAGCATCTACTGTTACTTATCACCTAACAGTAAGTAGGTACCTGGGTGTTAGTCACCTAGCATCTGCTGTTACTGTTCACCTAACAGTAAGTACGTACCTGGGTGTTTGTCACCTAGCATCTGCTGTTACTGTTCACCTAACAGTAAGTAGGTACCTGGGTGTTTGTCACCTAGCATCTACTGTTACTGATCACCTAACAGTAAGTAGGTACCTGGGTGTTAGTCACCTAGCATCTGCTGTTACTGTTCACCTAACAGTAAGTAGGTACCTGGATGTTAGTCACCTAGCATCTGCTGTTACTGTTCACCTAACAGTAAGTAGGTACCTGGATGTTAGTCACCTAGCATCTGCTGTTACTGTTCATGTAACAGTAAGTAGGTACCTGGGTGTTAGTCACCTAGCATCTACTGTTACTGTTCACCTAACAGTAAGTAGGTACCTTGGTGTTAGTCACCTAGCATCTACTGTTACTGATCACCTAACAGTAAGTACGTACCTGGGTGTTTGTCACCTAGCATCTGCTGTTACTGTTCACCTAACAGTAAGTAGGTACCTAGGTGTTAGTCACCTAGCATCTACTGTTACTGATCACCTAACAGTAAGTAGGTACCTAGGTGTTAGTCACCTAGCATCTACTGTTACTGATCACCTAACAGTAAGTAGGTACCTAGGTGTTAGTCACCTAGCATCTACTGTTACTGATCACCTAACAGTAAGTAGGTACCTAGGTGTTAGTCACCTAGCATCTACTGTTACTGTTCACCTAACAGTAAGTAGGTACCTGGGTGTTTGTCACCTAGCATCTGCTGTTACTGTTCACCTAACAGTAAGTAGGTACCTGGGTGTTTGTCACCTAGCATCTACTGTTACTGATCACCTAACAGCAAGTAGGTACCTGGGTGTTTGTCACCTAGCATCTACTGTTACTGATCACCTAACAGTAAGTAGGTACCTGGGTGTTAGTCACCTAGCATCTGCTGTTACTGATCACCTAACAGTAAGTAGGTACCTGGGTGTTAGTCACCTAGCATCTACTGTTACTGATCACCTAACAGTAAGTAGGTACCTGGGTGTTAGTCACCTAGCATCTGCTGTTACTGATCACCTAACAGTAAGTAGGTACCTTGGTGTTAGTCACCTAGCATCTACTGTTTCTGTTCACCTAACAGTAAGTAGGTACCTAGGTGTTAGTCACCTAGCATCTACTGTTACTGATCACCTAACAGTAAGTAGGTACCTGGGTGTTAGTCACCTAGCATCTGCTGTTACTGTTCACCTAACAGTAAGTACGTACCTGGGTGTTAGTCACTTAGCATCTGCTGCTACTGTTCACCTAACAGTAAGTAGGTACCTAGGTGTTAGTCACCTAGCATCTACTGTTACTGTTCACCTAACAGTAAGTAGGTACCTAGGTGTTAGTCACCTAGCATCTACTGTTACTGTTCACCTAACAGTAAGTAGGTACCTGGGTGTTTGTCACCTAGCATCTGCTGTTACTGTTCACCTAACAGTAAGTAGGTACCTGGGTGTTTGTCACCTAGCATCTACTGTTACTGATCACCTAACAGCAAGTAGGTACCTGGGTGTTTGTCACCCAGCATCTACTGTTACTGATCACCTAACAGTAAGTAGGTACCTGGGTGTTAGTCACCTAGCATCTGCTGTTACTGATCACCTAACAGTAAGTAGGTACCTGGGTGTTAGTCACCTAGCATCTACTGTTACTGATCACCTAACAGTAAGTAGGTACCTGGGTGTTAGTCACCTAGCATCTGCTGTTACTGATCACCTAACAGTAAGTAGGTACCTTGGTGTTAGTCACCTAGCATCTACTGTTTCTGTTCACCTAACAGTAAGTAGGTACCTAGGTGTTAGTCACCTAGCATCTACTGTTACTTATCACCTAACAGTAAGTAGGTACCTGGGTGTTAGTCACCTAGCATCTGCTGTTACTGTTCACCTAACAGTAAGTACGTACCTGGGTGTTTGTCACCTAGCATCTGCTGTTACTGTTCACCTAACAGTAAGTAGGTACCTGGGTGTTTGTCACCTAGCATCTACTGTTACTGATCACCTAACAGTAAGTAGGTACCTGGGTGTTAGTCACCTAGCATCTGCTGTTACTGTTCACCTAACAGTAAGTAGGTACCTGGATGTTAGTCACCTAGCATCTGCTGTTACTGTTCACCTAACAGTAAGTAGGTACCTGGATGTTTGTCACCTAGCATCTACTGTTACTGTTCACCTAACAGTAAGTAGGTACCTGGGTGTTTGTCACCTAGCATCTGCTGTTACTGTTCACCTAACAGTAAGTAGGTACCTGGGTGTTTGTCACCTAGCATCTGCTGTTACTGTTCACCTAACAGTAAGTAGGTACCTGGGTGTCTGTCACCTAGCATCTACTGTTATTGATCACCTAACAGTAAGTAGGTACCTGGGTGTTGGTCACCTAGCATCTGCTGTTACTGTTCACCTAACAGTAAGTAGGTACCTGGATGTTAGTCACCTAGCATCTGCTGTTACTGTTCACCTAACAGTAAGTAGGTACCTGGATGTTTGTCACCTAGCATCTACTGTTACTGTTCACCTAACAGTAAGTAGGTACCTGGGTGTTAGTCACCTAGCATCTGCTGTTACTGTTCACCTAACAGTAAGTAGGTACCTGGGTGTTAGTCATCTAGCATCTGTTGTTACTCTTCACCTAAAAGTAAGTAGGTACCTGGGTGTTAGTCACCTAGCATCTGTTGTTACTGTTCACCTAACAGTAAATAGGTACCTGGGTGTTACTCACCTAGCATCTGCTGTTACTGTTCACCTAACAGTAAGTAGGTACCTGGGTGTTAGTCACCTAGCATCTGCTGTTACTGTTCACCTAAAAGTAAGAAGGTACCTGGGTGTTAGTCACCTAGCATCTGCTGTTACTGTTCACCTAAAAGTAAGTAGGTACCTGGGTGTTAGTCACCTAGCATCTGCTGTTACTGTTCACCTAAAAGTAAGTAGGTACCTGGGTGTTAGTCACCTAGCATCTGCTGTTACTATTCACCTAAAAGTAAGTAGGTACCTGGGCATTAGTCACCTAGCATATGCTGTTACTGTTCACCTATCAGTAAGTAGGTACATGGGTGTTAGTCACCAACGCTTCAGCAACACACCACCAACGCACCACCAACACACCACCAACACAACACACCACCAACACACCACCAACACAACCCACCACCAACACACCACCAACACAACACACCATCAACACACCACCAACACAACACACCACCAACACACCACCAACACAACCCACCACCAACACACCACCAACACACCACCAACACAACACACCACCAACACACCACCAACACAACACACCACCAACATACCACCAACACAACCCACCACCAGCACACCACCAACACACCACCAACACACCACCAACACACCACCAACACAAACACACCACCACACACACCACACAACCACCAACACACCACCAACACACCAACAACACAGCACACCACCAACACCACCAACACAGTACACCACCAACACACCACCAACACATCATCAACACACCACCAACACAACCCACCACCAACACACCACCAACACACCACCAACACACCACCAACACAAACCACCAACACAGCACACCACCAACACAGTACACCACCAACACACCATCAACACAGCACACCACCAACACACCACCAACACACCACCAACACACCACCAACACACCACCAACACACCACCAACACACCACCAACACACCACCAACACAACACACCACCAACACACCACCAACACACACCACCAACACAACACACCACCAACACACCACCAAACAACACACCACCAACACACCAAAAACACACCACCAACACACCACCAACACACCACCAACATACCATCAACACACCATCAACACACCACCAACACAACACACCACCAACATACCACCAACACACCATCAACACACCACCAACATACCACCAACACACCATCAACCACACCACCAACACAACACACCACCACCACAACACACCACCAACACACCACCAACACAACACACCACCAACACACCACCAACACAACACACCACCAACACACCACCAACACACACACACCACCAAACACACCACCAACACACCACCAACACACCACCAACACACCACCAACATACCACAACACACCATCAACCACACCACACAACACTCACACACACCATCAACACCACCAACACACCACAACCACCAACCACCAACATACCATCCCAACACACCATCAACACCACCACCAACACAACTCACACCATCAACACACCACCAACACAACACACCACCAACACACCCACCAACACACCACCCAACATACCATCAACACACCACCCACACACACCACACCCACCAACACACCACCACACACCCACCAACATACCACAACACACCATCAACCACCACCAACACAACACACCACCACACACACACCCACACACACCCACCAACACACCACCAACCATACCCACCAACACACCACCAACACACCACCCCAACACACCATCAACACACACACCCACCACACACAACACACCACCAACACACCACCAACACACCATCACACACCAACCACACAACACAACCACCAACCACACCACCAACACAACCATCACACACCACCCCAACACACCACCAACCACCACCAACACACCACCAACACACCACCAACACACCACCAACCAACACACCACCAACCACACCAACAACACACCACCAACACAACACACCACCAAAACACCACCACACACACCACACACACCACCACCAACACACACACACACCAACACAAACCACCAACACACCATCAACCCCACAACCACACACATCAACACACCACAAACACACCACCAACGCACCACACAACAACAACACACCACACAACACACACACCACCAACACACCACCAACACCACCAACACACCACACCAACACACCAAACCACACAACCACCACCACACACCACCAACACACCACCAACACACCACCACACAACACCATCAACAACACCACCAACACACCACCAACACACCACCAACACACCACCAACACACCACCAACACACACACCACCACACACACACACACCAACAACACACCACAACACACCACCAACGCACCACCAACACACCACCAACACACCACCAACACACCACCAACACACCACAAACACACCACCAACACACCACAACACACCATCAACACCACCACCAACGCACCACAACACACCACCAAACACACCACCAACACAACACACCACCAACACACACCAACACAACACACCACCAACACACCACCAACACACCACCAACACACCCACCAAACACAACACAACCACCAACGCACCACACAACACACCACCAACACACCACCAACACAACACACCACCAACACAACACACCACCACACACACCACCAACACACACCAACACACCACAACACACCACCAACACAACACACCACCAAACGCACCACCCAAACACACCACCAACCCCAAAAACACCACCAACACAACACACCACCAACACAACACACACCACAAAACCCCAACACCACACACACACACCAACCACACCAACACACCACCAACACACCACCAACACAACACACCACCAACACAACACACCACCAACACACCACAACACACCACCACACAACACCACCAACACACCACAAACACACCACCAACCACCACCACCACACAACACACCACCAACATACCACCAACACACCACCAACACAACCACCAACACACCACCCAACAACCAACCACCAACACAACACACAACACACCACCAACAACCACAACACACACCACCAAAACACAACAACACCACCCCAAAACACCACAACACACCAACAACACACCACAACACCACACCACCAACACACCACCAACACACCACCAACAACAACACACCAACACACCAACAACACACCACCAACACACCACCAACACACCAACCAACACCACACACCACACAAACCACCACCACCAACACACCACAACACACCAACACACACCACCACCAACACCAACCACCAACACCACCACCAACACACCACCAACACACCACCAAACACACCACAAACAAACACCACCAACCACCACCAACACAACCACCACCAACACACACACCCACCAACACACCACCAACATACCACCAACACACCACCAACACCCACCAACACACCACCAACACACCACCAACACACCAACCAACACACCACAACACACCCCCCCAACCACACCACCAACACACCACCAACACACCAAAAACGCACCACCACACAACACAACCACCAACACACCACCAACAAACCACCAACAACACCACCAACACACCACCAAACACCACCAACACACCACAAACACACCACACAACACACCACCAACACACCACCAACACACCACCAACACACCACCAACACACCCAAACACCACCAACACACCACCAACACACCACCAACACACACCACCAACACACCACAACACACCCAACAACACCACCAACACACCACACCCACACAACACACCACCAACATACCACCAACACACCACCAACACACCACCAACACACCACACAACACACCAACACACCACCAACACCACCACACACCACCAACACACCACCAAACACCACCAACACACCACCAACACACCACCAACACACACCACCAAACACACCAACAACCACACCAACACCCAAACACCACCAACACAACACACCACCAACACACCACAAACACCCCCAACACACCACCAACACACCACCAACAACACCACCAACACACCATCACAACACACCACAACACACCACAAACCACACAACAACCAACCACCAACCACAACACACACCAACAACACCACCAACACACCACCAACACACCACCAACACACCACCAACACACACACCAACACACCACCAACACACCACCAACACACACCAACACACCACCAACAACCACCAAACACACCACAAACAACCAACACACCACCAACAACCACCAACACAACCACAACACACCACAACACACACCAACAACACCACCAACACACCACCAACACACCACCAACACACCACCAACACACCACCAAACACACCACAACACACCACCAACACCAAACCACCACCAACACACCACCAACACACCACAAACACACCACAAACTACACCAACCAACGCTCCACCAACACACCACAAACACACCACCAACACACACAACACACCACCAACACACCACCAACACACCACCAAACACCACCAACACACCACCAACACACCACCAACACCACACACCACCAACACAGCACACCACAACACAACCAACACACACCACCAACACGACACCAACCACACAACACACCACCAACACACCACAACACACCACCAACAACACCACCAACACCACCAACCACACCACAAACACACCACCAACACACCACCAACACACTCACCAACACACCACCAACACTACCACCACACACCACCAACATCACACAATACACACCCACAAACACCAACACAACATACACAACACCACCAACACACCACCAATAAGCACACCACAACACACCACCCAAAACCACCAACACACACCAACACACACCAACCACCACCAATACACACACCACAACACACACCAACATACCACCAACACACACAAACAAACACACCAAACCAACCAACACATCACCCACCAATACGCACACACCAACACACCACCAACACCACCACCAACACACCACAACAACCACAACACACCACCAACACCACCAACACCAACCAAACACCACCAACATACCACCAACACACCACCAACACACCACCAAACACACAAACACCCACCAACCAACACACCACACAACACAACCACCAACACACCACCAACAAACACCACCAACACACCACCACCAAACACCACCAACACACCAACAACACACCACCACACACCAACACAACCAACACCCACCAACACACCACCAACACACCACCAACACCCACCAACACACCACAAACACACCACCAACAACACCACCAACACACCACCAACACACCACCAACACACACACCACACACAACCACCAACACACCACCAAACACACCACACAACACACCACCAACACACCACCAACACAACCAAACCACCACCAAGCTGCTACTTTCAGTATATTAACTCAGTAATATATTAGCCACGCATGTCGACAGTATTTTGTTTCTTGTTTACCATCAGCGGCAGCGGAACTAAAACACTTCCTTCCCTGGCGCCTTCAGCTGCCTTTATCTTTCTTTATCCAGCATCTGACGTTAAAAAGGTGTTAAAGATCCTCTTAGAGGTGAGATGTAACTTCTTTTTGTTGAGATGCCAAGATGTTCTTCTTAACAGTTGATACAACAAATAAAGTATAAGGCTCTATCCCCACCCTCCAGTCACTGCCACCATAAAGTAGAAGGTAGAAGTAGATAGAAGGTCTGGCTACTACCACTGCTGCTGCCAGTGTGTAGGTGAAGCATCCTGGGCGTAATGTGATTAGCTTTCCTAGAAGAGACGAGGCGAATGGGCAATAACAGAAAGAAAGAGAGAGCAGTGGGTACCCATCTGGCAGTGGTGGGTGACAGTGTCTAACTTGCACTATAAAGTCTACGGGTGTTGTATGCCAGGTTTCACTTGCACGATGTTTCTGCTGTGCTTGTTGTCTACCTGGAGGTTGTTCCACTGGTCAGCAGATATCACACTGTACAAGACAGCTTGAATTTAAAGCTAGAATGTAATATAAGACAAATTCTAACGACAAAATAGAGCGAGAAAGTAATGTAAAGGATTTGGGAGTGATAATATCAGAGGATCTCACCTTCAAGGATCACAACAATGTTATTATTACAACTACAAGCGAAATGACAACATGGATAATGAGAACCTTTAAAAGAAGGGATGACAGGCCAATGATGATCCTCTTTAAGTCAATAGTTCTATCTAAGCTGAACTTGTAGATGGGGAGAATATAAAGAGATCTTTCACTGCTCGTATAAATACAGTCAAACACCTTAATTACTGGGATCATCTGAAGTACCTTGACCTGTACTCCTTGGAGTGCTGACGACGAAGATACGGTATAATCTACACCTGGAAAATCTTAGAGGAACTGACAAACCTGCACACAGAAATGACTCCTTACGACAGCAAAAGACTTGGCAAGTGGTGCAACTTCCCCCAGTGATAACCAGCGGTGCCATGGGTACGTTAAGATAACCAGCGGTGCCATGGGTACATTAAGATAACCAGCGGTGCCATGGGTACGTTAAGATAACCAGCGGTGCCATGGGTACATTAAGATAACCAGCGGTGCCATGGGTACGTTAAGATAACCAGCGGTGCCATGGGTACATTAAGATAACCAGCGGTGCCATGGGTACGTTAAGATAACCAGCGGTGCCATGGGTACCTTAAGATAAAACAGCATGTGTCTGGGCTCTAAGAATATTTAAGAGCCTCCCAGGATACATAAGGTTGATTATAAATAGACCCCTGGCTTTCTTCAAGACCCCTGGCTGTCTTCAAGACCCCTGGCTGTCTTCAAGACCACTGGCTGTCTTCAAGACCCCTGGCTGTCTTCAAGACCCCTGGTAGTCTTCAAGACCACTGGCTGTCTTCAAGACCCCTGGCTGTCTTCAAGACCCCTGGCTGTCTTCAAGACCCCTGGCTGTCTTCAAGACCCCTGGCTGTCTTCAAGACCCCTGGCTGTCTTCAAGACCACTGGCTGTCTTCAAGACCCCTGGCTGTCTTCAAGACCCCTGGTAGTCTTCAAGACCCCTGGCTGTCTTCAAGACCCCTGGCTGTCTTTAAGACCCCTGGCTGTCTTCAAGACCCCTGGCTGCCATCAAGACCCCTGGCTGTCTTCAAGACCCCTGGCTGTCTTCAAGACCCCTGGCTGTCTTCAAGACCCCTGGCTGTCTTCAAGACTCCTGGCTGTCTTCAAGACCCCTGGCTGTCATCAAGACCCCTGGCTGTCTTCAAGACCCTGGCTGTCTTCAAGACCCCTGGCTGTCTTCAAGACCACTGGCTGTCATCAATACCCCTGGCTGTCTTCAAGACCGCTGGCTGTCTTCAAGACCCCTGGCTGTCTTCAAGACCCCTGGCTGTCATCAAGACCCCTGGCTGTCTTCAAGACCCTTGGCTGTCTTCAAGACCCATGGCTGTTTTCAAGACCCCTGGCTGTCTTCAAGACCCCTGGCTGTCTTCAAGACCCCTGGCTGTCTTCAAGACCCCTGGCTGTCTCCAAGACCCCTGGCTGTCTTCAAGACCCCTGGCTGTCTTCAAGACCCTTGGCAGTCTTCAAGACCCCTGGCTGTCTTCAAAACCCCTGGCTGTCTTCAAGACCCCTGGCAGTCTTCAAGACCCCTGGCTGTCTTCAAGACCACTGGCTGTCTTCAAGACCACTGGCTGTCATCAAAACCCCTGGCTGTCTTCAAGACCCCTGGCTGTCATCAAGACCCCTGGCTGTCTTCAAGACCCCTGGCTGTCTTCAAGATCCCTGGCTGTCTTCAAGATCCCTGGCAGTCTTCAAGACCCCTGGTTGTCTTCAAGACCCCTGGCTGTCATCAAGACCCCTGGCTGTCTTCAAGACCCCTGGCTGACTTCAAGACCCCTGGCTGTCTTCAAGACCCCTGGCTGTCTTCAAGACCCCTGGCTGTCTTCAAGACCCCTGGCTGTCTTCAAGACCCCTGGCTGTCTTCAAGACCCCTGGCTGTCTCTAAGACCCCTGGCTGTCTTCAAGACCCCTGGCTGTCTTCAAGACCCCTGGCAGTCTTCAAGACCCGTGGCTGTCTTCAAGACCCCTGGCTGTCTTCAATACCCCTGGCTATCTTTAAGACCCCTGGCAGTCTTCAAGACCCCTGGCTGTCATCATGACCCCTGGCTGTCTTCAAGACTCCTGGCTGTCATCAAGACCCCTGGCTGTCTTCAAGACCCCTGGCTGTCTTCAAGATCCCTGGCTGTCTTCAAGACCCCTGGCAGTCTTCAAGACCCCTGGCTGTCTTCAAGACCCCTGGCTGTCTTCAAGACCTCTGGCTTTCTTCAAGACCCCTGGCTGTCTTCAAAACCCCTGGCTGTCATCAAGACCACTGGCAGTCTTCAAGACCCCTGGCTGTCATCAAGACCCCTGGCTGTCATCAAGACTTCTGGCTGTCTTCAAGACCCCTGGCTGTCTTCAAGACCCCTGGCTGTTTTCAAGACCCCTGGCTGTCTTCTAGACCCCTGGCAGTCTTCAAGACCCCTGGCTGTCTTCAAGACCACTGGCAGTCTTCAAGACCCCTGGCTGTCATCAAGACCCCTGGCTGTCTTCAAGACCCCTGGCTGTCTTCAAGACCCCTGGCAGTCTTCAAGACCCCTGGCTGTCTTCAAGACCACTGGCTGTCTTCAAGACCCCTGGCTTTCATCAAGACCCCTGGCTGTCTTCAAGACCCCTGGCTGTCATCAAGACCCCTGGCTGTCATCAACACCCCTGGCTGTCTTCAAGACCCCTGGCTGTCATCAAGACTCCTGGCTGTCTTCAAGACCCCTGGCTGTCTTCAAGACCCCTGGCTGTCATCAAGACCCCTGGCTGTCTTCAAGACCCCTGGCTGTCATCAAGACCCCTGGCTGTCTTCAAGACCCTTGGCTGTCTTCAAGACCCCTGGCTGTCATCAAGACTCCTGGCTGTCTTCAAGACCCCTGGCTGTCTTCAAGACCCCTGGCTGTCATCAAGACCCCTGGCTGTCTTCAAGACCCCTGGCTGTCATCAAGACCCCTGGCTGTCTTCAAGACCCCTGGCTGTCATCAAGACTCCTGGCTGTCATCAAGACTCCTGGCTGTCATCAAGACTCCTGGCTGTCATCAAGACTCCTGGCTGTCATCAAGACTCCTGGCTGTCATCAAGACTCCTGGCTGTTATCAAGAGGGACCTGAACAGACATCTAAAGTCAGTACCTGACCAGCCGGGCTGTGGTTCATACGTTGGATTGCTTGCGGCCAACAGTAACAGCCTGGTTGATCAATCCTTGATCCACCGTGAGGCCTCTCTCACTCTCTCTCTCTCTCTCTCTCTCTCTCTCCCTCTCTCTTCTTCTTCTCTCTCCCCCTTTTCTCTCTCTCCCCCTCTCTCTCCCCTCTCTCTCTCTCTTCTCTCTCTCCTCTCCCCTCTCTCTCTCTCTCCTCTCTCTCTCTCTCTGTCTCCCCTCTCTCCCCTCTCTCTCTCTCTCTCTCTCTCTCTCTCTCTCTCTCTCTCTCTCTCTCTCTGTCTCTCTCTCTCTCTCTAAGTCAGTGTCAATACCTGGTCCTCGTCACTATGCCGCCCCACTCTCTCAACACTTCACTACTCTCACCACCCACTTACACCACCCACCACTCCACCTATTTATGCTGCCCACTAACCACACTAACTGCCCCATCAGCCACTCGCTATATATAAAATATATATTATATATATATATATATATATATATATTATATATATATATATATATATAATATATATATATATTATATATATATATATATATATTATATATATATATATATATGCCTGGAGTGTTCATTGTGTCACTACTTGGTCTTTGGTCCCCTCACTTGGTCTCCTCACCTTGGACTCCTCACTTGGTCTCCTCACCTTGGACTCCTCACTTGGTCTCCTCACCTTGGACTCCTCACTTGGTCTCCTCACCTTGGACTCCTCACTTGGTCTCCTCACCATGGTCTCCTCACCTTAGTCTCCTCACCTTGGTCACCTCAGTTGGTCTCCTCACTTGGTCTCCTCACTTGTTTCTTCACCTTGGTCTCCTCACTTGGCCTCCTCACTTTGGTCTCCTCACTTGGTCTCCTCACCATGGTCTCCTCACCTTAGTCTCCTCACCTTGGTCTCCTCACTTGGTCTCCTCACTTGTTTCTTCACCTTGGTCTCCTCACTTGGCCTCCTCACTTTGGTCTCCTCACTTGGTCTCCTCACTTGTTTCTTCACCTTGGTCTCCTCACCTTGGTCACCTCACTTGGTCTCCTCACTTGGTCTCCTCACTTGGTCTCCTCACTTGTTTCTTCACCTTGGTCTCCTCACCATGGTCTCCTCACCTTGGTCACCTCACTTGGTCTCCTCACTTGGTCTCCTCACTTGTTTCTTCACCTTGGTCTCCTCACCATGGTCTCCTCACCTTGGTCACCTCACTTGGTCTCCTCACTTGGTCTCCTCACTTGGTCTCCTCACTTGTTTCTTCACCTTGGTCTCCTCACCATGGTCTCCTCACCTTGGTCACCTCACTTGGTCTCCTCACTTGGTCTCCTCACTTGTTTCTTCACCTTGGTCTCCTCACCATGGTCTCCTCACCTTGGTCACCTCACTTGGTCTCCTCACTTGGTCTCCTCACTTGGTCTCCTCACTTGTTTCTTCGCACCTTGGTCTCCTCACTCACTGTGTCTCCTCACCTTGGTCACTCTCACTTGGTCCCTCACTTGTCTCACTGTTCTTCACCTTGGTCTCCTCACACTGGACTGTCTCCTCACCTACTGTACTAACTTGGTCACATCACCAGTACTGTGACTTAACTTGGTCCTCACAAGTTTACTTCATATGTCTCCTCACCAGGTTCTACTTGGACTCACTTGTCGCTCACCAGTATACACTTGTCTATACTGTGTCGCATCACCAGGTCTCACTTGCATCAACTGGTCTCCTCACTTGGTTCACTCTATGTCCTCAACTGTGATTACTGTGTCAGCATCACACAGTAACTTGTATAACTGTTCACATCATCACAGTACTTGATAACTGTGTCTCATCACACTCGTAACTTGTTTAACTGTGTCAGCATCACAAGTTAACTATGATAACTGTGTCTCATCTACCGTCAACTATGATAACTGTGTCAGCATCACACAGTAACTGTGATAACTGTGTCAGCATCACACAGTAACTATGATAACTGTGTCAGAATCACACAGAAACTTGGATAACTGTGTCAGCATCACACAGTAACTGTGATAACTGTGTCAGCATCACACAGTAACTGTGATAACTGTGTCAGCATCACACAGTAACTGTGATAACTGTGTCAGCATCACACAGTAACTATGATAACTGTGTCAGCATCACACAGTAACTGTGATAACTGTGTCAGCATCACACAGTAACTGTGATAACTGTGTCAGCATCACACAGTAACTATGATAACTGTGTCAGCATCACACAGTAACTATGATAACTGTGTCAGCATCACACAGTAACTATGATAACTGTGTCAGCATCACAGAGTAACTGTGATAACTGTGTCAGCATCACAAAATAACTATGATAAATATGTCAGCATCACACAGTAACTATGATAACTGTGTCAGCATCACACAGTAACTGTGTCAGCATCACACAGTAACTGTGATAACTGTGTCAGCATCACACAGTAACTATGATAACTGTGTCAGCATCACACAGTAACTATGATAACTGTGTCAGCATCACACAGTAACTATGATAACTGTGTCAGCATCACACAGTAACTGTGATAACTGTGTCAGCATCACACAGTAACTGTGATAACTGTGTCAGCATCACATTGTAACTGTGATAACTGTGTCAGTATCACATTGTAACTGTGATATCTGTGGCAGCTTCACATTGTAACTGTGACAACTGTGTCAGTATCACATTGTAACTGTGATAACTGTGTCAGTATCACATTGTAACTGTGATATCTGTGTCAGTATCACACTGTAACTGTGATAACTGTGTCAGTATCACATTGTAACTGTGATAACTGTGTCAGCATCACACTGTAACTGTGATAACTGTGTCAGCATCACATTGTAACTGTGATAACTGTGTCACCATCACAATGTGACTGTGATAACTGTGTCAGCATCACACTGTAACTGTGATAACTGTGTCAGCATCACACTGTAACTGTGATAACTGTGTCAGCATCACATTGTAACTGTGATAACTGTGTCAGGATCACACTGTAACTGTGATAACTGTGTCAGGATCACACTGTAACTGTGATAACTCTGTTAGCATCACACTGTAACTGTGATAACCGTGTCAGCATCACTCTGTAACTGTGATAACTGTGTCAGCATCACATTGTAACTGTGATAACTGTGTCAGCATCACATTGTAACTGTGATAACTGTGTCAGGATCACACTGTAACTGTGATAACTGTGTCAGCATCACACTGTAACTGTGATAACTGTGTCAGCATCACACTGTAACTGTGATAACTGTGTCAGCATCACACTGTAACTGTGATAACTGTGTCAGCATCACACTGTAACTGTGATAACTGTGTCAGCATCACTCTGTAACTGTGATAACTGTGTCAGCATCACACTGTAACTGTGATAACTGTGTCAGCATCACATTGTAACTGTGATAACTGTGTCAGGATCACACTGTAACTGTGATAACTGTGTCAGCATCACACTGTAACTGTGATAACTGTGTCAGCATCACACTGTAACTGTGATAACTGTGTCAGCATCACTCTGTAACTGTGATAAGTGTGTCAGCATCACACTGTAACTGTGATAACTGTGTCAGGATCACACTGTAACTGTGATAACTCTGTCAGCATCACACTGTAACTGTGATAATTGTGTCAGCATCACACTGTAACTGTGATAACTGTGTCAGGATCACACTGTAACTGTGATAACTCTGTCAGCATCACACTGTAACTGTGATAACTGTGTCAGCATCACACTGTAACTGTGATAACTGTGTCAGCATCACACTATGATAACTGTGTCAGCATCACACTGTAACTGTGATAACTGTGTCAGCATCACACTATGATAACTGTGTCAGCATCACACTGTAACTGTGATAACTGTGTCAGGATCACACTGTAACTGTGATAACTCTGTCAGCATCACACTGTAACTGTGATAACTGTGTCAGCATCACACTGTAACTGTGATAACTGTGTCAGCATCACACTATGATAACTGTGTCAGCATCACACTGTAACTGTGATAACTGTGTCAGGATCACACTGTAACTGTGATAACTCTGTCAGCATCACACTGTAACTGTGATAACTGTGTCAGCATCACACTGTAACTGTGATAACTGTGTCAGCATCACACTATGATAACTGTGTCAGCATCACACTGTAACTGTGATAACTGTGTCAGGATCACACTGTAACTGTGATAACTCTGTCAGCATCACACTGTAACTGTGATAACTGTGTCAGCATCACACTGTAACTGTGATAATTGTGTCAGCATCACACTATGATAACTGTGTCAGCTTCACACTGTAACTGTGATAACTCTGTCAGCATCACACTGTAACTGTGATAACTGTGTCAGCATCACACTGTAACTGTGATAACTGTGTCAGCATCACACTATGATAACTGTGTCAGCATCACACTGTAACTGTGATAACTCTGTCAGCATCACACTGTAACTGTGATAACTGTGTCAGCATCACACTGTAACTGTGATAACTGTGTCAGCATCACACTATGATAACTGTGTCAGCATCACACTGTAACTGTGATAACTGTGTCAGGATCACACTGTAACTGTGATAACTCTGTCACCATCACACTGTAACTGTGATAATTGTGTCAGCATCACACTAACTGTGATAACTCTGTCAGCATCACACTGTAACTGTGATAATTGTGTCAGCATCACACTGTAACTGTGATAACTCTGTCAGCATCACACTGTAACTGTGATAACTGTGTCAGTATCACAATACGTACTAGTGTTTTCCCTCTCTTCTACCTTGATTCTCTCTCTTTTGTACGTTGATTCCTTCTCTCTTCTGCGTTGATTCCCTCTCTCTGTTCTACTTTGATTCCCTCTCTCTCTCTTCCGTCACTCCCTTCTCTCTCTTCCGTCTCCCTCTCATCATTAGTTGTGGTAATACCGTATAGGGGGAAATACCCGTGTTTACCCATGTACCTCGTGGCACGGGTTGCAACACTAACGTTGTGTCACTAACTCCACAGCTAATATTTACATATATTAAGAGTGGCGTGTCCTGGGCTGGACTCCATCAATGTGACGATACAAACACCAACAGTCTCCTGACTCGTCTGATATTTACGATAATGTGAATTTGTAATCGTGAAAAAGCGGGAAGTTTGTGTTGGTGAGAGAGAATGTTGGTGTCAGTGTTGGCACTGACGGCAGTGACTAAAATAGTGGCCAGGGTGTTGGGCAAGGCTCCTGGGGTGGCACTCAGTGGTGCCACGGATGTGTACACGCACGCCACGCCCTCCCACGCCCGTCCTCACACGCCCGCCAACCTCTCAGTGTCGTTATAAATCATAAAGTACACTGTTATACCAAGTTGGTCGTTACAACAGGTAAGTTACTCTCTTAAGTTTGTCACTGCCAGGTAAGTTACCAACACTTTCTGATTTAGAATATTGTCTAAGTGACACTCGCTGGTTATTACAACCATAGATATAGAAGTGTGTCTGGCGACGAGCTAAATGGGTTACTTGGTTATTGAGGTTTAAAGCCTGTTTAGTAGACGAGGGTTATTAAGGCGCCAACTTGCCTCTACAGTATACCATTAGTTATTAGAACCGTTATATACTGAGTAGTTAGCTCTGTCTATGTATACTGACAGTCATGAATTAAACTGTGTACGTGTGTACGTGTGTGTGTATGTGTGTGTGTGTGTGAATGTGTGTGTGTGTATGTGTGTGTGTGTGTGTATGTGAACGTGTGTGTGTGTGTGTGTGTGTGTGTGTGTGTGTGTACTCACCTATTTGTACTCACCTATTTGTGGTTGCAGGGGTCGAGTCACAGCTCCTGGCCCCGCCTCTTCGCTGATTGCTACTAGGTGTGTGTGTGTGTGTGTGTGTGTGTGTGTGTGTGTGTGTGTGTGTGTGTGTGTGTGTGTTAAGTCTACACTGTCATTGTGACACTATCTTCAACAACGATCACGTACAGTACATGTGTTGTACGTGATCCTCTCATCAGCTGGAACTACTACAGACCCTAACATCAGGTGTTTGCTGTATGACCAATGGCCTCTCTTAAGACACCTGATTATACACTACAAAAGACTTGGGATCAAACCCATACATTAGCGGGACACTTGTCAGTGTGAGACAGACGGTGACCGAGTCACAGTTACCGGGCTTAACCAGGCTTGAGAGACGATAACCGAGTCACAGTTACCGGGCTTAACCAGGCTTGAGAGACGATGACCGAGTCACAGTTACCGGGCTTAACCAGGCTTGAGAGACGATGACCGAGTCACAGTTACCGGGCTTAACCAGGCTTGAGAGACGACCGAGTCACAGTTACCGGGCTTAACCAGGCTTGAGAGACGATGACCGAGTCACAGTTACCGGGCTTAACCAGCCTTGAGAGACGATAACCGAGTCACAGTTACCGGGCTTAACCAGGCTTGAGAGACGATGACCGAGTCACAGTTACCGGGCTTAACCAGGCTGAGAGACGATGACCGAGTCACAGTTACCGGGCTTAACCAGGCTTGAGAAGACGATGACCGAGTCACAGTTACCGGGCTTAACCAGCCTTGAGAGACGATGACCGAGTCACAGTTACCGGGCTTAACCAGGCTTGAGAGACGATGACCGAGTCACAGTTACCGGGCTTAACCAGGCTTGAGAGACGATGACCGAGTCACAGTTACCGGGCTTAACCAGGCTTGAGAGACGATGACCGAGTCACAGTTACCGGGCTTAACCAGCTTGAGAGACGATGACCGAGTCACAGTTACCGGGCTTAACCAGCCTTGAGAGACGATGACCGAGTCACAGTTACCGGGCTTAACCAGGCTTGAGAGACGATGACCGAGTCACAGTTACCGGGCTTAACCAGGCTTGAGAGACGATGACCGAGTCACAGTTACCGGGCTTAACCAGGCTTGAGAGACGATGACCGAGTCACAGTTACCGGGCTTAACCAGGCTTGAGAGACGATGACCGAGTCACAGTTACCGGGCTTAACCAGGCTTGAGAGACGACCGAGTCACAGTTACCGGGCTTAACCAGGCTTGAGAGACGATGACCGAGTCACAGTTACCAGGCTTAACCAGGCTTGAGAGACGATGACCGAGTCACAGTTACCAGGCTTGAGAGACGATGACCGAGTCACAGTTACCGGGCTTAACCAGCCTTGAGAGACGATGACCGAGTCACAGTTACCGGGCTTAACCAGGCTTGAGAGACGATGACCGAGTCACAGTTACCGGGCTTAAACCAGCCTTGAGAGACGATGACCGAGTCACAGTTACCGGGCTTAACCAGGCTTGAGAGACGATGACCGAGTCACAGTTACGGGCTTAACCAGGCTTGAGAGACGATGACCGAGTCACAGTTACCGGGCTTAACCAGGCTTGAGAGACGATGACCGAGTCACAGTTACCGGGCTTAACCAGGCTTGAGAGACGATGACCGAGTCACAGTTACCGGGCTTAAACCAGGCTTGAGAGACGATGACCGAGTCACAGTTACCGGGCTTAACCGCCTTGAGAGACGATGACCGAGTCACAGTTACCGGGCTTAACCAGGCTTGAGAGACGATAACCGAGTCACAGTTACCGGGCTTAACCAGGCTTGAGAGACGATGACCGAGTCACAGTTACCGGGCTTAACCAGGCTTGAGAGACGATGACCGAGTCACAGTTACCGGGCTTAACCAGGCTTGAGAGACGATGACCGAGTCACAGTTACCGGGCTTAACCAGGCTTGAGAGACGACCGAGTCACAGTTACCGGGCTTAACCAGGCTTGAGAGACGATGACCGAGTCACAGTTACCAGGCTTGAGAGACGATGACCGAGTCACAGTTACCAGGCTTAACCAGCCTTGAGTCTCGCAAACTGGACTTGAACCAATTCTCTTTCCGAAATTTGCATAATTCCTCAACCAGACTATGATCTAAAGTCTCAGAATTGACGGTTGAGTCTAGAATGGTGAGTGAACATCTGTGTGTGTGTGTGAGTGGATGGAGACAAACGGTTTTTATGATTTGACGTGCTGTTGGAGTGTGAGCAACGCTACATTTATGGTGGGAAACGACCCATATATAACACGATACTACGTTGTAGTGACCACCACAGCCTAAGTGGTCAGTACCTAGACCCCAGAGTTACTCTCTCTCTCTCTCTCTCTCTCTCTCTCTCTCTCTCTCAGACACTCTGTCTTCTATCTACAGGATGAATTCTCGTATTGTGTGCTTGTGGCGGGGGGTTGAGGAGCTGGAGTCCAGAGTGACCTGTCTGGAGTCGCAGGTAGACCGTCACTTCTCTCTGGGTCTCCAGAATTCACAGGTACCTCACACCTGCAGGTCCACGACCAGTCTCCAGGTCAGTCTACTAGTACACTGTCCAGGTCAGTCTACCAGTACAGTGACAAGGTCAGTCTACCAGTACAGCGTCCAGGTCTTTCTACCAGTACAGTGATCAGGTCAGTTTACCAGTGCAGTGATCAGGTCAGACTACCAGTACAGTGTCCAGGTCAATCTGCCAGTACAGTGTCCAGGTCAGTCTACCAGTACAGTGTCCAGGTCAGTCTACCAGTACAGTGACAAGGTCAGTCTACCAGTACAGCGTCCAGGTCTTTCTACCAGTACAGTGATCAGGTCAGTTTACCAGTGCAGTGATCAGGTCAGACTACCAGTACAGTGTCCAGGTCAATCTGCCAGTACAGTGTCCAGGTCAGTCTACCAGTACAGTGTCCAGGTCAGTCTACCAGTACAGTGACCAGGTCTTTCTACCAGTACAGTGATCAGGTCAGTCTACCAGTACAGTATCCAGGTCAGTCTCCCAATACAGTGCTCAGGTCAGTCTACCAGTACAGTGTCCAGGTCAGTCTACCAGTACAGTGTCCAGGTCAGTCTACCAGTACAGCGCTCAGGTCAGTCTACCAGTACAGTGTCCAGGTCAATCTGCCAGTACAGTGTCCAGGTCAGTCTACCAGTACAGTGCTCATGTCAGTCTACCAATACAGTGTCCAGGTCAGTCTACCAGTACAGTGTCCAGGTCAGTCTACCAGTACGGTGCTCAGGTCAGTCTACCAGTACAGTGTCCAGGTCAGTCTACCAGTACAGTGTCCAGGTCAGTCTACCAGTACAGCGCTCAGGTCAGTCTACCAGTACAGTGTCCAGGTCAATCTGCCAGTACAGTGTCCAGGTCAGTCTACCAGTACAGTGCTCATGTCAGTCTACCAATACAGTGTCCAGGTCAGTCTACCAGTACAGTATCCAGGTCAGTCTACCAGTACGGTGCTCAGGTCAGTCTACCAGTACAGTGCTCAGGTCAGTCTACCGGTACAGTGCTCAGGTCAGTCTACCAGTACAGTACTCCAGGTCATTCTACCAGTACGGGTGCTCAGTCAGTCTACCAGTACAGTGCTCAGGTCAGTCTACCAGTACGGTGCTCAGGTCAGTCTACCAGTACAGTGCTCAGGTCAGTCTACCAGTACAGTACTCAGGTCAGTCTACCAGTACAGTGCTCAGGTCAGTCTACCAGTACAGTGTAAAGGGTCAGTCTACCAGTACAGTACTCAGGTCAGTCTACCAGTACAGTGCTCAGTCAGTCTACCAGAAACAGTGCTCAGGTCAGTCTACCAGTACAGTGCTCAGGTCAGTCTACCAGTACGGTGCTCAGGTCAGTCTACCAGTACAGTGCTCAGGTCAGTCTACCAGTACGGTGCTCAGGTCAGTCTACCAGTACAGTGCTCAGGTCAGTCTACCAGTACGGTGCTCAGGCCAGTCTACCAGTACAGTGCTCAGGTCAGTCTACCAGTACAGTGTCCAGGTCAGTCTACCAGTACAGTGTCCAGGTCAGTCTACCAGTACGGTGCTCTGGTCAGTCTACCAGTACAGTGCTCAGGTCAGTCTACCAGTACAGTGCTCAGGTCAGTCTACCAGTACGGTGCTCAGGTCAGTCTACCAGTACAGTGCTCAGGTCAGTCTACCAGTACAGTGCTCAGGTCAGTCTACCAGTATAGTGCTCAGGTCAGTCTACCAGTACAGTGCTCAGGTCAGTCTACCAGTACAGTGCTCAGGTCAGTCTACCAGTACATTGCTCAGGTCAGTCTACCAGTACAGTGCTCAGGTCAGTTTTACCAGTACAGTGCTCAGGTCAGTCTACCAGTACAGTGCTCAGGTCAGTCTACCAGTACAGTGCTCAGGTCAGTCTACCAGTACAGTCTCAGGTCAATCCTACCAGTACGGTGCCCCAGGTCAGTCTACCAGTACGGTGCTCAGGTCAGTCTACCAGTACGGTGCTCGGGTCAGTCTACCAGTACAGTGCTCAGGTCAGTCTACCAGTAAGGGTGCTCAGGTCAGTCTACCAGACAGTGCTCAGGTCAGTCTACCAGTACAGTGCTCAGGTCAGTCTACCAGTACAGTACTCAGGTCAGTCTACCAGTACAGTGCTCAGGTCAGTCTACCAGTACGGTGCTCAGGTCAGTCTACCAGTACAGTGCTCAGGTCAGTCTACCAGTACAGTGCTCAGGTCAGTCTACCAGTACGGTGCTCAGGTCAGTCTACCAGTCCCAGTGCTCAGGTCAGTCTACCAGGACAGTGCTCAGGTCAGTCTACCAGTACAGTGCTCAGGTCAGTCTACCAGTACGGTGCTCAGGTCAGTCTACCAGTACAGTGCTCAGGTCAGTCTACCAGTACAGTGCTCAGGTCAGTCTACCAGTACAGTGCTCAGGTCAGTCTACCAGTACAGTGCTCAGGTCAGTCTACCAGTACAGTGCTCAGGTCAGTCTACCAGTACGGTGCTCAGGTCAGTCTACCAGTACAGGTAATCAGTCCCTCAGCCTGAAGGTTGAGGGACTGACCACCTCAAACTCCTCCTGATTTTCACCATTCTTCTTCGATAGGACTGATGAAACCACTGTAGGGCGAAACGTTCCCACAGTAAAGACACCCAAGTGTTACACATGTCTTGACTCGTCAACATTTACCTACGTCTTGGCTGGTGTGTCGTAACTGCAGAACGCATCTTCTGGATGGATTGAAACTCCGTGTTTCCTGTAAACGTTGACGTGACGTGTTTTTTAACCAAATTGGCAGCGTTGTACGACCCTTATAGGTTTAACGCTTCCAAATTTGTGTCAACACCTGGAGAATGCTTACCCTGGTCGGCTTCAAACTTTAAAACACTGGTGTATCTCGGGTGAAGGTCCCCCCCCCTGTAGCATCCTGGGCGCTGATGAAGGGTTCTTGATTCAGGGAAGTGGATCTTGGCTCCAGTTCCCTGAATTGGCCCTAAATGCCTTACCTCCCCCTCAAAAAAACAGGCATTGTGTAATCCATACGGGTTTACGCTCCCCTATAATAATCAATAGGAAAATTTGTAAAATTTTTTATACTGTTTTTGTGTTTGTTTGTAAAAGCCTCGTCCGGTATCTTGAAGCTCGTGTTGGTGTTTTCGGGATGTTTGGTTAATGATACAGCTAAAGAAGCCTCTTTCGATCGTTTTTAAAACCTGTAAATTTTTTGATGTGACTGTTACTTGTGTAGAAACCAGTGCCAGGACAGTGGCACTGGTTGCTTCTGTGTGGCACCATTCACCCAGCAGTGCCAAGACAGTGACACTGGTTACTTCTGTGTGGCACCATTCACCCAAAATTCCCGGGACAGAAACCCCTTTGGTTATTTTCTGTTTGGCACCTTCACCCCACAGGCCGGGGAGATGACACGGGTCACTTTTTTGTGACACCATTACCCAGCAGGCCGGGACAGTCACGGGTTTTACTTCTGTGTGGCCCCCCTTTCACCCAGCAGTCCCAAGACAGTGAAAAGGTTCTTCTGGTGGCACCATTCACCCAGCGTCCCAGGACAGTAAACTGGTTACTTCTGTGTGGAAAACCATTCACCCAGCAGTGCCGGGACAGTGACACGGGTTTTATTCTGTGTGGCACCTTTAAACCCAAAAGGCCAGGACAGGACACGGGTTTTCGTGTCGCACCATTCACCCAAAAGGGGTGCCAGGAAGTAACCCGGGTTACTCTGTGTGGAAAAACCATTCACCCAGATGCCAGGACAGTGACATTGGTTACTTCTGTGGCACCTTTTCACCCAGCGTGCCGGCAGTGACAGGGTTACTTCTGTGTGGACCTTTCACCCAGCATCCCAGGACGTGGATTGTTCCCGTGGCACCATTCACCCAGCAGTGCCAAGACAGTGACACTGGTTACTTCTGTGTGGCACCATTCACCCAGAAGTGCCAGGACAGTAACCCTGGTTACTTCTGTGTGGCACCATTCGCCTAGCAGTGCCAGGACAGTGACACTGGTTACTTCCGTGTGGCACCATTCACCCAGCAGTGCCAGGACAGTGACATTGGTCACTTCTGTGTGACTCCATTCACCCGCAGTGCCGGCCCAGGGGACACTGGTTACTTCTGTGTGGCACCATTCACCCAACAGTGCCAGGACAGTGACACTGGTTACTTCTGTGTGGCACCATTCACCCAGCAGTGCCAGGACAATAACCCTGATTACTTCTGTGTGGCACCATTCACCTAGCAGTGCCAGGACAGTGACACTGGTCACTTCTGGGTGGAAACCATTCACCTGCAGTGCCAGGACAGTGACACTGGTTACTTCTGCTGCACCATTCGCCCACGTCCCCAAGACTGCACTGGTTTATTTCTGTGGCACCATTAAAACCCAGATGCCGGGTCAGTGACCGGTTATTTCTGTGTGGCACCATTCATCAGCAGTGCCGGGGACAGTGACATGGTTATTTTCGGGGTGGCACATTCCCCAGCAGTGCCAGACAGGGGACACTGGTTCTTCTGTGTGGCAGCTTTCCCCCAGCAGTCCCAAGACAGTGAACTGGTTACTTCTGTGGCAACCATTCCCCCCAGCAGTGCCAGGTCAGTGACACGGGTTAAATTCTGTGGGGCCCCTTCACTCAGCATGCCGGGGACAGTGACACTGGTTCTTCGGGTGTGGAAAACCCATTCACCCAAACAGTGCCAGGACAGTGACACGGGTTATTTCTGTGTGGCCCATTCACCCAGCAGTCCCGGGGACATGACACTGGTACTTCGTGTGGCACCTTTCCCCCCAGCGTCCAGGACAGTGCACTGGTTTATTTTCTTGTGGCACCATTCCCCCAAACATGCCAGGACAGTACACTGGTTATTCTGTGGGCACCATTCACCCAGCGGGCCCAGGACGGGATATGGTTACTTCTGTGTGGCACCATTCACCCAGCAGTGCCAGGACAGTGACACTGGTTACTTCTGTGTGGCACCATTCACCAAGCAGTGCCAGGACAGTGACACTGGTTACTTCTGTGCTGAGTCTTACCACGCCTTTCTTTATGTAAGATCTGTGTGTGGCAGTGATTGTTGTGGCAGTGACTGTTGTAGCGGACTGTTGGGGCATGACTGTTGTACAGTGATGTTGAGCAGTGATTTTTGTAGCAGTGACTGTTGTAGCTATGCTGCTGTGGCACTGCTGTTTAGTATCAGGTATAGCGGGACTACTATAGCAGTGACTGTTGTGACAGTGACTACACTCATATATAAATACACTCGAGCATGAAGCAACCCTTATACCAGTAACACACACAACACACCCTTTTACGCCCCAGGCTCTACGGGAGTATGGGCCTGACGTCAAATTTTTATTGCGGATTGACCTGGTCAACCACGTCTTAAAAATTAGAGAAAGTGCAAAGGTTTGCAACAAGACTATCCCAGAGCTGAGGAGAAGTTTCCCAGGCTAAAAAACACTGGAGACAGGGGAAAACAATGAGAAAATGATAACGACAGTAAAAAAACTGAGAGGAAATTTACAGGGTGGACAAGGGCAGGGTGTTTCCCGAGATTTAGACACTTTTACAGCATAGGGAATCTTTATTCAGGAAACGTTTTCCCCCACAGTGGCTTCATCAGTCCAATACAAAGAGGAAGGCGTAAGGAGAGGAGGAGTATGAGGTAATCAGTCCCTCAGCCTGGAGTCGATGTGTTCAGTCCATCAATCTACAAGATTGATGGACTGAACACATCGACTCCAGGCTGAGGGACTGATTACCTCATACTCCTCCTCTCCTTACGCCTTCCTCTTTGTATTGGACTGATGAAGCCACTGTGTGGCGAAACGTTTCCTGAATAAAGATTCCCATATGCTGCACAAGTGTCTCAATCTTCAACTTGTCGGTTTTTCAAACCATTCATCACATATGTTCCAGAGATGTGACACATCCTAACATCCCTGTGGCTCATCTGAGTCTTTAACTGGAAGTTGAAGACTCAGATGAGTCTCAGGGATGTTAGGAAGTATTTCTTCAGTCATAGAGTTGTCAGGAAGTGGAACAATCTGGAGAGTGATGTCTACCTGGAGTTTACCTGGAGAGAGTTCCGGGGGTCAACGCCCCCGCAGCCCGGTCTGTGACCAGGCCTCCTGGTGGATCAGAGCCTGATCAACCAGGCTGTTGCTGCTGGCTGCACGCAAACCAACGTACGAGCCACAGCCCGGCTGGTCAGGAACCGACTTTAGGTGCTTGTCCAGTGCCAGCTTGAAGACTGCCAGGGGTCTGTTGGTAATCCCCCTTATGTATGCTGGGAGGCAGTTGAACAGTCTCGGGCCCCTGACACTTATTGTATGGTCTCTTAACGTGCTAGTGACACCCCTGCTTTTCATTGGGGGGATGGTGCATCGTCTGCCAAGTCTTTTGCTTTCGTAGTGAGTGATTTTCGTGTACAAGTTCGGTACTAGTCCCTCTAGGATTTTCCAGGTGTATATAATCATGTATCTCTCCCGCCTGCGTTCCAGGGAATACAGGTTCAGGAACCTCAAGCGCTCCCAGTAATTGAGGTGTTTTATCTCCGTTATGCGCGCCGTGAAGGTTCTCTGTACATTTTCTAGGTCAGCAATTTCACCTGCCTTGAAAGGTGCTGTTAGTGTGCAGCAATATTCCAGCCTAGATAAAACAAGTGACCTGAAGAGTGTCATCATGGGCTTGGCCTCCCTAGTTTTGAAGGTTCTCATTATCCATCCTGTCATTTTTCTAGCAGATGCGATTGATACAATGTTATGGTCCTTGAAGGTGAGATCCTCCGACATGATCACTCCCAGGTCTTTGACGTTGGTGTTTCGCTCTATTTTGTGGCCAGAATATGTTTTGTACTCTGATGAAGATTTAATTTCCTCGTGTTTACCATATCTGAGTAATTGAAATTTCTCATCGTTGAACTTCATATTGTTTTCTGCAGCCCACTGAAAGATTTGGTTGATGTCCGCCTGGAGCCTTGCAGTGTCTGCAATGGAAGACACTGTCATGCAGATTCGGGTGTCATCTGCAAAGGAAGACACGGTGCTGTGGCTGACATCCTTGTCTATGTCGGATATGAGGATGAGGAACAAGATGGGAGCGAGTACTGTGCCTTGTGGAACAGAGCTTTTCACCGTAGCTGCCTCGGACTTTACTCTGTTGACGACTACTCTCTGTGTTCTGTTAGTGAGGAAATTATAGATCCATCGACCGACTTTTCCTGTTATTCCTTTAGCACGCATTTTGTGCGCTATTACGCCATGGTCACACTTGTCGAAGGCTTTTGCAAAGTCTGTATATATTACATCTGCATTCTTTTTGTCTTCTAGTGCATTTAGGACCTTGTCGTAGTGATCCAATAGTTGAGACAGACAGGAGCGACCTGTTCTAAACCCATGTTGCCCTGGGTTGTGTAACTGATGGGTTTCTAGATGGGTGGTGATCTTGCTTCTTAGGACCCTTTCAAAGATTTTTATGATATGGGATGTTAGTGCTATTGGTCTGTAGTTCTTTGCTGTTGCTTTACTGCCCCCTTTGTGGAGTGGGGCTATGTCTGTTGTTTTTAGTAACTGTGGGACGACCCCCGTGTCCATGCTCCCTCTCCATAGGATGGAAAAGGCTCGTGATAGGGGCTTCTTGCAGTTCTTGATGAACACAGAGTTCCATGAGTCTGGCCCTGGGGCAGAGTGCATGGGCATGTCATTTATCGCCTGTTCGAAGTCATTTGGCGTCAGGATAACATCGGATAGGCTTGTGTTAATCAAGTTTTGTGGCTCTCTCATAAAAAATTCATTTTGATATTCGACTCTCAGTCTGGTAGTGGAGGCAAGAATCATACATAGCTTTAAGAAGAGGTATGATAAAGCTCATGGAGCAGAGAGAGAGTGACCCCAGTAGAGACCAGTGAAGAGGCGGGACCAGGAGCTATGACTCTGGTAGTGTTACGTTAGCAGAAATAATTAATAACATTAGTGTGATTTGTAAGTAATAATATTCATTGGAAATATTATTTTATCTTTCTCTCTCTCTTTATTTCTCTCTATCTCTATCTCTCTTCACTCACTTCCTCCCTTCCATCTGTATACACAGTACACATTAACGCTATCTGTTGTATACACTTCCAGCTCCCCGACACTAATGCCAATTACTAGAGCGAGAGAGAGAGAGGAGAGAGAGAGAGAGAGAGAGAGAGAGAGAGAGAGAGAGAGAGAGAGAGAAAGCAACATGGCAGATGTTGCAAATTCATAATACTTGCAACAGTACACAGTTAGAGTGTGTAGGAGAGAGGGAGATTATTCCCCAGTAAAAGTAGACCTTAGACAGAGACATGTAATGTCACCAAGTGTTACAAACAAGACATCTATTATCATAGACATCTAGCATCTAGCCTCTAACAGGTCCCTAGTACTTATGTACCTCTCAGGCGCTTGTATTTAATGTACAGAGTCGCTATTGATTACACATAATGCAGACAGGTACCGGCACATCACTCGGTGGTTACCTTCTGTAACTTTGTATTCTGTATGGTTATTTTAGCTGTGCTGTCAGTGTATTGCTTACGAGACTGTACACTAAAATACTCTCTAAGAAACTGTACCATCTGGTATGTCACTGTAGTGAGACACTTTACTCGGGAGTACAGGAGTGAGTACTGTTCGTGAGTGAGTGTGGAGTGCTTAACCACACTCGACGTAGAACGTGATTGATAAAATAATTCCCTAGATAAACTAACTGATCCTAGGAAGGGCAAAAAAATATCTTGCCAGTACCAGGTTAGTATTTGGTCAGTACCAGGTCAGTACCTGGTCAGTACCAGGTCATTACCTGGTCAGTACCAGGTCAGTACCAGGTCAGTACCTGGTAGTTCTAGAGTTATTCTCAGGACGTGAAACAGATTGTCCTACCCAACCACACCAGAAATCACTGGCTATTACAACCTAGGATTCCAAATGGCCTGTTATCCCAGGTGTAATGGGAGCAAATAAACACAGTAGAAAAAGTTTAGACTTATATTATCCTTCACCAATTTAGAACAGCAATATGTACACTATGTACAGTAATAAGTATAGTGCACGTCACGGTAAGCAAGGCAGAAATAGAAGCCACAAGATAGCAGACCGTGCTCAACCAGCTCTAGAATGGGAATGACAAGGGCAGACAGGAGAGTGGTACCCACATAACCTCTGCGATTGCCAATCCCACCTTCTTATTGGCTAGAACCTGGTCACTAGTTGAACGATGGGGCCCCATCACCAACTCTTAGCAACCTGGTTCGCTGGTTGGGGGAGATAGCCTGTAAATGAGGGTGTGTACATGCGCCGAATAAAGGTTACGTACTCTTTGCATGCCACACTGGCTCTATGTGAAGAGAGTTACGAGATGTTTGTTCCGCCTCACCAACGAATACACTGTACCAGACAACAGTGTAAATGACACGAACACAGAATATCATTCTCACAGACAGTAGAGAGAGCAGAGAAGGTGTAGCCTTGACTAGTTCCAGCCAGAGAGAGTTATAGAAGTAACAAGACAGATTAAAACACCTCCCAGCAACACAAGCCATGAACTAGCTAGCAGCCATGGTAGTCAATAATGTCAGACTGCTTGCAACCTAACTATATACCTGCCTAACAATATGTAACATATTTTAACCATAGCTGTTAACGAAAATAACTTTAATAATGAAGATTGAGACACTTATGCAGCATATGGGAATCTTTATTCAGGAAACGTTTCGCCACACAGTGGCTTCATCAGTCCAATACAAAGAGGAAGGCGTAAGGAGAGGTGGAGTATCAGGTAATCAGTCCCTCAGCCTGGAGTCGATGTGTTCAGTCCATCAATCTTGTAGAATGTACAGCATAGGGCCGTAGACGTGGCTTATATACTGTAGTGAGGTGAGGTGAAGCAGGTGGAGGCGGGGTCATAGTGGTACCATCCACTAGTCGAAGTAGTGAGGTGAGGTGAAGCAGGCGGAGGCGGGGTCATAGTGGTACCATCCACTAGTCGAAGTAGTGAGGTGAGGTGAAGCAGGTGGAGGCGGGGTCATAGTGGTATCATCCACTAGTCGAAGTAGTGAGGTGAGGTGAAGCAGGCGGAGGCGGGGTCATAGTGGTACCATCCACTAGTCGAAGTAGTGAGGTGAGGTGAAGCAGGCGGAGGCGGGGTCATAGTGGTACCATCCACTAGTCGAAGTAGGTCTTCGTCCAAAGGTTGAACAAGTGTTGAAGAATTCTCTGTAACAAGATCCCATGATGCAACTGTCAGACACTGCAGCATCATGGGATCTTGTTACAAAGAATTCTTCAACACTTGTTCAACCTTTGGACCAAGACCTACTTCGACTAGTGGATGGTACCACTATGACCCCGCCTCCACCTGCTTCACCTCACCTCACTACAGTATATAAGCCACGTCTACGGCCCTATGCTGTACATTCTACAAGATTGATGGACTGAACACATCGACTCCAGGCTGAGGGACTGATTACCTCATACTCCTCCTCTCCTTACGCCTTCCTCTTTGTATTGGACTGATGAAGCCACTGTGTGGCGAAACGTTTCCTGAATAAAGATTCCCATATGCTGCATAAGTGTCTCAATCTTCAACTTGTCGGTTTTTCAAACCATTCACCACAACTTTAATAATATAATATTAAATAGAAGGGAGAAAACATTTACAATTATTGTCATTTCTCTGAGGACGCAACACAGTAGTTATAGTAGTGAAAGTTGGCGGTGTTGGGTGAGGTTCAGTTAACAGATGAAGAATCTAACACAAAGTGCAAGTTGTTACAGTTGCTGTTTGCTGATGACACTGTGCTTCTGGGAGATTCTGAAAAGTTGTAGAGGTTGGTGGAAGCGTTTGGGAGGTGTGTAAAAGGAGGAAATTAAAAATGAACATTGGGAAGAACAAGTTGATGAAGGTAGCGTAAAAAGAATTAGATGAAGAAAGATTGGAGTGAAGGAGTATGAAGAAAGTGAATGTGTTCAAATATTTGGGCGTTGACTTGTCAGTAGATCGTTCAGTGAGAGATGATGTGAACCATAGAACTGACGAGGGGCAAAAAGATGAGTGGTTCACTTGGAAATCTTGTGAACACAATGAACGTTATCCATGGAAGTAAAACGGGGAAGTGGAACTAACACTGTTGTAGCGAGGAGGGGGGTAGGGGGCTGGAGGCCGTGGAGATGTGTTTGAGACAAAGAATGGCGTAAATATTATGCAGAGAATTCGGAATTTGGAAATCAGAAGGTGTGAAATTACCAAACATTTTATCCAGAGGGCTGAGGAAGGGTTATTGAAATGGTTAGGACATTTAGAGAGGCTAGAGCAAAATAAGATGACTAGAAGTGTGTATAAATCAAAGGTGGAGAGAAGGAAGGATAGGGGTCGTCCAAGGAAAGGTTGAGGGGAGGGGGTAAAGGAGGCTTTGAGTACTGAAGGATTGACCATATTACAGACTTGTGTGAGTGTGTTAGTCCTGGAGGTGCAAAGTACAGTCACTGCCTATATTCTGAAGGAGAACTCAGGATGTTACAGTTCGCGGGGATCCTTTGAGCAACCTCACTCACTCCCTCACATTACCATCCCCCTCACCACCTCACACTACCAGCCCCCCTCACCCCCTCACACCACCAGCCCCCCTCACCACCTCACACTACCAGCCCCCCCACCACCTCCCCACTACCAGCCCCCTCACTCCCTCACCACCTCACATCACCCAGCCCCCTCACCCCTCACACTACCAGCCCCCCTCACCACCTCACACCACCAGCCCCCTCCCCTCCTACACTACCACCCCCCTCACCACCTCACACTACCAGCCCCCCCGCCCCACTCCCTCACGATACCAGCCCCCCTCACCACCTCAAACCACCAGCCCCCCTCACTCCCCACAACCACCAGCCCCCCCTCACCACCCACACTACCAGCCCCCCCCACCACCTCCACTAAAGGCCCCCTCACCACCTCACACTACCAGCCCCCTCACTCCTGACACTTACCAGCCCCTCACACCACCAGCCCCCCCTCACCACCTCACACCACCCCGCCCCCTCCACATCCTCAACACTACCAGCCCCCCTCACCCCTCACATACCAGCCCCCCTCACCACCTCACACTACCAGCCCCCTCACTTCCTCACACCACCAGCCCCCTCACCACCTCACACTACCAGCCCCCTCCACTCCCTCACACCACCAGCCCCCCTCACCACCTCACGCCACCAGCCCCCCTCACCACTCACACCACCAGCCCAACTCGCCACCTCACCAGCAGCCCCCCTCACCACCCCAAAACTTTCCCGCCCCCCCAACCACTTCACACTACCAGCCCCCCTCACCACCTCACACCAACCAGCCCCCTCACCACCTCACACCAAACCCGCCCCCTCACTCCCTCACACCACCAGCCGCCCTCACCACCTCACACACCAGCCCCCCTCACCACCCACACAACCAGCCCCCCTCACCACCTCACACTACCAGCCCCCCTCACCACTCACACTACCAGCCCCTACAAACCCCCTCACATACCAGCCCCCCTCACCACCTCACACCACCACTCCCCTCACGACCTCACACTACCAGACCCCCCACCACCTCACACCACCAGCCCCCCTCACGACCTCACACTAATAGCCCCCATCCCCACCTCACACTACCAGCCCCCCTCACTCCCTCACACAAACCAGCCCCCTCACCACCTCACACCACCAGCCCCCTCAACACCTCACACCACCAGCCTCCCTCACCACCTCACACTAACCAGCCCCCTCACTCCCTCACACACCAGCCCCCCCACCACCTCACACTACCAGCCCCCTCACTCCCTCACAACCACCAGCCCCCTCACCACCCACGCCACCAGCCCCCCTCACAAAACCCCACCAACAGCCCCTTTCACCACCACACACTTCCAGCCCCCCTCACCACTTCACACTACCAGCCCCCTCACCACCTCCAATACCAGCCCCTCACCACCTCACACTACCAGCCCGCATCACCACCTCACACAACCCCACCCCCATCACCACCTCACACAACCAGCCCCCTCACCACTCACACCACCAGTCCCCTCACTCCCTCACACTGCTAGCCCCCCTCACCACCTCACACCACCAGCCCCATCACTCCCTCACACTACCCGCCCCCCCCACAACCTCACACTACCAGCTCCCTCACTCCCTCACACTACCAGCCCCCCTCACCACCTCACACTACCAGCCCCCTTCACCTCACACTGCCAGCCCCCCTCACTCCCCACACTACCAGCCCCACACCACCTCACACCACCAGCCCCCCTCACCACCTCACACCACCAGCCCCCTCACTACCTCACACTACCAGACCCCTCACCGCCTCACACTACCAGACCCCTCACTCCCTCACAATACCAGCCCCCTTCACCACCTCACACTACCAGCCCCCCTCACTCCCTCACACCACCAGCCCCCTCACCACCTCACACTACCAGCCCCCCTCATAACCTCACACTACCAGCCCCCACACCACCTCACACTACCAGCCCCTTCACTCCCCCACACTACCAGCCCCCTCACCACCTCACACCACCAGCCCCCCTCACGACCCTCACACTACCGGCCCTACTCACCACCTCACACTACCAGCCCCCTCACCACCTCACACTACCAGCCCCCCTCACTCCCTCACACTACCAGCCCCCTCACCACCTCACACCACCAGCCCCCTCACCACCTCACAACCACCAGCCCCCTCACCACCTCACACTACCAGCCCCCTCACTCCCTCACACCACCAGCCCCCTCACCCCTCACGCCGCCAGCCCCTCTCACCACCTCACACCACCAGCCCCCCTCACAACCTCACCACCAGCCCCTCTCACCACCTCACACTTCCAGCCCCCTCACCACCTCACACTACCAGCCCCCCTCACCACCTCATACCACCAGCCCCATCACCACCTCACACTACCAGACCCCTCACCGCCTCACACTACCAGACCCCTCACTCCCTCACAATACCAGCCCCCTCACCACCTCACACTACCAGCCCGCATCACCACCTCACACAACCAACCCCCATCACCACCTCACACTACCAGCCCCCTCACCATCTCACACCACCAGCCCCCTCACTCCCCACACTACCAACCCCCCTCACCACCTCACACCACAGCCCCCTCACTCCCTCACACTACCAGCCCCCCTCACAACCTCACACTACCAGCTCCTCACTCCCTCACACTACCAGCCCCCTCACCACCTCACACCACCAGCCCCCCTCACCACCTCACACTACCAGCCCCCCTCACCACCTCACACTACCAGCCCCCCTCACTCCCTCACACTACCAGCCCCTCACCACCTCACACCACCAGCCCCCTCACCACCTCACATCACCAGCCTCCCTCACCACCTCACACTACCAGCCCCCTCACTCCCTCACACTACCAGCCCCTCACCACCTCACACCACCAGCCCCCTCACCACCTCACATCACCAGCCTCCCTCACCACCTCACACTACCAGCCCCCTCACCACTCACACCACCAGCCCCCTCACCACCTCACATCACCAGCCCCCCTCACCACCTCACACCACCAGCCCCCCTCACTCCCTCACACCACCAGCCCCCACTCACTCCCTCACACCACCAGCCCCCTCACTCCCTCACACTACCAACCCCCTCACCACCTCACACCACCAGCCCCCTCACTCCTCACACTACCGCCCCCTCACAACCTCACACCTACCAGCTACCCTCACTCCCTCACACTACCAGCCCCCTCACACCTCACACACAGCCCCCCTCACCACCTCACACTACCAGCCCCCCTCACCACCTCACACTACAGCCCCCCTCACTCCCTCACACTACCAGCCCCCTCACCACCTCACACCACCAGCCCCTCACCACCTCACATCACCAGCCTCCCTCACCACCTCACACTACCAGCCCCCTCACTCCTCACACTACCAGCCCCCTCACCACCTCACACCACCAGCCCCCTCCCACCTCACATCACCAGCCTCCCTCACCACCTCACACTACCTGCCCCCTCACCACCTCACACCACCAGCCCCCTCCCACCTCACATCACCAGCCCCCTCACCCCTCACACCACCCGCCCCCACTCACTCCCTCACACCACCAGCCCGCACTCACTCCCTCACACCACCAGCCCCCACTCCCTCACACCACCAGCCCCCACTCACTCCCTCACACCATCAGCCCCCACTCACTCCCTCACTTATCTGAGAGATAAATCACACAATCTTTCCTGCCTGGTAATGAGGTGATCCAGATTTTTGCGTCAAGTGATGAACTTCTTGTGATAGCTGCTAGCCTGCTGGCTGTCAGTCTGCCTTGATTCACCTCCTAGCCTGCTGGCTGTCAGTCTGCCTTGATTCACCTGCTAGCCTGCTGGCTGTCAGTCTGCCTTGATTCACCTGCTAGCCTGCTGGCTGTCAGTCTGCCTTGATTCACCTGCTAGCCTGCTGGCTGTCAGTCTGCCTTGATTCACCTGCTAGCCTGCTGCTGTCAGTCTGCTTGATTCACCTGCTAGCCTGCTGGCTGTCAGTCTGCCTTGATTCACCTGCTAGCCTGCTGCCTGTCAGTCTGCCTTGATTCACCTGCTAGCCTGCTGCCTGTCAGTCTGCCTTGATTCACCTGCTAGCCTGCTGGCTGTCAGTCTGCCTTGATTCACCTGCTAGCCTGCTGGCTGTCAGTCTGCCTTGATTCACCTGCTAGTCTGCTGGCTGTCAGTCTGCCTTGATTCACCTGCTAGCCTGCTGACTGTCAGTCTGCCTTGATTCACCTGCTAGTCTGCTGGCTGTCAGTCTGCCTTGATTCACCTGCTAGTCTGCTGACTGTCAGTCTGCCTTGATTCACCTCCTAGTCTGCTGACTGTCAGTCTGCCTTGATTCACTTGCTAGCCTGCTGACTGTCAGTCTGCCATAATTCACTTGCTACCCTGCTGACTGTCAGTCTGCCTTGATTCACCTGCTAGCCTGCTGACTGTCAGTCTGCCTTGATTCACCTGCTTGCCTGCTGACTGTCAGTCTGCCTTGATTCACCTGCTAGCATGCTGACTGTCAGTCTGCCTTGATTCACCTGCTAGCCTGCTGACTGTCAGTCTGCCTTGATTCACCTGCTAGCCTGCTGACTGTCAGTCTGCCTTGATTCGCCTGCTGGCCTGCTGACTGTCAGTCTGCCTTGATTCACCTGCTAGCCTGCTGACTGTCAGTCTTTCTTGATTCACCTGCTAGCCTGCTGACTATCAGTCTGCCTTGATTCACCTGCTAGCCTGCTGACTGTCAGTCTGCCTTGATTCACCTGCTAGCCTGCCGACTGTCAGTCTGCCTCGATTTGCCTGCTAGCCTGCTGACTGTCAGTCTGCCTTGATTCACCTGCTAGTCTGCTGACTGTCAGTCTGCCTTGATTCACCTGCTAGCCTGCTGACTGTCAGTCTGCCTTAATTTACCTTCTGGTCTGCTGGCTCTCAGTCTGCATTCATTTACCTGCTAGTCTGCTGGCTGTCAGTCTTCCTTGATTCACCTGCTAGTCTGCTGACTGTCAGTCTGCCTTGATTCACCTGCTAGCCTGCTGACTGTCAGTCTGCCTTGATTCACCTGCTAGCCTGCTGACTGTCAGTCTGCCATGATTCACTTGCTACCCTGTTGGCTGTCAGTCTGCCTTGACTCACCTGCTAGCCTGCTGACTGTCAGTCTGCCTTTATTCACCTGCTAGTCTGCTGACTGTCAATCTGCCTTGATTCACCTGCTAGCCTGCTGTCAGTCTACCTTGATTCACCTGCTAGCCTGCTGACTGTCAGTCTGCCTTGATTCACCTGCTAGCCTGGTGACTGTCAGTCTGCCTTGATTCACCTGCTAGCCTGGTGACTGTAAGTGTGCCTTGATTCGCCTGCTAGCCTGCTGACTGTCAGTCTGCCTTGATTCACCTGCTAGCCTGTTGATTGTCAGTCTGCTTTGATTCACCTGCTAGCCTGCTGACTGTCAGTCTGCCTCGATTCACCTGCTAGTCTGCTGGCTGTCTGTCTGCCTTGATTCATCTGCTAGCCTACTGACTGTCAGTCTGCCTTGATTCACCTGCAAGCCTGCTGATTGTCAGTCTTCCTCGATTCACCTGCTAGCCTGCTGACTGTCAGTCTGCCTTGATTCACATGCTAGCCTGCTGACTATCAGTCTGCCTTGATTCATCTCCTAACCTGCTGACTGTCAGTCTGCCTTGATTCACCTGCTTGCCTTCTGACTGTCAGTCTGCCTTGATTCATCTGCTAGTCTGCTTTCTGTCAGTCTGCCTTGATTCACCTGATAGCCTGCTGACTGTCAGTCTGCCTTGATTCACCTGCTAGCCAGCTGACTGTCACTCTGCCTTGATTCACCTGCTAGTCTCCTGTCAGTCTGTCTTGATTCACCTCCTAGTCTGCTGGCTCTCAGTCTGCCTTGATTCACCTGTTAGTCTGCTGACTGTCAGTCTTCCTTGATTCACCTGCTGGTCTGCTGGCTGACAGTCTGCCTTGATTCACCTGCTAGTCTGCTGCCTGACAGTCTGCCTTGATTCACCTGCTAGTCTGCTGGCTGACAGTCTGCCTTGATTCACCTGCTAGTCTGCTGGCTCACAGTCTGCCTTGATTCACCTGCTAGTCTGCTGACTGTCAGTCTGCCTTGATTCACCTACTAGTCTGCTGGCTCACAGTCTGCCTTGATTCACCTGCTAGTCTGCTGACTGTCAGTCTGCCTTAATTCACCTGCTAGTCTGCTGACTGTCAGTCTGCCATAATTCACCTGCTAGTCTGCTGACTGTCAGTCTGCCTTGATTCACCTGCTGGCCTGCTGTGTCACTGTCACCACCACTGTCACCACCACTGTCACCATCACTGTCAGCACCACTGTCAGCACCACTGTCAGCACCACTGTCACCATCACTATCACCACCACTCTCACCAACTCACCACCACTCTCACCACCATTCTCACCACCACTGTCACCACCACTGTCTCCACCAATGTCACCACCACTGTCACCACCACTGTCACCATCACTGTCACCACCACTGTCACCATCACTATCACCACCACTCTCACCACCACTCTCACCAACTCACCACCACTCTCACCAACTCACCACCACTATCACCACCATTCTCACCACCACTGTCACCACCACTCTCACCACCACTCTCACCACCACTGTCCCAACCACTGTCACCAACACTGTCACCACCACTCTCTCCACCACTGTCACCACCACTGTCACCACCACTGTCTCCAGCACTGTCTCCAGCACTGTCACCACCACTGTCACCACCACTGTCACCACCACTGTCACCACCACTGTCTCCACCACTCTCACCACCACTGTCTCCACCAATGTCTCCACCACTGTCTCCACCACTGTCACCACCACTGTCTCCACCACTGTCACCACCACTGTCTCCACCACTGTCACCACCACTGTCACTACCACTGTCTCCACCACTGTCACCACCACTGTCACCACCACTGTCACCACCAGTCTCCACCACTGTCACCACCACTCTCACCACCAGTCTCCACCAATGTCACCACCACTCTCACCACCACTGTCTCCACCACTGTCACCACCACTGTCACCACCACTGTCACTACCACTGTCACCACCACTGTCACCACCACTGTCACCACCACTGTCACCACCACTGTCACCACCACTGTCTCCACCATTGTCACCACCACTGTCACCACCACTGTCACCACCACTGTCACCACCACTGTCACCACCACTGTCACCACCACTCTCACCACCACTCTCACCACCACTCTCACCACCACTCTCACCACCACTGTCTCCACCATTGTCACCACCACTCTCACCACCATTGTCACCACCATTGTCACCACCACTGTCACCACCACTGTCACCACCACTGTCACCACCACTGTCACCACCACTGTCACCACCACTATCACCACCATTGTCACCACCACTATCACCATCACTGTCACCACCACTGTCACCACCATTGTCACCACCACTGTCACCACCACTGTCACCACCACTGTCACCACCACTGTCACCACCACTCTCACCACCACTCTCACCACCACTCTCACCACCACTCTCACCACCACTGTCACCACCAGTCTCCACCAATGTCACCACCACTCTCACCACCACTGTCTCCACCATTGTCACCACCACTGTCACCACTACTGTCACCACCACTGTCATCACCACTGTCACCACCACTGTCACCACCACTGTCACCACCACTGTTACCATCACTGTCACCACCACTGTCACCACCACTATCACCACCATTGTCACCACCGCTATCACCATCACTGTCACCACCACTGTCACCACCATTGTCACCACCAGTCACCACCACTGTCACCACCACTGTCACCACTGTCACCACCACTGTCACCACCACTGTCACCACCACTATCACCACCATTGTCACCACCACTATCACCATCACTGTCACCACCACTGTCACCACCATTGTCACCACCACTGTCACAACCACTGTCACCACCACTCGCACCACCACTGTCACCACCACTGTCACCACCACTGTCACCACCACTGTCACCATCACTGTCACCACTACTGTCACCACCACTGTGACCACTACTGTCACCAAACACTGTCACCACCTGTCTCACCACCAGTCACCACCACTGTCACCACCACTGTCACCACCACTGTCACCACCACTGTCACCACCACTATCACAACCACTATCACAACCACTATCACAACCACTGTCACCACCACTGTCACCACCACTGTCACCACCACTGTCACCACCACTATCACAACCACTATCACAACCACTATCACAACCACTATCACCACCACTGTCACCACCACTGTCACCACCACTGTCACCACCACTATCACAACCACTATCACAACCACTGTCACCACCACTGTCACCACCACTGTCACCACCACTATCACCACCACTGTCACCACCACTGTCACCACCACTGTCACCACCACTGTCACCACCACTGTCCACCACACACTATCACACCACTATCACAACCACTTCACAACCACTGTCACCACCACTGTCACCACCACTGTCACCACCACTGTCACCACCACTATCACAACCACATACAAACTCACACCACTGTCACACCACTGTCACCACACTATCACCACCACTGTCACAACCACTGTCACCACCACTGTCACCACCACTATCACACCACTGTCACCACACGTCTCACACTGTCACCACCACTATCACAACCACTGTCACAACCACTGTCACCACCACTGTCACCACCACTATCACAACCACTATCACAACCACTGTCACCAACCACTGTCACCACCACTATCACCAACCACTGTCACACCACTATCACAACCACTGTCACCACCACTATCACCACCACTGTCAACCATATCCAACCACTGTCACACCACTGTCACCACCACTATCAAACCACTATCACAACCACTATCACAACCACTGTCACCACCACTGTCACCACCACTGTACCACACACCCACTATCACAACCATGTCACCACCTGATCACCACTACTATCACAACCACTATCACAACCACTATCTCAACCACTGTCACCACCACTGTCACCACCACTGTCACCACCACTATCCACCACCACTATCACAACCACTATCACAACCACTATCACCCCTGTCACCACCACTGTCACCACCACTGTCACCACCACTATCACAACCACTATCACAACCACTATCACAACCACTGTCACCACCACTGTCACCACCACTGTCACCACCACTGTCACCACCACTATCACACCACTATCACAACCACTATCACAACCACTGTCACCAACCACTGTCACCACCACTGTCACCACCACTGTCACCACCACTATCACAACCACTATCACAACCACTATCACAACCACTGTCACCACACAGTCACCACCACTGTCACCACCACTATCACAACCACTATCACAACCACTATCACAACCACTGTCACCACCACTATCACAACCACTATCACAACCACTATCACAACCACTGTACCACCACGTACCACCACGTCACAACCACTGTCACCACCACTATCACAACCACTATCACAACCACTATCACAACCACTATCACCACCACTGTCACCACCACTGTCACAACCACCAACCCTTCACAACCACTGTCACACCACAATCCACATATCACAACCACTATCACACATCCCACTGTCACCACCACTGTCACACACACCACATGTCACAACCACTATCACAACCACTGATCACCACCACTGTCACAACCACTATCACAACCACTGTCACAACCACTGTCACAACCACTATCACAACCACTGTCACCACCACTGTCACCACCACTATCACAACCACTATCACAACCACTATCACAACCACTGTCACCACCACTGTCACCCACTGTCACCACACTGTCACCACCACTGTCACCACCACTATCACAACCACTATCACAACCACTGTCACCACCACTGTCACACCACTAATCACAACCACTGTCCCCTCACCAGTCACACCACTTTACAACCACTATCACAACCCTCACACCACTGTCCACCACAATCAACCACTGTCACCACCACTGTCACACCACTATCACAACCACTGTACCACCACTGTCACAACCACTATCACAACCACTATCACACACTTCACAACCACTGTCACCACCATGTCACCACCACTGATCACCACCACTGTCACCACCACTATCACAACCACTTCACAACCACTTCACAACCACCACATCACAACACTGTCACCACCACTGTCACAACACACTATCACAACCACTATCACAACCACTGTCACCACCACTATCACAACCACTATCACAACCACTTCACAACCACTGTCACCACCACTGTCACCACCACTGACCACCACTGTCACAACCACTATCACACCACTATACCCACTATCACAACCACTATCACAACCACTATCACAACCACTTCAACCCACTGTCACACCACTATCACACCACTATCACAACCACTGTCACCTACAACCACTATCACAACCACTATCACAACCACTATCACAACCACTTCACCACCACTGTACACCAACCACTGTCACCACCACGTCCCCACACACTATCACAACCACTATCACAACCACTGTCACAATCACAACCACTATCACAACCACTATCACAACACTGACCACTATCACAACCACTATCACCACCACTATCACCACCACTGTCACCACCACTATCACAACCACTATCACAACCACTATCACAACCACTATCACAACCACTATCACAACCACTGTCACCACCACTATCACAACCACTGTCACCACCACTGTCACCCACGTCAACCACTATCACAACCACTGTCACAACCACTGTCACACGACCACTGTCACCACCACTGTCACACCACTGTCACCACATCACAACCACTGTCACCACCATGTCACACCACTGTCACCACCACTGTCACCACCACTGTCACCACCACTTCACAACCACTTCACCAACCACTATCACAACCACTGTCACACCCACCCACTGTCACCACCACTTACAATCACAACCACTGTCACCACCACTGTCACCACCACTTCACAACCACTGTCACCACCACTAGTCACACCACTTCACCACCACTATCACAACCACTGTCACCACCACTTCACAACCACTGTCACCACCACTGTCACACCACTTCACAACCACTGTACACAACCACTGTCACCACCACTGTCACACAGTCACACATGTCACCACCACTTCCACCACTGTCCCACACTTCAACCACTGTCACCACACTGCACCACACTGTCACCACCACTGTCACCACCACTTCACAACCACTGTACCACCACTGTCACCACCTCACACACTGTCACACCACTGTCACCACCACTTCACACCACTGTCACCACCACTGTCCACCATCCCACACTGTCACCACACTTCCCACCACTCGTCACAACCACTGTCAAACTCCACAACCACTTCACACCACTTCACCACCACTCTCACAACCACTTCACCACCACCACTCACTCCACCTGTCACCACCACTGTCACCACCACTGTCACACCACTGTCACCACCACTGTCACCACCACTGTCACCACCACTCTCACAACCACTGTCACCACCACTGTCACCACCACTCTCACCACCACTGTCACCACCACTGTCACCACCACTGTCACACCACTGTCACCACCACTGTCACCACCACTTCACACCACTGTCACCACCACTCACACAACCACTGTCACCACCACTGTCCACCACTTCACCACACTGTCACACACTGTCACCACACTTCACACCACTGTCACCACCACTGTCACCACCACTGTCACCACCACTGTCACCACCACTGTCACACCACTGTCACCACCACTGTCACACACCACTGTCACCACCACTGTCACCACCACTTCACCACCACTGTCACCACCACTGTCAATCCACCACTGTCACCACCACTGTCACCACCAACACTCTCACCACCACTGTCACCACCACTGTCACCACCACTGTCACCACCACTGTCACCACCACTGTCACCACCACTGTCACCACCACTTCACCACCACTTCACCACCACTTCACCACCACTATCACCACCACTTCACACCACTTCACACCACTCACACCTATCACCACTCACCACCACTTCACCACCACTTCACCACCACTGTCACCACCACTTCACCACCACTTCCCACCACTCACACCACTTCACAACTTCACCACACTCACCACCACTTCACCACCACTCACCACCACTACCACGTCACCACCACTTCACCACCACTTCACCACCACTGTACACACCACACTGCACCACCACTGTCACCACCACTGTCACCACCACTGTCACCACCACTGTCACCACCATTCAACCACTGTCACCACCACTGTCACCACCACTGTCACCACCAACACTGTCCACCACTGTCACACCACTGTCACCACCACTGTCACCACCACTGTCACCACCACTGTCACCACCACTGTCACCACCACTGTCACCACCACTGTCACCACCACTTCACCACCACTTCACCACCCGTCACCACCACTGTCACCACCACTGTCACCACCACTGTCACCACCACTGTCACCACCACTGTCACCACCACTGTCACACCACTTCACCCACTGTCACCACCACTGTCACCACCACTGTCACCACCACTGTCACCCACCACTCACCACCACACACCACCCCTTCACCACCACTTCACCACCACTGTCACCACCACTGTCACCACCACTGTCACCAACCACTTCACCACCACTGTCACCACCACTGTCACCACCACTCTCCACCACTGTCACCACCACTGTCACACCACTGTCACCACCACTATCACCACCATTCACCACCATGATCACACCACCATAGTCACAACCACTTCTGCTACACTATCACCCCACTGATCACACCACTATCACACCACTTCACCACCACTGTCACCACCACTAGTCACAACCCATCTGTCACCACCACTTCACCACCACTGTCACCACCACTGTCACACCTCTACTGCTCACCACTGTCACCACCACTTCACCACCACTAGTCTCCACCACTGTCACACCACTATCACCACCACTGTCACCAACTACAACCACACTTCACAACCACTGTCACCACACTTCACCACCACTGTCACCACCACTGTCCCCACTGTCACCACCACTGTCACTGCACCCACTGTCACACACTGTCACCACCACTGTCTCCACCCATGTCACCACCATGTCACCACCACTTCACCACCACTTCACCCCCACTGTCACCACCACTTATCACCACCTTACACTCACACTCTACTCATACACCACTATACACCACTATCACATGTACCCACTGTCACACCACTGTCACCACCTTCACACCACTGATCACCACCACTTCACCACCACTTCACCACCAGCTCACACCACCACTGTCACCACCACTGTCACCACCACTTCACCACCACTTCACCACACTGTCTCCACACTACACACCACTGTCACCACCACTGTCACCACCACTGTCCACCACTGTAACCACCACTGTCACCACCACTGTCACCACCACTATCACCACCACTATCACCACCACTGTCACCACCACTGTCACAACCACTCTCACCACCACTCTCACCACCACTCTCACCACCACTCTCACCACCACTCTCACCACCACTGTCACCACCACTATCACCACCACTATCACCACCACTCTCACCACTACTAGAGTGAGGTGAGAGACGGATATAGATACAGTCTAAGTTAACATGTTTCTTGGCTAATATTACCACCTTTCTCACTGATCTTATACGTTACGTAATACACACGCACACTGTGTGTGTACTCACCTAATTGAGGTTGCAGGGGTCGAGACTCAGCTCCTGGCCCCGCATCTTCACTGATCGCTACTGGGTCCTCTCTCTCTCTGCTTCCTGAGCTTTGTCATACCTCTTCTTAAAACTATGTATGGTTCCTGCCTCCACTACTTCACTTGCTAGGCTATTCCACTTCCTGACAACTCTATGACTGAAGAAATACTTCCTAACGTCCCTGTGACTCGTCTGAGTCTTCAGCTTCCAGTTGTGACCCCTTGTCCCTGTGTCCCCTCTCTGGAACATCCTATCTCTGTCTATCTTGTCTATTACCCGCAGTATCTTGTATGTCATTATCATGTCTCCCCTGACCCTTCTGTCCTCCAGTGTCGTCAGTCCGATTTCCTTCAACCTTTCTTCGTACGACATTCCCCTGAGCTCTGGGACTAGCCTTGTTGCAAACCTTTGTACTTTCTCTAACTTCTTGACGTGCTTGACCAGGTGTGGGTTCCAGACTGGTGCTGCATACTCCAGTATGGGCCTAACATACACAGTGTACAGTGTCTTGAACGATTCCTTATTAAGGTATCGGAACGCTATTCTCAGGTTTGCCAGGCGCCCGTATGCTGCAGCAGTTATTTGGTTGATGTGTGCCTCCGGTGATGTGCTCGGTGTTATGGTCACCCCAAGGTCTTTCTCCCTGAGTGAGGTCTGTAGTCTTTGTCCACCTAGCCTATACTCTGTCTGCGGTCTTCTTTGCCCCTCCCCAGTCTTCATGACTTTGCATTTGGCTGGATTGAATTCGAGAAGCCAGTTTCTGGACCACATGTCCAGCCTGTCCAGGTCTCTTTGAGTTCTGCCTCATCCTCATCTATTCCTTCCATCATGTCGTTCGCATATATCAAAAATAACACTGGTCCTAGAACTGACCCCTGTGGGACCCCGCTCGTCACAGGCGGCCACTGTGATACCTCTTCACGTACCATGACTCGTTGCTGCCTCCCTGTCAGGTATTCCCTGATCCATTGCAGTGCCCTCCCTGTTATATGCGCCTGATCCTCCAGCTTCTGCACTAATCTCTTGTGGGGAACTGTGTCAAAGGCCTTCCTGCAGTCTAGGAAAACGAAATCTACCCACCCCTCTCTCTCGTGTCTTACTTCTGTTACCTTGTCATAAAACTCCAGGAGGTTTGTGACACAGGATTTGCCTTCCATGAACCCATGCTGGTTTTCATTTATAATCTTGTTCCGTTCCAGGTGTTCCACCACTCTTCTCCTGATAATCTTCTCCATGACTTTGCACACAATACATGTCAGAGACACAGGTCTGTAGTTTAGTGCCTCGTTTCTGTTTCCTTTCTTAAATATGGGGACTACATTTGCTGTCTTCCATTTCTCAGGTAGTTGCCCAGTTTCAAGGGATGTGTTGAAGATTGTGGTTAGGGGCATGCACAGCATCTCTGCTCCTTCTCTAAGGACCCATGGGGAGATGTCCGGTCCCATCGCCTTTGAGGTATCAAGGTCACTTAAGAGCTTCTTCACCTCCTCCTCAGTTGTTCGTATGTCATCCAACACTTGTTGGTATATTCCCTCTTGATGTTTGGCACATTGTTCCAGACTATGTTTGGAACATTGTTCCAGACTATGTTTGGCACATTGGTCCAGACTATGTTTGGCACATTGTTCCAGACTATGTTTGGCACATTGTTCCAGACTATGTTTGGAACATTGTTCCAGACTATGTTTGGAACATTGTTCCAGACTATGTTTGGCACATTGTTCCAGACTATGTTTGGCACATTGTTCCAGACTATGTTTGGCACATTGTTCCAGACTATGTTTGCACATTGTTCCAGACTATGTTTGGCACATTGTTCCAGACTATGTTTGGCACATTGTTCCAGACTATGTTTGGCACATTGTTCCAGACTATGTTTGGCACATTGTTCCAGACTATGTTTAGAACATTGTTCCAGACTATGTTTGGCACATTGTTCCAGACTATGTTTGGCACATTGTTCCAGACTATGTTTGGCACATTGTTCCAGACTACGTTTGGCACATTGTTCCAGACTATGTTTGGCACATTGTTCCAGACTATGTTTGGAACATTGTTCCAGACTATGTTTGGCACATTGTTCCAGACTATGTTTGGAACATTGTTCCGGACTATGTTTGGAACATTGTTCCATACTATGTTTGGCACATTGTTCCAGACTATGTTTGGCACATTGTTCCAGACTATGTTTGGCACATTGTTCCAGACTATGTTTGGCACATTGTTCCAGACTATGTTTGGAACATTGTTCCAGACTATGTTTGGCACATTGTTCCAGACTATGTTTGGCACATTGTTCCAGACTATATTTGGAACATTGTTCCAGACTATGTTTGGCACATTGTTCCATACTATGTTTGGCACATTGTTCCAGACTATGTTTGGCACATTGTTCCAGACTATGTTTGGCACATTGTTCCAGACTATGTTTTGGCACATTGTTCCAGACTATGTTTGGCACATTGTTCCAGACTATGTTTGGCACATTGTTCCAGACTATGTTTGGCACATTGTTCCAGACTATGTTTGGCACATTGTTCCAGACTATGTTTGGCACATTGTTCCAGACTATGTTTGGAACATTGTTCCAGACTATGTTTGGCACATTGTTCCAGACTATGTTTGGCACATTGTTCCAGACTATGTTTGGCACATTGTTCCAGACTATGTTTGGCACATTGTTCCAGACTATGTTTGGCAAATTGTTCCAGACTATGTTTGGCACATTGTTCCAGACTATGTTTGGAACATTGTTCCAGACTATGTTTGGCACATTGTTCCAGACTATGTTTGGCACATTGTTCCAGACTATGTTTGGCACATTGTTCCAGACTAATGTTTGGAACATTGTTCCAGACTATGTTTGGCACATTGTTCCAGACTATGTTTGGCACATTGTTCCAGACTATGTTTGGAACATTGTTCCAGACTATGTTTGGAACATTGTTCCAGACTATGTTTGGAACATTGTTCCAGACTATGTTTGGCACATTGTTCCAGACTATGTTTGGCACATTGTTCCAGGACTATGTTTGGCACATTGTTCCAGACTATGTTTGGCACATTGTTCCAGACTATGTTTGGCACATTGTTCCAGACTATGTTTGGCACATTGTTCCAGACTATGTTTGGCACATTGTTCCAGACTATGTTTGGCACATTGTTCCAGACTATGTTTGGGCACATTGTTCCAGACTATGTTTGGCACATTGTTCCAGACTATGTTGGCACTTTGTTCCAGACTATGTTTGGAACATTGTTCCAGACTATGTTTGGCACATTGTTCCAGACTATGTTTGGCACATTGTTCCAGACTATGTTTGGCAATTGTTCCAGACTATGTTTGGCACATTGTTCCGACTATGTTTGGCAAATTGTTCCAGACTATGTTTGGCACATTGTTCCAGACTATGTTTGGAACATTGTTCCAGACTATGTTTGGCACATTGTTCCAGACTATGTTTGGCACATTGTTCCAGACTATGTTTGGCACATTGTTCCAGACTATGTTTGGAACATTGTTCCAGACTATGTTTGGCACATTGTTCCAGACTATGTTTGGAACATTGTTCCAGACTATGTTTGGAACATTGTTCCAGACTATGTTTGGCACATTGTTCCAGACTATGTTTGGAACATTGTTCCAGACTATGTTTGGCACATTGTTCCAGACTATGTTTGGCACATTGTTCCAGACTATGTTTGGCACATTGTTCCAGACTATGTTTGGAACATTGTTCCAGACTATGTTTGGCACATTGTTCCAGACTATGTTTGGAACATTGTTCCAGACTATGTTTGGAACATTGTTCCAGACTATGTTTGGCACATTGTTCCAGACTATGTTTGGAACATTGTTCCAGACTATGTTTGGCACATTGTTCCAGACTATGTTTGGCACATTGTTCCAGACTATGTTTGAACATTGTTCCAGACTATGTTTGGAACATTGTTCCAGACTATGTTTGGCACATTGTTCCAGACTATGTTTGGCACATTGTTCCAGACTATGTTTGGCACATTGTTCCAGACTATGTTTGGAACATTGTTCCAGACTATGTTTGGCACATTGTTCCAGACTATGTTTGGCACATTGTTCCAGACTATGTTTGGAACATTGTTCCAGGACTATGTTTGGAACATTGTTCCAGACTATGTTTGGCACATTGTTCCAGACTGTTTGGCACATTGTTCCAGACTATGTTTGGCACATTGTTCCAGACTATGTTTGGAACATTGTTCCAGACTATGTTTGGCACATTGTTCCAGACTATGTTTGGCACATTGTTCCAGACTATGTTTGGAACATTGTTCCAGACTATGTTTGGAACATTGTTCTAGACTCTGGATTATTATTATTATAATCAAGGGGGAAGCGCTAAACCCGGAGGATTATACAGCGCCTGGGGGGGGGGGATGTGGAAGGCATTCAGGCTTAATTCGGGGAACTGGAGCACAGATCCAATTTCCTAAATCAAGAGCCCCTCACCAACATCAAGGAACCTTCCTTGAGGGGAGATCTAGACTCTGGAGCAAAACTGTTATGGTTTTCTTGTAAAACACTGTTACCATCTCATCTACGTTGCTATCAGTATTTTTAAGTGATTTTGCATAAGAACACAAGAAATGAGGAGCACTGGAGCAGGTCTGCTGGCCCATACTAGGCACGTCCTTCTCAAATCCAGCCTCTCCCACTTACATAATTGCACAGCCTACTCCCAGAATAATAATGATGATCTTGGAAAATATAAGAGGCTGGAGGCAGCAGAGGTGTCATGTTAGAGAGCAGTCTGCTCTGAATATCATGCACGGGATTCGCAGTGTGGAAATTTAAAGGTGATGTAGCGTGAGCAGAGGTTTAAGGAAAGATGGGGATAGTGGTGGTTCGGCCAGGTAGAGAGGATGGATAGGGATAGGTTAACAAAGAGGGTGTATAAATCTGAAGTGTAAGGTTATTGTTGTTATGGGGGAGCATTAAACCCATAGGGATTATACAGTGCCTGTGGTGGGGGGTGGAAGACTTTCAGACTTAATTCAGGAAACTAGAGCACAGATCCAGTTCCCTAGATCAAGAGCCTCTCACCAGCATCAAGGAACCTCCCTTCAGGAAGGTGCGAGGTAGTGTCTGCGCTCTGAAGTATGGGGGTGGGAGGTACAGTGCTTGTACTCTGAAGGATGGGGTGGGAGGTACAGTGCTTGTACTCTGAAGGATGGGGGTGGGAGGTACAGTGCTTGTACTCTGAAGGATGGGGGTGGGAGGTACAGTGCTTGTACTCTGAAGGATGGGGGTGGGAGGTACAGTGCTTGTACTCTGAAGGATGGGGTGGGAGTTACAGTGCTTGTATCCTGAAGGATTGGGGTGGGAGGTACAGTGCTTGTACTCTGAAGGATGGGGTGGGAGGTACAGTGCTTGTACTCTGAAGGATGGGGGTGGGAGGTACAGTGCTTGTACTCTGAAGGATGGGGTGGGAGGTACAGTGCTTGTACTCTAAAGGGATGGGTGGTGGTGGGATGTACAGTGCCTGTACTCTGAAAATGGGGGTGGTGGTAGGTACAGTGCCTGCATTCTGAAGGATGGGGGTGGTGGTGGGAGGTACAGTGCCTGTACTCTGAAGGATGGGGGTGGTGCGAGGTACAGCGTCTGTACTCTGAAGGATGGGGGTGGTGGGAGGTACAGTACCTGTAATCTGAAGGATGGGTGGTGGTGGGAGGTACAGTACCTGTAATCTGAAGGATGGGTGGTGGTGGGAGGTACAGTGCCTGTAATCTGAAGGCTGGGTGGTGGCGGGAGGTACAGTGCCTGTAATCTGAAAGATAGGGGGTGGTGGGAGGTACAATGCCTGTACTCTGAAGGATGGGGGGTGGTGGGAGGCACAGTGCCTGTAATCTGAAGGATAGGGGTGGTGGGAGGTACAGTACCTGTACTCTGAAGGATGGGTGATGGGAGGTACAGTGCCTGTAATCTGAAGGATGGGGGTGGTGGGAGGTACAATACCTGTACTCTGTAGGATAGTGGTGGTGAGAGGTACAGTGCCTGTAATCTGAAGGCTGGGGGTGGTCGGAGGTACAGTGCCTGTAATCTGAAGGATGGGTGGTGGTGGGAGGTACAGTGCCTGTAATCTGAAGGATGGGTGGTGGTGGGAAGTACAGTGCCTGTAATCTGAAGGATGGGGGTGGTGGGAGGTACAGTACCTGTAATCTGAAGGATGGGGGTGGTGGGAGGTACAGGGCCTGTAATCTGAAGGATGGGTGGTGGTGGGAGGTACAGTGCCTGTAATCTGAAGGATGGGGGTGGTGGGAGGTACAGTACCTGTAATCTGAAGGATGGGGGTGATGGGAGGTACAGTGCCTGTACTCTGAAGGATGGGGGGTGGTGTAAGGTACAGTGCCTGTACTCTGAAGGATGGTTGATGGTGTGAGGTACAATACCTGTACTCTGACAGATGGGTGGTGGTACGAGGTACAGCGTATGTACTCTGAAGGATGGGGGAAGGGGGGGTTGCTGTCTGTTGCATGCAGAGTATGTAATCTTTATTCAGAGCATGTTAACACACTTGCATAGGCTGCCTCACCAACCAGTGAACTAGATGCTAAGGGTTGGACAATTGGGGCCCCATCGTCAGATCAGTATCTAGGTTCAGCCAGTGAGAAGGTGGATCTGACAATTGTGGAGGTGACGTGGTTACCACTCACGTTTTCACCCTTATTTCCATTCGAGAGCTAGTTGAAGCACAGTGGTCTGCAATCTATTGGCTTCAATTCTTCCTTGATTACTGTGGCATGCACTAATACTTATTGTTGTACAGTGTACATACTTTTGTCTATACAGTGGACCCCGCCTCACGAACGCATCGCGTTACGTTAAATCCGCCATACGAAGCATTTGAATGCAAAAATTTTGCCTCATCTTATGCGATTCGTCCAGGACGCATCCCATGTGTGGCCTCAGCACCAGTGTTTACAAGCCACCCAGTGCGGTCGCATCTACATATACATTTGGTACATTTCACATTATCCCAGTGTTTTTAGTGCTTGTAACTGCAAATAAGTCATGGACCCCAAGAAAGCTTCTAGTGCCATCCCTGTGGCAAAAATTACTTCCATTAGCATGGAATTGAGAAAAGAGATTAAGGAAATGTGTGCAAAGTGGGTTGAACTGCAAACCTTTATGGATGAAAATCACCCTGACACAACTACTGCAAGCCGTGTTGGCAACCTGTACAATGACAATGTTATGGCCCATTTTAGGAAAGTCTTAAAGGAACAGGAGGTACAGAGCTCTATGGACAGATTTGTTGTGCGACAGAGGTCCAGTGACTCTCAAACTGGTCCTAGTGGCATTAAAAGAAGAAGGGAAGTAACCCCGGAAAAGAACTTACTACCTCAAGTCCTAATGGAAGGGAGTTCCCCTTCTAAACAATAACGTCCACACTCTCCCCTCCTCCCATCCCATCAATCATCACCAGATCTTCAATAAAGTTAAGTGTCATGTATTCTATTCTTAGTAGAGTAGTAATTGTGCATGTCTTCTTCAGTTTGTGCATATTAAAATTAATATTTCACGTGGTAAAAAAAAAAAAATTCATACATTGGGGGTGTCAGGAACGGATTAATTTGATTTCCATTATTTCTTATGGGGAAAATTAATTCGGCTAACGATAATTTCGGCTTAAGATGAGCTCTCGGGAACGGATTAACATCATAAGGCAGGGGTCCACTGTACTTGATGGATAATGTAAGTCAAAGTTTTTCTGCTGTGTTTATTTTGCTCCCTTTACACCCAGGATAACAGGCCTCTGAGTACCTGGATTGTAATACTGTCAAAGACAGTCTGATGATGTCAGCACAAAACCTCTGGAAAGATTATAATCAAAACCAAGCACTAAACCCACAAGGGTCATACAACACTGAGCTCTGGAAAGTGAATGTTTGTCACTCTGCCTTGGTGGATGGCTGTCTAATTTATATTACATATATGTATATTAGTATTGAAAAGTGTAGGAGTAAGGTGCTGAAACTGAGGATTCCATCCACTGTAGGTGAGGTGACCTTTTGGCCAGTGTTATGGTCGCTGGTCAGGTTGGTCGACATGTCTTTTTGACCATTAGTCAGCTGCATCATACACCAACTGTTATGTTCATGGGGAGCACTAAACCCATGTGTCATACAGTGTGGACTGAACACATCGACTCCAGACTGAGGGGACAGATTGCCTCAAACTCCTCATCTTCCACCTTACTCTCCATTGGACTGAAGAAGCCACTGGCTGATTAAAATGTTTCCAGAATAAATTATAATCAAAACTAAGCGCTAAACCCACAAGGTCAAGCAGCGCAGCATGATAAATGGTGCTTACACCAGGAGGCACAGACATGAAGAGTCAATATAAATGCAAAATCATGAAGTCATAGTGTAATATATATAACCTGTTTAATGGGGTAATTGTGCCACCAGCCTATTATTACAATCAAAACTAAGCGCTAAACCCACAAGGGTCATACAGCCCTACCAATCTAAAAGTGCCCATTTAGGGTAAACATTGAATATTTCAAATATATACAGTGGACCCCCGGTGATCGGCCGGTTCTGTTATCGGCCAATTCGGTTATCGGCCGTTAATTCAGTTATCGGCCATTTGGGACGCGTCCTTCCGCCGACTGGGGCCTCTTACACGTCAGTTTGGCTTTCTCTCTCAGTGGCTGAGGAAGCTTCTGCTCATACATCCAAACATTTCTCTTGTTTTGCATTTTTTTAGTAGTTTTTTTTTTTTTGCAGTGCAACTGTGAAATAAGTAACCATGACTCCAAAGAAAGTTCCTAGTAAAGCTCCTGTGGTAAAGAAAGTGAGAAACACCATGGAATTTAAGTGTGAAGTGATTGAAAAGTTTGAGAGTGGTATGAAGGTGATGGAACTTGCCAGGATGTACAGCAAGAATAAATCAACAATTACATCCATCCTGGCAAAGAAAGAACAAATCAGAGATGCTAATGTTGCAAAAGGAGTAACTTTTCTACCTAAACAAAGGACACCGATAATGGAAGAGATGGAAAAGTTATTATTATTGTGGATTAAGGAAAAAGAATTAGTGGGAGACAGTGTAGTGGAGTCTACTATTTGTGAGAAGGCAAGGCAGTTACATGAGGATCTTGCAAAGAAAATGCCTGGAACAAGTGCTGCAGTTTGTGAATTTATGGCCAGCAAAGGATGGTTTGATAGATTTAAAAAGCATAGTGGCATACACAGTGTTGTAAGGCATGGTGAGGCAATGTGGACCAGGGTGCAAGCTTTTGTAGAGAAACACCACCCTGACAAGCCTGAAACAAGCCATATCTAACATGTTCAGTGACAAAACCCTGTCCCACTTCAGGGAAATCTTTGAGATGCCAGAAACAGAGCACTCTGGACATTTATTTTGTGAGACAGGAGTCCAATGACTCTCAAGCTGGTCCTAGTGGCAATAAAAGACAGAGAAGGGAAGTAACCCCAGAGAAGGCTTTGCTACCCAAGTCTTTAAGGAGGATGATTCCCCTTCCAAACCACTAACTCCTCCCTCTTTCCTCTTCCTTATCTTCCAGAAGCCAGCATTAGCCTTCAATAAAGGTATGTAATACTTGTTAAAAAAATTTTTTTTTTTTTTTTTGTGAATATTTGTCTGGAACAGATTCATTGTATTTCCATTAATTCTCATGGGAAATATTAATTCGGTTTTCGGCCATTTAGGTCATCAGCTGACCTTCTGGAACGGATTACGGCCGATAACCAGGGGTCCACTGTATATATTTTTGCAATTACAGTCATCCCTCGAGTTATGATCTTAATCTGTTCCAGAAGATTTATCATCCCACCAAAATACTAACTCAAACCCCCAAAATATGTACATCATTTTATGAACATCAAAAATGGTATACAATACCGACAGGTTGGTAGGTAAGACACATAGGCAACTTTATTCCGAATACAGAAAGTAGGCGACTTCAAGGGTGATGGACTGATTACATCGTCTTCACATATCTATCATTTTATGGGAATTTGTTCCAAGATCCTGGAAGTACAACTTTTACTGTAACTTGGACATGGATGATCACGTACTAACTTGCAGACACCATCTCCCTTCATCCACTTCTCATTATCCACAATCTGTATGATAATTTCTGTCTTTTTTCCATAAGCTTAAGATTCGTCAGCCACTTTATTATTCTTTATTTCTATTTGTTTGACATCAGCAAAGATGGTTGATTGAGGAGACATACACATCAGTGCACTATTTTCTTGCTGGATCTTCAGAGGAATGGCCTGTTTACTTTACACTATGGGCCATGACAACTTGGTAACTCAGAATATAGTGTAATTATACACATTGAGGGCCGGAGTTCAAATCTCCTCTGATATGGCTGGAAAACATTAGGGACATGTTTCCATAAGACACCTGTTGTCCCTGCTCACCCATTAGTAAAATGGGTACCCGGGAGTTAGTCGACTGGTTTGGGAGGCATCATGGGACAAAACTGACCTAATTTGCTCAGAATGCTCTGCATAACAAAGGGCTTTCTATATAGTATGTCAGTGATGTCAGCTAGGCCTGTATACCACGTACATGTACTTGTAGTAAATATATTATTTGGTATGCAATTATGAAGGGTAAATAATCCAGAGATATTTAGTGTGGAAAACAGCCATGATACCTTCAAACTGAAGAGCAAATAATAATAACGTGGGTCAATGCTTTAGGTTCAAGCCTGTGAACTCTGACATGGGAGACGTGCGTGCACCCAGCCGTGTTGCCAGACATTTTTTTTTAACAAGTTGGCCATCTCCCACCAAGGCAGGGTGACCCGAAAAGAAAGTCCCCAAAAAGAAAATACTTTCATCATTCAACACCTTCACCTCACTCACACATAATCAATGTTTTTGCAGAGGTGCTCAGAATACAATAGTTTAATAATAATGTCTACAGGTGCATAATACAACTATTAAAGATCTAGCTGACATCACTGGCATACTACTGTATATAGTCTCTGATTATGCAGAGAATTTCAGGTAACTTGTTCCTGAGGATGCAACCCACTAGTCTTACCATTGTATGTATATCGCATCTCCAGTTTTCATGACTGAACAAAATTCCTCTATGAGGGTAAATTGTAACTCCAAATTGTCAACTCCAGCCCATTGTAACTCAAGAGACCACTGAAGTAGGTATTTTGGAAAATACTCAGATAATGGCTACTTTTAAGCTGGTGGGGCAATTGCCCATCACATGGCACATTGCCCCCATTATAAAGAACAAAAATATATTTAAGGAAAGTGAAAACCATCTTTTAAATATAAAATCTTTACTGTTACCAGCAAATCTGAACATTGTGAAACAAGCTTTAACAAACCTGTCAAACACAGTACAGGTCAACATTCTTTGCAAACAGTCTTCACTGGTTTACACACTAGGACAGTAGCTCAGTTGTCAACCCCGGTCCAACAGTGTACTGTGACTCAAAACTTTTGACTAATTCATTGAATAATATTGTAACTAATGATTCACGTAATTTCATATGCAAATACAGTGGACCCCCGCATAACGATCACCTCCGAATGCGACCAATTATGTAAGTGTATTTATGTAAGTGCGTTTGTACGTGTATGTTTGGGGGTCTGAAATGGACTAATCTACTTCACAATATTCCTTATGGAAACAAATTCGGTCAGTACTGGCACCTGAACATACTTCTGGAGTGAAAAGATATCGTTAACCAGGGGTCCACTGTACTGTACTTCACATTTTGCACCATGATGTACATGATACATCTTAGAGGGAGTTAAGATTCAATACATACTACACGATACTTGAATTTTACATCTATTAAAGTATTCAATTACTTTTAGTCCCAAGTCCTGTACACGTGATTTAGGTTTAACAGGATTTTTAATTATCCATCAACAGACATTTCAACACTCTTCAGTTAGTTTTGTATATGTTGGTTTTGACACTAAACTGAAGCTACATTGTGACTGAACATAATGGCACTATATAATAGACCAGGGGTTCCCTAGACTTGCTACTGATTCGAGTGGGATTACTAAGAATTTTACTTGGGGTGATGAAGCCATCATCAATTCTTCATCGGATGAGCAGTTTGAGTTGCGCAAGTCTTCACAGAGATGTATCGGGCATCTTTCCATGTGGTATGTGACCATAAAACATGTAGCCAATTCCTAAACATACAAACAAGGTTTCCCCACATCTGACAGCAATTGGAAGATGTCCAGGAGCCCAACTGCAGTTTGATGGAAAATAATGTCCTCCAAAATCAGACCAGAGCTGTTGCCAGTGATTTCAATCTCTAGAAGTCTTGGAAAATACTTTAGTCTGGAATGGGACTCCTCTGTGGGACATTACCAGACTGTGTGCAATCACTGTCAGTGTCATCACTTGTCTGTCACTCTCTCTTGGCAAACAACTGAGCCACTCTACCTTTTGGCACAAGGATAACTGGATTTGAGCAACAAGGGATTGCCCGGAAGCAATTCAAAAATCTATGGAATGGTCCATGACTGTGTAGCATTTACTTGGGATCCAAGAGTGAACATGTCTCATTTAAAAGATACAAAAATGAGGGGATGAAGGAGGCAGGTCAGACTAAATAAAATCACATACCCACCATGAATCTCAGTCACCTCCACTGACTGGCACTGTTGTCACTGTTCCCTGACAACTACCTCTTACCCTATTGGATGGCAATTCCAGAACTAGGCAAGGCATAAAAGTTCCCTAATCATACAAGAACTAACTGTGGCAAACTAGCAAGACTGCCAGGGGTCATGCAACTTTAGTTGCCACTCCTGGATCTGCAGGGAATCTCCAGCAGTATTTGTCATCTAAGAGCCTACTAGATGGCCTCTGCCTTACCGGTGGGTCACCTGATATGCTGTAAGATTATCCAATTTCTACTGCTCTACCAACGGAAGCTATGTTAAATGAGTTGACAGTAATCTTTTTCCTTGTCTAGGAGCTGGATTTGACAAAAAGGGTGCATTTCCCCACTAACAAGACCAAATGGAAGTTAAGACATTTAGACCATCCAAGGGAATATGAGGTCCAGTTCCTCGGATTAGTAACCCCTTGCCATAGCAATGGCAAGGGAACCAAATAAAGAGGAGTCTCTGTTTACAGAAAGACAAAAACCTGTACATGTTCTCTGCACTAAGTACATGAAAGAAAATGCTTTTGATATTACACTTTATTTCCAACACTTGCTGACGAGGCTTGGATGAAGTATCACAAGACTTCCTAAATGCATTCCAGACACATTATTCTTTAACTCTTGAGCCATCTGTAGTAAATGTTGAAAAGCTGGCTGAAAAGCTTGCTGTAAAGATGAATTCATAAGACTATTAACCCTTAAATGGTCCAAACGTATACATACGTTTTTTCAACATCTGAAAGTATGTAAAAAAATGTAGATCTTCTTTTTTGTTTTACATTTGAAAATGTGTAAAAAAAAGTAGATCTACTTTTGTAGCATTACGAATTTGAACGTTGATTTGTTTGGACCATTTAAGGGTTAACAGTGGCTGCCAAGATTGACTTTGATTTCAAAATACCGAAAAGAATGTCAAAATCCAGTTGTTGGCTCAATATTCAATATTGTCTGAAGTAATCCTTAGCATCCTCAAGCCTGTCTCCTGGACACACATTCGTGAGACTTCTTGTTTCTACATGCTGAAGTTGACCATCATGAAGTATCTGAAACATCACCAGTCTGATAACTTAAAAATGAAAACAATACCAATCCTATCATTGAGAATGTTAGAGCAAACTATATCAAAATATAGGTAGGTTACAATTCAATGGCTATTTTAATAATACTGATTTCCTAAATTATGATTTTTTCCAAACAGTAACTACAGTTTGCCTAGTTTTCAAGTATTAATAAAAACCTAATCATGAATAAGAGGTTTCATTTTCAAATGTCACAACTTTAGAGACGATAAAAGGTTATCACCATGGACAAAACACCGGGAATCAACCAAACAACAAGCAGACTGTTAGATGACTTGCTGTATGTCAGCATATACAACTAAATACAGTAATTTATTTAAAAAAATCTCAAAATAATGCATTTAAATGTAATTCTGACAATACTCACTCATTTATACAAAACCACACTTTTATTTACTAACAATACAAAACAGAAATGGGCATTTATTGTCAATTACAGACCTAAACCATAAATGTAAGACCATCCCAAAATTAGCTGTACCATTGTGTTAAGCACAGATTTTATGTACATTAACGATTTTTACAGAGAATTATTTTAAGTATTCAGGAAAAGCACTAAACCCATGTGGGGCATTCAGCATTGAAAAGAAATACATAACGAAATATAAAAAAGTAGAGCGAGCACAAGGGAAAATGATTGAAGTTAATTTAGTAAATCAGTTAAAAAAAATTTGGCTTAAAGGTAGAAAAGAAAGATGGCTCAAAGAATGCCTTTGTCAGCAAGCGATTGAAAATGAAGAGTGCACATTTTTCAATGACTGGGGCAACAAAAAAGATACACAGTCTGACAATTCTTACAATGGTACTGCAGTGAAGAAACTGGTGGTAGCGCCTGGCCAGGAATGAAAGCGTTGTCTGGATGATACATTATACAACTGTTTCAAAAAGACTGCATCCCACACCTTTAGACAAGCTGCAAATATGGTAACCATTAAATAGGCAAACTAATCCCCTTTTGTTTATGGTAGATGTACAATAGTACAAGAAAGTCATTTACCATGATATTCATAAAAAAAAAAAAGTGAATCAAATATATTTAAATAGCTTCAACGCAGTTTTACTATTTATTTTTATTATGTTTTGATTATTATTATTATAATCAAAAAGAAGCGCTAAGCCACATACAGCGCTGCAGGGTAGGGAAGGAAGCGAGGGTATTGGATGGCAGAAGGGAGGAGGGATAATCAGTAGGTTACAGAAAACAGCGGGGCAGGGGATAGTACGGGGGTAGAGGGTAGCAAGAGATTGAAGTAGAAAGGGCTGAAGGTATCAGAATTTGTGAAGTCAGTCAGTTGTTGTCAAAAAGTCAATGAGAGAGTCTGGATGAAAGGTGGGTCCATCAGCAAGAAGGGAAGGTAAAGAGAGAGCAGCAGAGCAAAGACGACGACGGAGGTAAATTCTGCGTGCTCGTTGATAAAGTGGGCAGTCCAACAGAATGTGGCTGACTGATAATGGAACTTGGCAATTCTCACAGAGAGGAGCAGAGCGCCTCTCCATGAGATATCCATGAGTAAGACGAGTATGGCCAATGCGAAGACGGGAGAGAGTAGTCTCCCAACCTCGACATTGGTGATAAGAAGACGGCCAGTAACCTATACTCGGTTTAATAGATTGAAGTTTGTTGCCGAGCATAGTAAACCAACGTTGTTGCCAGCGGGTGTGAAGTTGGGAAGATATTGCAGCAAAATAGTCCGTAAATGGAATACCTCTACATGAAACTGGTAGGTCATGTACTGCTGACCGTGCAGCAGTGTCTGCCTGTTCATTGCCCTGTACGTCAACATGACCAGGGACCCAACAAAACACAATATCTTTATGCGTAGCCAAAGTTGGATACGGAGGACTATGGGGTGAGGTGTATCAAATTTCTGTATAGCCTGTAAAGCACTAAGGGAGTCTGAGACAACCACAAATGATGACACAGGCATAGATGCAATACGGATAAGTGCTGTAAGGATGGCATAAAATTCAGCAGTAAAAATACTAGCCGAAGATAGTAAATGCCCTTGTATGACGCTGTCCGGAAACACTCCTGTGAATCCTACGTCGTCAGAAGACTTAGAGCCATCTGTGTACACAGCAATGGCATGAGAATGAGAGTGAAAGTGGTCAAGAAAATGAGAGCGGGAAGCGACCATAGACAGTTGGGCTTTCGAGCAAGGGAGAGAGAAAGAACAGACTCAAACAGCTGGAACTTCCTAGGGGGGTAGGGACAAGTGAGATGCTACATGTACATAGAAAGGTGGTAATTGAAGAGAAGACAAGAGCGAATGAAGGCGAAGAGAGAAGGGACGGAGTAAACGGGCGGCGAACAAATAAAGAATGTCTACTAATATCAGTGACCATTCTATAAATGGATGGAAGGATTGCGGAGATCATGAGAGCGTACATAGTAGCGAAGGCAATGGGCATCACGGCGATCGGATAAGGATGGAACATTCGCTTCTGCATAGAGGCTCTCGACAGGGGAAGAGCGAAAAGCACCAAGGCATAAATGTAATCCTTGGTGATGAATGGGGTTAAGGCTAGAGAGAGTAGCAGGAGATGCCGCTGAATATATCTGGTCACCATAATCAAGTTTCGATAAGATAAGGGTGGAATGTAGGCGAAGGAGGGTTTGACGATCAGCTCCCCATGAAAGATGAGCAAGGGTTTTAAGGAGGTTCAGCCGGCTGTGGCAAGTTGCCTTCAGAGGTAATGTGAGGTTTCCAGGATAACCTACGATCAAAGAGGAGGCCCAGAAACTTGACTATCACGTTCAGGGATACGGGAGCCATAGAGGTACAAAGGATGATCGGAGATGACAGAGCGTCTAGTGAAAGTAATTTGGTGGGTTTTAGTGCTGGAAAATTTAAACCCACGTGTGGTGGCCCAATTGGAAACACGGTCGACTGCATGCTGAAGAAACTGTAATAAGGTGACAGTCAGCGCCTGCACAGGCAATAGTCAAGTCATCAACATAGAGTGATGACCAAATATTTGATGGAAGACTAGAGGCCAAATCATTAATAGCAAGGAGAAAAAGTGTTGTGCTCAGAACACATCCCTGGGGGACACCTTCAGCTTGGATAAAGTCTGGGGAGAGCACATTATTAACCCGAACACGGAAATGCCTGTCAGTTAAAAAGTTCTTAAGGAAGGATGGTAGATTGCCTCGAAGGCCTAAGGAGTGGGCTTGGGCTAAAATATTATACCTCCAAGTTGTGTCATATGCCTTCTCAAGGTCAAAAAATATGGCAATAACCGAGTGGTTATTCGCAAAGGCATTACGAACATACGTATCCAAGCGTAGTAAGGGGTCTATGGTAGAACGTCCCTTACGAAAGCCATATTGACGAGTGGAGAGACTGTTGTGTGTCTCTAAATACCACATTAAACGTCTATTTACTAGGCAAACTGCACTGGTAAGAGCAATGGGACGATAGTGGGAGGTTTCATGTCCCGTAGTGCCTGGTTTGCGGAAAGGGAGAACAATGGCGAATTTCCACAGCTGTGGAAGAACTCCTTGTGACCAAATAAGATTGTAAAGGCGTAATAGGACTTCAAGGGCTGACTGATGTAAATGTTGTAGCATACGAATATGAATGTCGTCGGGCCCAGCTGCCGATGATCGGCAAGCTGAGAGTGTTGCCTCCAGTTCTTGAAGTGTAAAAGGCACATTATACTGTTCTTCTCTGAGAGAAGAAAAGTCCAAGGGTGCTAACTCTCTGGCAGACTTTGAGGAAAGAAATGAGGGGCATAGATGGAGTCCCTGAGAAATGTGGACCAGATGATTGCCAATTTCATTGGCAACATCTAGTGGGTTTGCTATATCAACACCGGCAACCCGCAGAACAGGAGCCGGGTCAGGAGAATATTTACCACTCAGTTTTCGTACTTTTTTCCAGACTGCACTCATAGAGGAAGCAGAGGTGATGGCGGAGACAATCTCGCCAGCAAGTGCGTTTAGCGTCACGGATGACACGGCGAGCGATCGCACGCTTCTGCTTAAATTCAAGAAGTCTCTCTGTGGTTCTATTGTACCGGTACCTGCCCCATGCAGCGCGTTTCAAATGTACTGCACGAGCACAAGCAGGAGACCACCAAGGCACGCATTTCTGAGAATGCCTGCTCGAAGTTTGGGGTATAGAATGAGAAGCTGCGGTTAAAACGGAGGACGAGAAGAGGTGTAAAAGCTCATCGATGGAGGACGAAGAAGGAACCTCTCTAAAAACAGTTAGGTGTGAATAAAGGTTCCAATTTGCCTGATCAAATTGCCAGCGTGGGATGCGAAGAGGTGGTGAATATGAAGGGGAAGTAAGAATGATTGGGAAATGATCGCTGTCATGTAAGTCCGGAAGAACAGACCAAGTGAAGTCTAATGCGGCGGAGGAAGAGCAGACTGAGAGTTCAATGCAAGAGAGAGTGTGAGTCCTAGGATCAAAATGGGTGTGAGTACCTGTATTTAAAACATGGAGGGGGTGGGTGGCAAGAAAAGCCTCTAACTGAATGCCACGGGAATCACAGTGAGACCCCACCCCCCCCAGAGGAAATGGTGGGCATTAAAATCACCAAGTAACAGAATCGGTGGTGGTAATGACGAAACAAGAAAGGCAATATCCGGAATAGATAATGCCCGAGAAGGAGAGAGATATAAAGAACAGAGCGTATACCACCTATGCAAGTGGATACGGGCTGCTGTGTAATGCAGCAAAGTACGAACAAATAGCTGATGGTACGGAATATCAGTGCGTAGAAGAAGGGCACTTTCATTAAAGGTCCCATCAGGAAAAGGATCTGAAGAATACAATAAATTATAGCCTGAGATGGGAGAGATAACAGCAGAGTGTAATTTTGGTTCCTGTAAGCAAACACCAACAGGGAAAAACTGGGAGAGTAACATCTGAAGCTCACCCCGATTACCCCTTAGGCCGCGTATATTCCACTGTAAATAGGCCATGATTGGCAATAATAAAGATACCTGAAATCCGCAGGTAAGGGTTCCTACGGACTAGAGGGGTTAGAAAAGTCCACATGCGGAGGCAGTGGAAAACGTTCAAGCAGCGAAGGAACTGTGCGCTGTGAAGGAGTTGCACAGATGGAGTAGAGGAGAGAGAAGGAGCGGAGGGTGGATCAGTGTCCATTGATGGTTTGGTCTCTGCAATATATTCAGAGATTGCTTCAAGTGTTTCAGAATTCAGAGACGTCATATGGGAGACAATATTGGAAATGGTAGGGGAGGATGAGTGAAGATTGGAACTGTAATGGACTGTACCAAGGTAGGGGGGGACGGTAGGGTGGGGGGAACTGGAGAAGCGTGGAAGGGGACAGAAGAGGCAGAAACCTGGGAGGTGGCAGAAGAGGAAGAAACTTGGGAGGGAACAGGGGAGGAAGGTACAGTACGAGGAGGAGGGTGAACCTCTACACTTGTAACAGAGCCAGTGAGAGGGGGAGAACCAGGTACAGAGACAAGGAAGGGAAAATGAGGAAGTGGAAGATGGGTAGGAGGTGTTAGCGGACCTTTTTTTGACTTTTGAGAAGTAGAGGGACGATTGGGAGGAGGTGTCATACGAGATCTCGTCGCTACTGAGGCTTGTGAGAGAGAACACAAAGAAGCAAGATCAGACTGAGACGTTGAAGTAGGGACGTCTGAGCCGAGGACAGCAAAAGAATTAGTTACATGAGTGACTATAGGAGAGGTAACCACAGAGGTGGGTGCAGAAGATGGGATACCAGAAGTGGGGGGACGTTTTGAAACACGGGAATAAGAAACACGAGGTAGTCTCCCTTGGAGGCGGAGATGAGAAACTGCCATGGCATAAGGGAGACCTTCTGCCTCTTTGAGGTAACGGATTTCCCGCTCATTTAAGTAGACTTGACAACGGCGAGAGTACGAAGGGTGAGCCTCATGACAATTAAGGCAAGAGGGAGGTCGAATGCAAGACGTATTAGAATGGTCATCAGCACCACAGACTGGGCATTCGGAGATAGATCTGCAATATTTCGCTGGATGGCCAAATCGGCAGCAATTTCTACACTGTTGCGGTGTAGGGATCACCTTTCGAACTTGTAATCGATGTCCTGCTACATAAACTGAGGATGGGAGTTCACGGCTGTCAAAAGTTAAACGAGCCACATTGCTAGGGTATCGTCTCCGCCCGCGGGCAGGAAGAACGTAAGTGTCTACCTTGAGGATTGGGAGATCTTGGAGTTCCAGCTGTTCAAGAATGTCAGTGCCACATGTCTGGAAATTTTGTTGAACTATGGTATGGGGCAGAATGATGGTACCACTACAAGAATTGAGGGAATGATGCTTTTCAATAGTTACAGGAACAGTATCGATATGGGAAAGACGAGAAAGCTCATGAGCCTGGGTAGCATTCTGTACGGTGACGATGCGCGTACCGCTCTTAAGAGCATGAAAAGAAATATCTTTACCAACATGGCGTAGGAGTGCCTTGCCAATACTGTGGTCAGAAAGATAGGCAGTAGAGGAAGTCGGTCGTAAAGTGAAGAATTTAGTCCATTGTGCAGTCTGAAACTGAGCGTGGAAAGGTAGTGAAGGACGTATCGATCTTTTCTGAGAAGAACGAGAAGGTGGAGAAGTATCATCAGCAGGTAATTGTCGTTGTCGTTTAGGCGTGGGACCAGAGTTGGTCCGACGTGGAACGGGCCGGCGATTCGAAAATTGCCGCACCGTAGAGGGAGAGGCCGGAAGCATAGTCAGAGGAGAGCGAAGGTCAGATAAATCGAAGGAGTCAGTCAAGGCCTCAGTACCTGAAGCGGGTGAGGAAACAGCACCGGCAAGAGGTACAGAGGCATGAGGAGTGTCCGAAGAGTGGTCCAAAGACGAGGCGGGGTCAGAACGGGGTGCGGTATCAAGAAGGGGCCCGGGGGTAGCAGGTTCATGGACTAGGGCTGCCATGATTAGGTTACTTCTTTCTTTTTGTTTTTAAGAAAAAAAAAGAAAGAAAAGAAAAGAAAAATAAAAAAAGAATAAAAAAAGGGGGGACCGGGGAGGGATAGTTCCTAGGAGGAATGAAAGGGCCAGAAATCTCCCTCCGCGCCCAAGAGGACCTCAGCACCGCAAGTAGCGCAGATGCAGCATGGAACCCGTGCCATACCCTACCCATCATGCCAGTAAACCGGCAATCCGGCATAGCATCCTCACATCTGCCGAGCTACCTCGGTGGACAAAAGAGAGGGCGGCCGGAAATCCACCACAAAGCATACCTCCTTCGGCCACCACCCCCGGAATCCGAAAGGTGGCTTCCAGAGATATACCCGTCGCCCGAGAGACACCCAAAGCCACCCTCCGGGATACCGGAGAGGGATCAGGACATCCCCAGGCAATCCAGATTCCACGGCAAACTACGCCACCGCCAAGAACCTCAACGGAATGGGATGGACCCCGGTACCCTTTCCCCTACCTAGGAACTAGCATGCCTGTGGGAAAAAAAAAAAAAAAAAAAGAAAAAAAAAAAAAAAAAGGCCAAAAAGGAAGGGCAAAAGGGAGGGGTGGGGAGGAGGAGGAGGAAAGGAAAAAGGGGAGGATGGGATAGGGAACGGGGGATTGGGGGGTAATTAGGTTCGGTCTGAGGAAGTAGACCGACAGGTCTAATTCCTCAGACCAAGAGCCTCTTCACCACGCCAAGGAGCCCCCCTTGAAGAGGATTATGTTTTGAAAGCTGCTGAAAAAAAGAAGACTATAGGTAGTAGAGATGTCATATTTGAGAGCAATATGGTGTGAATATCACACACACAATTTAAAACATGGAAATTAAAAGGTGATGTGGAGTGGTCAAGGCTATAATTCAGAAGGCTGAGGAGGGGTTGTAGGGGTTTGGACATGAGGGTGGAGAGAGGTGAAGGGGTCATCCCAGGAAGGGTCTGAAGGAGGGGGTATAAGAGCCTTTGAGGCTTGAATCTCCACCAGGTTTGTCTTATCATGCTAGATAGGCATGACTGGAGACATGTACTTTTTATTGGATGCCCTGTTGTACTGTGAGCAGGGCAACTTATGAAGGGATTTAAGGAAAACCAGTTAGCCAGACAAGTCCTGAAGGTGGGACTCTGCAGGAGGGGTAGAGGTGGCTGGGGCAGTGCCTGCACTCTGCAGGAGGGGTGGAGGTGGCAGGGGCAGTGTCTGCACTCTGAAGGAGGGGTAGAGGTGGCAGGGGCAGTGCCTGCACTCTGCAGGAGGGGTGGAGGTGGCAGGGGCAGTGTCTGCACTCTGAAGGAGGGGTGGAGGTGGCAGGGGCAGTGCCTGCACTCTGCAGGAGGGGTGGAGGTGGCAGGGGCAGTGTCTGCACTCTGAAGGAGGGGTAGAGGTGGCAGGGGCAGTGCCTGCACTCTGCAGGAGGGGTGGAGGTGGCAGGGGCAGTGTCTGCACTCTGAAGGAGGGGTAGAGGTGGCAGGGGCAGTGCCTGCACTCTGCAGGAGGGGTGGAGGTGGCAGGGGCAGTGTCTGCACTCTGAAGGAGGGGTAGAGGTGGCAGGGGCAGTGTCTGCACTCTGAAGGAGGGGTGGAGGTGGCAGGGGCAGTGTCTGCACTCTGAAGGAGGGGTGGAGGTGGCAGGGGCAGTGTCTGCACTCTGAAGGAGGGGTGGAGGTGGCAGGGGCAGTGCCTGCACTCTGCAGGAGGGGTGGAGGTGGCAGGGGCAGTGTCTGCACTCTGAAGGAGGGGTAGAGGTGGCAGGGGCAGTGCCTGCACTCTGCAGGAGGGGTGGAGGTGGCAGGGGCAGTGTCTGCACTCTGAAGGAGGGGTAGAGGTGGCAGGGGCAGTGCCTGCACTCTGCAGGAGGGGTGGAGGTGGCTGGGGCAGTGCCTGCACTCTGCAGGAGGGGTGGAGGTGGCTGGGGCAGTGCCTGCACTCTGCAGGAGGGGTGGAGGTGGCAGGGGCAGTGTCTGCACTCTGAAGGAGGGGTGGGGGTGCTGAAGTCTGAGGGTAATCTGACTGTGATGTCAACTCTTCTGGAAAGACGATGACTGAGTGAACGCTGCCGAATGTGTTGTCTTCAAGTTGCCCTGCCTTGGCGGGACATGGCTGTCAAGTTTAAAAGAAAAAAAAATATGGGAGCTAAAACTGCAGGGATCATACAATGTCTGGGAAATGGAAGGCAATCAAGTTTGAGCCAATGAAGTAGATTTGATTAAATTCCCTGAATCAAGAGCTCTTCATCAGCACTAGGCAACACAGCCATATTTACAAGGTCAAATGAAAATTGCTTACCAGAAAAACGCACAGTAACTCAGTTGATTGAGCTCTAACATAAAAAATTAATTATGAACAGTATCTCAACGAGTGTACATTGATGCACCAACTTGAGGAGTTTCACTATATACTGTGCACTTCTCAAATACACTAATTCAACTATTCTTCAAAATTTCCACTTACATTATCTTTACTTGTTTTAACTCACCTTTTTTTCTTGTATATCAGTCTGTAGTGGAAGGAAGGCGGGGTAGGGGTCGGCCTAGGAAGGGTTGGAGGGAGGGGGTAAAGGAGGTTTTGTGTGCGAGGGGCTTGGACTTCCAGCAGGCATGCGTGAGCGTGTTTGATAGGAGTGAATGGAGACAAATGGTTTTTAATACTTGACGTGCTGTTGGAGTGTGAGCAAAGTAACATTTATGAAGGGATTCAGGGAAACCGGCAGGCCGGACTTGAGTTCTGGAGATGGGAAGTACAGTGCCTGCACTCTGAAGGAGGGGTGTTAATGTTGCAGTTTAAAAACTGTAGTGTAAAGCACCCTTCTGGCAAGACAGTGATGGAGTGAATGATGGTGAAAGTTTTTCTTTTTCGGGCCACCCTGCCTTGGTGGGAATCGGCCGGTGTGATAATAAAAAAAAAAAAAAAAATGTTTATTCCAACTACACAAATTTATCTCGTAACTTTCTTGGCACAAAAAGCTGCAGCTTCACACTCCCCAAACTCACATACGTATACAATTCTTTAACAAGTGTTGCCAAGAACTCAACTTAAATCAGTGGACATCAGGAGAGACAGCATCTGAAAGCATCAATATTCATTTAGAATACATAATACATTTCTCACATTTATTCTGAATATTCAATACTGTTAATGCCTACTTCCAACAATTAATACACAGCTGTGAAGTAAATGAACACAAGATATTTATTATAGGTAACTTTTTGTCACCAGGGGCTTTGTGAATTATCACACTCATAGGGGAAGCACTAAACCATTACAGGTCATACTATTCCTGGGGAAATGGGGGTTCCTGGGGAGCAAAACAGCCTTATTATGTCATTAGTGACTCCTGTGTGTACTTACAGTACCTAAAATGGCTGGGAATATTACAAATCATTATGAAGATTATTGTACTGAACTCTTAGTAGGATTATATGCTTCAAAAATACAACAGGTGGTGTGTTATGTACTGTACTCACCTAGCTGTAGTTACAGAGGTTGATTCTTAGCTCCTGGCTCTGCCTCTTAAACTCCACAAATTTTCTTGCATGTTTAGCTGGAAGCTGCTCATTACTTCCATCTTAGCTTGATCTTGTTCTCTTCTTAGTGCCATGCTTGGTTACATGTACATACCATGTTTCTGCTATCATAATAGGGGGAGGGAGGAGAAAGATGGAAGGCATAAAGAGGATGCTAGGCTAGGCATTAACAGGTATTACAGAAACACAAATTAACATACTAAAGAAATCCTGGAAGGGATCATTTTCAAGAGGGTGAACGTGAACTGGATCCGAATGTTGGAAGACATAGTTGGGTAGGGGGATAAAAGCAATACTCTTACATCTCTTGATACCTGACACATTCTTTTATGACTAGATTTAAAGCTTCAGTGAGGTGCATCCACATTATTTCTAATGTTCAAAGTTTTATTTATAAGTCACCCACCCACAAGGTCAAACTGAGAAAAGACTGACAAAAATATGAAAAAATTTTAGCGCTTTTGTAACAAAAGTAGCAAAGCTGTTTTAGGCTAACTTGAACAATTCAAAAAAAAAAATTAATACCCTTAATGACCCTAAAAGTATTTGAATATACAGTAGACCCTCGACTAACGCTATTAATCCGTTCCTGAGAGCTCATCGTTAGTCAAAATAATCGTTAGTCAAGTTAATTTTCCCCATAAGAAATAATGGAAATCAAATTAATCCATGCAAGACACCCAAAAGTATTGAAAAAAAAAAAATTTAACACATGAAATATTAATTTTAATACACACTAACTGAAGAAGACATGCACAGTTACATGACACTTACCTTTATTGAAGATCTGGTGATGATTGATGGGATGGGAAGAGGGGAGTGTGTTGATGGTCTTAGTGTTTAGAAGGGGAATCCCCTTCCATTAGGACTTAGAGGTGGCAAGTCCTTTTTCGGGGTTACTTCCCTTCTTTTAATGCCACTAGGACCAGCTTGAGAGTCACTGGACCTCTGTCGCACAACGTATCTGCCCATAGAGGCCTGTACCTCCCGTTCCTTTATGACATTCCTGAAGTGTTTCATAACATTGTCAGTGTCACCATTAAACACTTGTTCAGGTTTCAGTCCTTCACTGTCTATGTACTCCTTGAATTCCTGCACATATTTTTCAGCTGCTTTTTGGTCCAAACTGGCAGCCTCACCATGCCTTATCACACTATGTATGCCACTACGATTCTTAAATCTCTCAAACCAACCTTTGCTGGCCTTAAATTCACTCACATCACCACTAGTTGCTGGCATTTTTCTAATTAAATCGTCATGCAACTTCCTAGCCTTTTCACATATGATCGCTTGAGAGATGCTATCTCCTGCTATCTGTTTTTCGTTTATCCATACCAATAACAGTCTCTCGACATCTTCTATCACTTGCGATCTCAGTTTCGAAAACATAGTTGCACCTTTGGCAAGAAAAGCTTCCTTGATTGCAGATTTCTTGGCCACAATAGTAGCGATGGTTGATTGGGGTTTTGTGTACAGCCTGGCCAGCTCGGAGACATGCACTCCACTTTCATACTTAGCAATGATCTCTTTCTTCATATCCATAGTAATTCTCACTCTTTTTGCTGTAGGGTTGGCACTAGAAGCTTTCTTGGGGCCCATGGTGACTTATTTTGCAGGTGCAATCACTAAAAAGGGAGTGATAATATGAAATGTTCCGACTGTATGCTTGGAAGCGACCGCGGTGGCTGGCTGGCTCGTAAACACTGGCCAGAAGTGGACGCGTCTCAGACGGAAGGAATAGTGTTGGTCGAGTTTTTTAGCGCTAATCGAGGCAAAATTTTTGCGATAAAATGTATCGCTAGTCAGATTTATCATTAATCGATGCCATCGCTGGTCGAGGGTCCACTGTATTTTTTTCTTAGGAACATGTGAAAAAATTTGTGCACCACACCAGGCATCTCCCATCAAAGAAAAGTGGCCCTAGAGATAATACATTTAACCATCATTAACTCAATAGCTGTCTTACCAGAAGTGCACAACATCACAAGTAAAATGATCCTCAGAGCTGCAACATTCTTACCCGTCCTTCAGCATGCAGGCACTGTACCTACCACCACCACCACACATCCTTCAGAGTGCAGGCACTGTACTTACCACCTCCACCACATGTCCTTCAGTGCAGGCACTGTACTTACCACCTCCATCACATGTCCTTCAGAGTGCAGGCACTGTACTTACCACCTCCACCACATGTCCTTCAGTGCAGGCACTGTACTTACCACCTCCATCACATGTCCTTCAGAGTGCAGGCACTGTACTTACCACCTCCACCACATGTCCTTCAGTGCAGGCACTGTACTTACCACCTCCATCACATGTCCTTCAGAGTGCAGGCACTGTACTTACCACCTCCACCACATGTCCTTCAGTGCAGGCACTGTACTTACCACCTCCATCACATGTCCTTCAGAGTGCAGGCACTGTACTTACCACCTCCACCACATGTCCTTCAGTGCAGGCACTGTACTTACCACCTCCATCACATGTCCTTCAGAGTGCAGGCACTGTACTTACCACCTCCACCACATGTCCTTCAGTGCAGGCACTGTACTTACCACCTCCATCACATGTCCTTCAGAGTGCAGGCACTGTACTTACCACCACATGTCCTTCAGAGTGCAGGCACTGTACTTACCACCTCCACCACATATCCTTCAGAGTGCAGGCACTGTACTTACCACCACATATCCTTCAGAGTGCAGGCACTGTACTTACCACCTCCACCACATGAAGTCTACCTAGAGGTTTTTCCAAGGCCAACACCCCTGCAGCCCATTTCAAGACCAGGTCTTGTGGTGGACCTGTGCCTGATCAACCAGTCTGTTACTGCCAGCTGCATGCAACATGCAATCCACAGCAAGTCCAGTCATAAGAATCGCTCTTCTCCACTCTGGTCTGTCTTACGCACATTAACTCCTCTCGCAGAAACATACACAAACACAGACAGTTGAATGATTACACCAGCATCTCTGCCATGGAGGCCTTGGAATCACCTCTCAAGGTTATGTGTGCTATGTACTATAACCAGTGTTTATCATAATTTCATTGTGCTGCATCACAAGAACTGTGATGTTTGCTCTCTTCTCTTCTGAAGACATTCAGCAACTCGGAAATGAGAGCTGCATGTGCATGCATCAATTTGTAGCTATTTTGTTACAATACCTTCTGTTCTATTGACTGAGCACAAGAAACTGCCCATTCAGCTGTCAGAATTAACCTATAGTGCCCAAAGGTCATAATTTAGCCAATTTTACACAGAATTCAGTAAATTTTAATTTAAAAACAGAATCCAGCACTAAAGTAACCTTTCCTCTGTTTATAATCACATTCCCAGTCCTCTCTTGTATAACACCAGCATATCTGAGGGAGCTGTGCTTAAAACGTACACCTACAAGAGTGACCGACCCTGGCATCAGTGACATACATCTATATAGGAGATGGTGAACGAGCTAACTAACCTTTTGGCAATTCTCCACCCCCTCCCCCCTCAGCCCCACTTCCCCAGGAGGGTGTAACTATGCTGTTTTTTCAGAGGGAACAGGCACTATTCGTTGTTATTACAGCATTTATAAAAAAAAGGGCAGTTTCATCAGTTTCATTACCAAGCTCCAGGGGTAACGGTGCCAAAAATATTAAATACCACTGGGTTAAAGTTCAGTAATGGATAATCAATACTGCTGAGATGAGACTGCAGATAGGATTACTCCTGGCAACCTCCCCTGGAAGACTTCTAAACTACAAACGGGAGAGTTAACAAGAGGGATGATGGCTGGGAGGGTCAACAAGAGGGATGATGGCTGGGAGGGTCAACAAGAAGGATGATGGCTGGGAGGGTCAACAAGAAGGATGATGGCTGGGAGGGTCAACAAGAAGGATGATGGCTGGGAGGGTCAACAAGAAGGATGATGGCTGGGAGGGTCAACAAGAAAGATGATGGCTGGGAGGGTCAACAAGAAGGATGATGGCTGGGAGGGTCAACAAGAAGGATGATGGCTGGGAGGGTCAACAAGAAGGATGATGGCTGGGAGGGTCAACAAGAAGGATGATGGCTGGGAGGGTCAACAAGAAGGATGATGGCTGGGAGGATCAGCAAGAAGGATGATGGCTGGGAGGGTCAGCAAGAAGGATGATGGCTGGGAGGGTCAGCAAGAAGGATGATGGCTGGGAGGGTCAGCAAGAAGGATGATGGCTGGGAGGGTCAGCAAGAAGGATGATGGCTGGGAGGGTCAGCAAGAAGGATGATGGCTGGGAGGGTCAGCAAGAAGGATGATGGCTGGGAGGGTCAGCAAGAAGGATGATGGCTGGGAGGGTCAGCAAGAAGGATGATGGCTGGGAGGGTCAGCAAGAAGGATGATGGCTGGGAGGGTCAGCAAGAAGGATGATGGCTGGGAGGGTCAGCAAGAAGGATGATGGCTGGGAGGGTCAGCAAGAAGGATGATGGCTGGGAGGGTCAGCAAGGATGATGGCTGGGAGGGTCAGCAAGAAGGATGATGGCTGGGAGGGTCAGCAAGAAGGATGATGGCTGGGAGGGTCAGCAAGAAGGATGATGGCTGGGAGGGTCAGCAAGAAGGATGATGGCTGGGAGGGTCAACAAGAAGGATGATGGCTGGGAGGGTCAACAAGAAGGATGATGGCTGGGAGGGTCAACAAGACGGATGATGGCTGGGAGGGTCAACAAGAAGGAATGATGGCTGGGAGGGTCAACAAGAAGGAATGATGGCTGGGAGGGTCAACAAGAGGAATGATGGCTGGGAGGGTCAACAAGAGGAATGATGGCTGGGAGGGTCAACAAGAGGAATGATGGCTGGGAGGGTCAACAAGAAGGATGATGGCTGGGAGGGTCAACAAGAAGGATGATGGCTGGGAGGGTCAACAAGAAGGATGATGGAAATAAATGGTATAAAATACCGACACAATGGAAATATAAACACAAATGCAGTATAATGTGATCCTTTATTGACAACGTTTCACCCACACAGCGGGCTTTTTCAAGTCACACACGGATCTACCTGGGGTTGGAAGGTACGAGAGTATTTATAGTCATGTTGAGGTCAGGTGGAGAATGCTGCAGCTGATGATCTACCGGGTGGGGTTATAGAGTCTTGGGTAGCTTGGCAGGGGTATTGGACAAGTTTTGAGTAGACCTTCTGCAGTGTTTTATGTTCTTATGTGGGATAGCGATGAAGAAGTTTCTTGGCGAGTGGTTCAGCTATGTTATAGAAGCCATTGTTCTGGTTGAAATTGTTGGTTGTAGAGATGTGCGATGATTCCAGGATTCTTCTGTATTGAGTGTTGTCTTCTGTGGCTATAAGTCTTGAGTTTCTGTAGTTAACTAAATGGTTGTGTGAATTGCGATGTTGTACACAGGTTTCCTTGTATCGTCAGTCCTGCTTGCAGATTGGTGTTCTGAAAATAACGTGTTTGGGAGGTCTTCTTGATGTTTCGCCACATATAATTTGTTGCAGTCCTTACAAGGGATTATGTATACCCCTGCGAGGATGGAGGCTTGTCTGTACTACTACTGGTGATGTCCTGATGGGCGTGGTTGTGGAGGTAGATAGCTTGGAATGATGTTTTGGCAAAGGATGTTGGAAACATGGTTGGCAAGGGGTTGTTGGGGGGGTTATGTATCTCTTCTCGCAGTGTCTTTCTCTGGGTGTGTTGAAGGATGTTTAATGTCCCGCCGTCTGCAGTCTTGATGAGTGACGAGGATAGTGGAGTTTAGAAAATATTGTTCAATTATAGTGCATTCTTCCTCAGGAACTCATTGCTGACGATTCTGAGTGCACGTAGCGAAGAAGCCTTAACTTCACATCTCGTTTGGTTTTGCGCGGCTGTGGTGGGTAGAAGTGGTGAGATCGTTTTGGTTGGTGTGGTTTCGATAGGACCTTTAAAACGAAGTTCGTTGTCAGCTTTGCAGAGCAGAACATCAAGGAAGGAAGAGTGTTGTCGACTTCTTCTTCAGTGTGAACTGAGATGTAAGGCTCGACTGGTTGAGCTTGTCTTGGAGAGCATGAAAGTGAAGCGTTTAGGAGTTATGAGGAGAATGTCGGTCAACATAACGGGCTAAGGTGACAGACGAAGGAATAATGGTGGAGGAAACGTACGGCTTCTAGATGTTCCATGTATAGGTTCGCCATGGACTGCACTGAGTGGCGAACCCATGGGTAGTCAAAAGTCTGCTGAAAGAGGTGATTTTCGAAAGAAGAAACACGTAAAGCCAAACACATAGTCAAAACAAGGACGATGAAAATCGCTGGTGGAATGGGATGATCAAGTGAATCATCAATTGCCTGCGCAAGAGATCGATGGCTTGTGTAGTAGGTACTTTGGTGAATAGGGAAGTCACGTCAAGGCTGGGAAAGTTTCTTGTTCTGATGTTGATGTTGCGAATGCGATTGCGAAGATACCCGAGTGTTGAGATGTGCTGTGATAGGTGCCCAAAGAGTTTAGAGAGGTGTTTTGCGGAATTCTGAGAGCTGGTGGGGAGCACTGCCTTACAGAAGATATGGGCCTCAGTGGGATACCAGGCTTGTGAGTCTTTGGCAGGCCGTTCATTCTGGAGTCTGGGGTTGTGGGCATGGTGTGCAGCGATTTCTTCCCTTGGTTCTGAGCCCTCAGAATGCGGCGAGTCCTTGAAGAAAAGTTTTAGTAAGGTTGTCAACTTGGTTAGTTTGAGAGGTTTTGTAGGTATCTGGGTCATTAAGTAGATTGAGATTTTGTTCCTGTAATCGGTCAGTGTTCATGATAACACCACCTAACTCCTTTATCAGCGGTGGTGACCTGATGGGTCGTGTCTTTGCCTAACTTAGAGTGCATTGATGTAACGTCGAGGTCTGACTGGGGAGCTGCGTGTTGTAGATGGCTGCTGAGTGATGCCTTGAAGATAGCCTTTTTGAAGTCGGAGTCATGTGTCTGTAGTTTTTTGGCGATGAAAATTGAGGTCTTGTTTTGGTTTCGTAATTCCTGTTGCGATTTTGAGGCCTAAGCTGAGGGCTTCAGTTTCGGTGTTGACAGATGGACGAGATGAAAGATTTTGAATAATTTCAGGTCTTCCTAAAACTTTTCCATGTACTATTATCGCAGAGTGTTTGTAGGTTTCCTAGCAGTTGATCTATCTGGTGAACATTCGCTGTGGTAACTCTGCTGCGGAATGGGGATTTTCGGCGGTTGCGTCTGTCATGTTGCCCCGGAGTTTTTGTGCCTAGTGTTCTGGCTTGGGAAAAGCTTCCTTTGTAGCATTGTTTAAGTCATCTGCACACTCTTCAAGGTAGGTCCGAGCTGTAGCGGAGAAAGGTGGTTTGATGTTGTCCAATACCCCTGCCAAGCTACCCAAGACTCTATAACCCCACCCGGTAGATCATCAGCTGCAGCATTCTCCACCTGACCTCAACATGACTATAAATACTCTCGTACCTTCCAACCCCAGGTAGATCCGTGTGTGACTTGAAAAAGCCCGCTGTGTGGGTGAAACGTTGTCAATAAAGGATCACATTATACTGCATTTGTGTTTATATTTCCATTGTGTCGGTATTTTATACCATTTATTTCCATCGTGTCAAACACTGCAGTAGAAATGGATCCTTCACACAGAGAATACCTGGACCTTCTTCTAAAAGCTTACTCACTTCGCAACAGACACAATTTCTTCGTGATTGCATCCAAGAAATGGTCTTACAAGAAGCTACTCTCCTCAAATTGGCCAAACATCAAACCACATTTCTCCGTACAGCTCGGGACCTTTCCTTGAGAGTGTTGTCAGCATGACTTAAACCAATGCTACAAGGAAGCTTTCTCCAAGCCGAAACTAGGCACAACAATCCGGGGGCAACATGATCAGACGCACCGCCGAAATCATTCACAGCAGGTTACAACAGCGAATGTTCAACAGAAGATAGGACTTGCTAGGAACTACAAACAATCTGCGGATTAATAGTAATTGGAAAAGTTTTAGGAAGACCTGAAATTATTCAAAATCTTTCATCTCGTCCACTGTCAACCACAGAAGAAACTGAAGCCCTCAGCTTAGGCCTCAAATTGCAACGGAATTACTGAAACCAAAACAAGGACTCAATTTCTCGCCAAAAAACTACAGACACAATGACTCCGACTTCAAAAAGGCTATCTTAAGGCTCATCTCAGCAGCCATTCAACACGCAGCTCCCAGTCATACCTCGACGTTACATCAATGCACTCAAAGGTTAGCAGGAAGGACAGACCATCAGGGTCACCCACCCGCTGTAAAGGAGGTGTTGTAGTTAACATGAACAATCACGATTACAGGGAACAAATGCTCAATCTATCTTAATGACCCAGTTACCTACAAAACCTCTCACAACTACCATGGGGACAAACCTTACTAAACTGTTCTTCAAAGGACTCGCCGCATTCTGAGGGGCTCAGAACAAGGGAAGAAACTTCTGCACACCATGCCCAGCACCCAGACCTGCAGAATGTACGGCCTTGCAAAGACTCACAAGCTGGTATCCCACTGAGGCCAATATCCTCGGAAACAGGCAGTGCTCCCTCACTTCAGGAATCTCGCAAAACACCTCTCTAAAACTCTTGGGCACATCAGTCCAGGCACATCTCAAACACTCGGGGATATTCTCAATCGCATTGCAACAATCAACCTCAGGAACAAGAAACTTTCCAGCCTTGACGTGACTTCCGTATTCACCAAGTACCTACTGCACCAAGCCATCGATCTCTTGCGCAGGAAAATTGACGATTCAACTTGATCTTCCCATTCCAGCCAGCGATTCATCGACCGTGTTGAACTATGTGTTGGCCTTTGCGTGTTCTCTTCGAAAATCAACCTTTTCTGCGACTTTTGGACTACCCATGGGTTCGCCACTCAGTGCAGTCCTTGGAGAAACATATACAGGGGAACATCTTAGAAGCCGAAGTTTTTAACCCACCATTTATTCCTTCGTCTGTCACCTGGCTCCGTTATGTTGACGGACATTCTCCTCATAAATCCTAAACGCTTCAACGTCAAGTCTCCATGACAAGCTAACCAGGTCGAGCCCTTCCAATCCAGTTCACACTTGAAGAAGAAGTCGACAAACATCTTACTTTCTTGATGTTCTGCTCTGAAAAGCTGACATCGAACGTGTTTTAATGTTCTACGAAACCCACCAACAAAACGATCTTCTCCACTTCTACTCTCACCACGACACCAAAACCATACGTGTGTATTATAGGCTTCTTCCTTCGTGCACTCAGAATCTGCAGCAATGTGTTCTTGAGAAGAATGCACTATAAATTGAATAAGTATTTTCTAAAACTCCACTATCCTCGTCACTTCATCAGAGACTGCAGACGGCGGGCATTAAACATCTTCAACACACCCAGAAGAAGAACTGCCGAGAAGAATAACATAGTCCTTCCCACAACTCCATTGCCAATACATGTTTCCAACATCTTTGCTAAACATCATTCCATGTATCTACCTCCCCAAACCCACGACATCAAGGACATGCCGATAAGGACAAGGGACAAGCCTCCATCCTCTGCAGGGGGTATACATAATACCTTGTAATGACTGCAACAATTTATATGTTTTCCCCCCCCCCTTCTGGGAGAAACATCAAGAGACCTCCAAACACGTATTTCGGATACACCAATATGCAAGCAGGGACTGACGGTACAAGGAATGCCTGTGTACAACATCGCCAATTCACACAAACCATTTAGTTAATACTACAGAAAACTCATGACTTATAGCACAGAAGACAACACTCAATACAGAGAATCCTGGAATCATCGCACCATCTTACAACAACATTTCAACCAGAACAATGGCCTTCTATAACATAGCTGAAACCACTCGCAAGAAACTTCTCTATCGCTATCCCACATAAGAACGTAGAACACTGCAAGACAGAAGTTCTACTCAAAAACTTGTCCAATACTCCTGCGACAAGCTACCCAGACTATAACCCACCGTAGATCCTCGCTGCAGCATTCTCCACCTGACCTCAACATGACTATAAATACTCTCGTACCTTCCAACCCCAGGTAGATCCGTGTGTGACTTGAAAAAGCCCGCTGTGTGGGTGAAACGTTGTCAATAAAGGATCACATTATACTGCATTTGTGTTTATATTTCCAAGAAGGATGATGGCTGGGAGGGTCAACAAGAAGGATGATGGCTGGGAGGGTCAGCAAGAAGGATGATGGCTGGGGAGGTGTAACACACGGGAATGATGGCTGGGGGTCAACAAGAAGGATGATGGCTGGGAGGGTCACAGAAGGATGATGGCTGGGAGGGTCAACAAGAAGGTTGGATAGCTGGGAGGCTCAACAGAAGGTGATGGCTGGGAGGGTCAACAAGACAGATGATGGCTGGGAGGGTCAACAAGAGGATGATGGCTGGGAGGTCAACAAGAAGGATGATGGCTGGGAGGGTCAGCAAGAAGGATGATGGCTGGGAGGGTCAACAAGAGGAATGATGGCTGGGAGGGTCAACAAGAAGGATGATGGCTGGGAGGGTCAACAAGAAGGATGATGGCTGGGAGGGTCAACAAGACGGATGATGGCTGGGTGGGTCAACAAGAAGGTTGATGGCTGGGAGGAGTCAACAAGAAGGATGATGGCTGGGGAGGGAGGGTCAGCAAGAAGGAAGATGGCTGGTGTATAGGGTCAACAAGAAGGAATGAGGGCTGGAGGTCACAAGAAGGATGATGGCTGGGAGGGTCAACAAAGAAGGATGATGGCTGGGGGGTCACCAAGATTGGATGATGGCTGGGAGGGTCAACAAGAAGGATATGGCTGGGAGGGGTCAACAAGAAGGATGATGGCTGGGAGGGTCAACAAGCAAGGATGATGTCCTCTGGGAGGTCAACAAGATGGATGATGATGGCTGGGAGGGTCAGCAAGGAAGGATGATGGCTGGGAGGGTCAACAAGAGGGATGATGGCTGGAGGGTCAGCAAGTAGGTGATGGCTGGGAGGGGTCAAAAGAAGGATGATTGCTGGGGAGGGTCACAAGAAGGATGATTGCTGGGAGGGTCAACAAGAAGGATGATGGCTGGAGAGTCAACAAGTCGGTGAAGGCTAGGAGGGTCAACAAGAAGGATGATGGCTGGGAGGGTCAACAAGAAGGATGATGGCTGGGAGGGTCAACAAGAAGATGATGGCTGGGAGGGTCACACAGAAGGATGTAATGGGCTGGGCAGGTCAAACAAGAAGGATGATGGTTGGGGAGGGGTAACAAGACGGATGATGGCTGGGAGGGTTCAAACAAGACGGATGATGGCTGGCGAGGGAGGGTCAACAAGCGGGATTGTGGTGGGAGGGTTCACAAGACGGTTGATGGCTGGGGGTGTCAACAAGAAGGATGATGGCTGGGAGGTGTCAACATAAGGATGATGGTGGGAGGGTCAACAAGAGAAGGATGAATGGCTGGGAGGTTCAGCAAGAAGGATGATGGCTGGGAGGGTTCAACAAGAGGAATGATAGCTGGGAGGGTCAACAAGAAGGATGATGGCTGGGAGGGTCAGCAAGAAGGATGATGGCTGGGAGGGTCAACAAGAGGAATGATAGCTAGGAGGGTCAACAAGAAGGATGATGGCTGGGAGGGTCAAGACATCAAATATATCAACTAATGATAAGTCACAAGTTAACAAGCAATGTGTTACAAGTGTTTCCCAACTAGCTAGAATTAACAATACTTACTAATATGTCTATAGTGAACTTAAGTTACACAGCTGATGGATCCACACCAAAAAAAAAAAAAAAAAAAATTTTTTATTACTGTATGTCTATATTGTCTTTTTTAATTAAGTATTGTGTATGTAGAAGTAAGAGAAGTACTTATGACCAACAGAATGAAATACGTAAAGTAAAAGGACACGAGTGCAACTAATGTCACATTAGTTGCACTTGTGTCCTTTTACTTTACATATTGTTGGTAATTCTACCAACTTTATTACAGAATGAAATACTTAAAACTTGTATAACAAAAAGAAAATTGCACCTTAATGGTGAACTGCAAATGTTATGTGCCAAGATTTATGTACAGTGGTCAGGAAAGCAATTTTGAATAAAATTAAATTACAAAATACCTTACTATTATTTGTGTAATTATATATAAAATCTAAATATCATCCAAGGACAGCAAAACTGG
>NC_069420.1:4832393-4834893 GCF_026875155.1 Cherax quadricarinatus
AAGATAATGTAAAAAAAAAAAAAAAGTAAAAATTGTTGCAGACAGAGAGCAGATTTATTAACTGATAATATTTAGGATGTATGTTACTATGTTTTTAGTGTGTAAGCGTGTGCACGTGTATGTGCGTAAGCGTGTAAGCGAGTGTTTGTGTGCGCTTGAGCGTGTGAGAGCATGTGTGTGTGTGTGAGAGCATGTGAGTGTGCGAGCATGTGTGTGTATGTGAGCATGTGATGTCTTCTTACTGGCATGTTCGTTGCATGTGTGCATGTGTGTGTATGTGAGCATGTGTGTGCATGTGAGCATATGTGTGCATGTGAGCATGTGTGTGTATGTGAGCATGTGTGTGTATGTGAGCATGTGTGTGTGCACGAGCATGTGTGCATGTGAGCATGTGTCGTGTGTGTGTGTGTGTTGAATGAAATATTAATGTATATGTATGAACCTATGTATGCATGTATGTGTTTGAATGCATGTACTATATATGTATATACATAAGTATTAAATTATTTACAAGGTGTGTTGTTTGAGGGCACTGGACACACCCTAAACAAGAACCTTCAAGGAACACCACCCACACAACCTACCCATACATTCTCACAATAGTTCTCAAGCCAAGTTCACCAAGGGAGGGTCTGGACCATACCCACCCCCGAGTTCCCTGGGCTTGCGTAGGCCGGGGGGGGTAAACTTTCACACTAGAATATTTTTTAAAAAAACAGAAATGAACAAAGGATCACTGAAAGTATGCTTCACACTACATTAAAGATAAAAGCTTTCACTTCATGCATTCATAAACAGTATTGACAGGATCTTGCCCAACAGACCTGCACTCGGTCTGCGTATGAATATAACTAAATAAAAATGGTTTATAAAAGAAAAGTCATTAACACCAATAAGCAAGTGGGAGAAAAGTCTCAAAAGCTTACTGCGTCATCTGGATATGATCCTAACTAGTGGATCTTAGCAAGATTTATATTTCAATAAATGCTTTTTTGTACATTCCTTGTATGAAGCTCTCACCACAGATTCAACACACCTGTCCTGAAAAGCATTTGCTCGCTTGCCCAGCTGCATGTAAGAATAGGCTTTGCAACGAGTCGTAGAAGGTTAAAGAAGCACAGGGAGGAGGAACAAAAAACCGGCAGCCAAGAAAACCAATCTACTCGTGCTTCTCACTCCACCCACCATACTATTTCTTCATTCTAGGAAGAAACAGGTACACCTTGTGAACGCAATTGAAAACTCCATATAAAAAACTGCTCAACACTGGGTATACCTAATATTCCAAAAGAATTGGAATGAAGGAAATTATGTTTCATTAAAAGTAAAACCTCAGAAAATTACCAGAGCAGGCTGAAGAAATGTAAACCAAATAAAAAGGTCACCAATATTTAATGACAGTTACCCCAAAAAATTTTTCGTGCATCCAAATTCTAATCAATCTTAAGGAAGTGCAATATGTTGAAGGATAAGTTTATAGCAGGAAAAGGAATATAAATGTATTAATTCAAGGATTGTGTGGAGTAATAGAAGGTTGGATGTGTTTCTGCACCGGAGAAGTGGTGGGAGACAGTGGGGAGAGATGTTGAGAGAGAGGGAGACAGAGAGCAGTATAATGTGATCGTATTGACAACGTGGGTTCAAAAAATCCACATCAGCGGGCTTTTTCAAGTCACACACGGGTCTACTGGGGTATGGAAGGTACGAGATATTTATAGTCAGGTTGAGGTCAGGTTGAGATTGCTGCAGCTGATGATCCTACCGGGTGGGGGTTATAGAGTCTTGGGTAGCTTGGCAGGGAGTATTGGAACAAGTTTTGAGTAGACCTTCTGCCGTGTTTTATGTTCTTATGTGGATACGATGAAGAAGTTTTCTTGGCGAGTGGTTCTGCTATGTTTATAGAAAGCCATTGTTCTGGTTGTTTTTAAAATTGTTGGGTGTAGAGATGTGCGATGATTCCTGGATTATTCTGTATTGAGTGTTGTCTTCTGTGGTATAAGTCTTGAGTTTCTGTAGTTAACTAAATGGTTGTGTGAATTGCGATGTTGTACACAGGTTTCCTTGTATCGTCAGTCCTGCTTGCAGATTGGTGTTCTGAAAATAACGTGTTTGGGAGGTCTTCTTGATGTTTCGCCACATATAATTTGTTGCAGTCCTTACAAGGGATTATGTATACCCCTGCGAGGATGGAGGCTTGTCTGTACTACTACTGGTGATGTCCTGATGGGCGTGGTTGTGGAGGTAGATAGCTTGGAATGATGTTTTGGCAAAGGATGTTGGAAACATGGTTGGCAAGGGGTTGTTGGGGGGGTTATGTATCTCTTCTCGCAGTGTCTTTCTCTGGGTGTGTTGAAGGATGTTTAATGTCCCGCCGTCTGCAGTCTTGATGAGTGACGAGGATAGTGGAGTTTAGAAAATATTGTTCAATTATAGTGCATTCTTCCTCAGGAACTCATTGCTGACGATTCTGAGTGCACGTAGCGAAGAAGCCTTAACTTCA
>NC_069420.1:4839893-4846902 GCF_026875155.1 Cherax quadricarinatus
TTCCCCCCCTTTTCCCTTTTCCCACCACCCCCTTGCTTCTAACTCCCTCCCACTCCCCCCCCTATACTCTCCCCCATTTGGGTACGTTCTTCCCCTACCTCCCCCCCCCCCCCACACTCGAAAATTTCACAATACTAAAACCCAACATACTTAAAAATATAGGGTTTTCCCCCTCTGGTGCAATGGTAAAAAAAAAATGGGGTTTCCCGAGAGCAACAAAAAAAACCCAAGGAGAGGAGGAGAAACTGCAAAGAAGATTGGGCACACAGCTCACAAAAAGGGGAAAATAATGGGGGAAAAAAACAGAAGAACTTAGCATGAGAAGGAAGATAAACATGGAAACAAAATGGGAGGGGGCAAGTCAAAAACAGCAGGGCCAGGGTACGATTTTTTTAAAGGGAAATTAAAAAACTGAAACAGCCTAAAGAACTAAAAAACATTTTGGGATTGACAACAGAGACTGCTACCTCAGTCACAATAAAGGGGACTGTAGGAAAGAAGGGCAAACTGCATGTAGAAGCTCAATCAGGGGAGACTGTAGTAAATAAAAGCTAAGCTATATGGGGAGGCCCTAACAGACCACAGCAGAGCCCAGGAAAGCAGAAGGAAAAATGACAGGCCACTGAGCCCAAGTACATTAGCTAGTGAAACTGAAGAAAGGAAAGCTGCAATGGAGGAAATCAAATTGAATGAGGGGATAGACAGGGATATGCAGTGGGAGAATGAAAGGGTGAGGTCAGCCCTTTGTTTTATGGGCCCCAGGAAGCTGAAGGGGAAACATATGAAGCAAGAAAAAAAGGGGGAAAAAAAAAGCAATTGAAAGCATCATGAAATCAATAGGAGATGACATGACCAGCTGGAAAATTTTCGGAGAAAGGGGGTTTGAAAAAAAAAGAACCCGGCCAGTGAAAGTGACCTTCAAGGCAGAATCGACTCGGAACAGGATCCTGCAGAGAAAACACGATTAAGGGACATGCCAGCAACAGGAAGTGTATCTCGACCCCGACAGAAAAACAAGCAGAAAGGCAGAAACAGAGAGAGATGGTACAAAGGCGAAAGGAGGAAAGAGGAGGGGATGGAGAAGACAGACAGGAGATCCCAGACACAGGAAGATCAAATACAGCCTCCTCACCAACTTCCTATAGAAGCCTCCCAACCAGGGCAACCCCAGTGCAACCAAACCTCTAAACCAAAACACCCATGCCACATCCAATGCCCCCACAGACTGCATTACAAACTCCACCCCCACAGCAACCACCCATAGTTCCTTATCAAAGGTCTCCACTTCCCCAACCCCAATACACCCCCAGACCACAATCTTAGAAAAGAAGTTGAAGTTGGTATACAAAATGCAGAGGAATAACCCAAAATGTATGAGGAGTGGCACGAAAGAATCAAAAGGGGCATCCCCAGACATAATAGCACTCACAGAAACCCAAAAATTACCAGAATAATAACAGATTCAATCTTTCCATCCCGGGTATCAAATCCTCAGGAAAGACAGAGGGAGGAGGATTGTACTGCTCACTAAAAACCGTGGGGTTTGAGAAAATGGAAGGAATAGATGGGACGGCGAAAGGGGGCTACTTAGTAGGAACAATCCAGTCTGAGGGACATAAGGTGATAATTGCAGTAATGTACAATCCACCACAGAACTGCAGGAGGCCAGAGAAGAATACGATGAGAGCAACAGAGCAATGGTCGACACACTACCGAGGTGGCCAGGAGAGCACACAGGGGGGGAGCAAAGTTATAGTTATGGGTGATTTCAATCACAAGGAGATTGATTGGGAAAACCCGGAGCCCCATGGGGGGCCCGAAACATGGAGTGCCAAGATGATGGATGTGGTACGGAAAACCTCATGCATCAACATGTTAGAGACACTACCAGAGAGAGAGAGAGAGAGAGAGAAGAGGGAGAGAGAGAAGAGAGAGGAGAGGATGAACCAGCAAGACTGGCCTTGTATTCACCTTGAGCAGTTCTGACATCGAGGATATCATGTATGAAAGGCCCCCTGGGAGCTAGTGATCATGTGGTTCTGTGCTTCGACTACATAGTTGAGCTCCAAGTGGAGAGAGTAGCAGGAATAGGCTGGGAAAAACCAAACTACAAAAGGGGGAACTACTCAGGCTTTAGGAATTCTTTCAAGACATTCAGTGGGAGAGGGAACGGGCAGGAAAACCAGTACAAGAAATGATGGACTATGTGGCAACAAAAAGCAAGGAGGCAGAGGAGAGGTTTGTTCCAAGGGAAACAGAAATAATGGGGAAAAACAGAAATGAGTCCCTTTGGTTTTACCCAAAGGTTAGGGAGGCAAAAACTAGGTGTACTAGAGAATGGAAAAGGTACAGAAGACAGAGAAATCAGGAAAAAAAAAGAGATTTGCCCAAGAGCCAGAACGAATATGCACAGATAAGAAGGGAGGCTCAGCGGCAATACGAAAATGACATAGCATCGAAAGTCAAGACTGACCCGTAGCTGTCGTACAGCCACAACAGGAGAAAAACAACAGTCAAGGACCAGGTAATCAGACTGAGGAAGGGTGATGGGGAATTCACAAGAAACGACCGAGAGGTATGTCAGGAGCTCAACACAAGATTTAAAAAAGTATTTACAGTGGAAACCAGTAGGACTCCAGGAAATCAGAGCAGGGGGGTGCACCAGCAAGTGCTGGATGAGGTACATATAACCAAGGAGGAGGTGAAGAAGCTGCTATGCGAACTTGACACCTCAAAGGCGGTGGGACCAGACATCTCCTCTCCGTGGGTCCTTAAAGAGGGAGCAGAGACATTGTGTGTACCATTAACAAAGATCTTCAACACATCATTTGAAACTGGGCTACTCCCCGAGGTATGGAAGATGGCAAATGTAGTCCCAATTTTTAAAAAGGGAGACAGACATGAGGCACTAAACTACAGACCTGTATCACTAACGTGTATAGTATGCAAGGTCATGGAGAAGATCATCAGGAGGAGAGTGGTGGAGCACCTGGAAAGAAACAAGTGTATAATTGACAACCAGCATGGTTTCAGGGAGGGAAAATCCTGTGTCACAAACCTATTAGAGTTTTATGACAAGGTGACAGAAGTAAGACAAGAGAGAGAGGGGTGGATCGACTGCATTTTTTTGGACTGCAAGAAGGCCTTCGACACAGTTCCTCACAAGAGGTTACTGCAAAAGCTAGAGGATCAGGCACACAACAGGAAAGGCACTGCAATGGATCAGAGAATACCTGACAGGGAGGCAACAACGAGTCATGGTACGTGACGAGGTGTCAAAGTGGATGCCTGTGAAAAGTGGGGTTCCACAGGGGTCAGTCCTAGGACCTGTGCTGTTCTTGGTATATGTAAATGACATAACGGAAGGGATAGACTCAGAAGTGTCCTTGTTTGCGGACGACGTGAAGTTAACGAGAAGAATCAAATCGGAGGAGGACCAGGCAGGACTACAAAGAGACCTGGACAGGCTACAAGCCTGGTCCAGCAACTGGCTCCTTGAGTTTAACCCCGACAAATGCAAAGTCATGAAGATTGGGGAAGGGCAAAGAAGACCGCAGACACAATATAGTTTAGATTGCCAAAGTCTGCAAACCTCACTCAAGGAAAAAGATCTGGGTCCGAGTATAACACCGAGCATATCTCCTGAGGCGCACATCAATCAGATAACTGCTGCAGCATACGGGCGCCTGGCAAACCTACGGATAGCGTTCCGATACTCAGTAAGGTCGTTCAAGACTCTGTATACCATTTACGTCAGGCCCATACTGGAGTATGCAGCACCAGTTTGGAATCCACACCTAGTCAAGCACGTCAAGAAATTAGAGAAAGTGCAAAGGTTTGCAACAAGACTAGTCCCAGAGCTACGGGGATTGTCCTACGAAGAAAGGTTGAGGGAAATCGGCCTGACGACACTGGAGGCCAGGAGGGTCAGGGGAGACATGATAACGACATATAAAATACTGCGCGGAATAGACGAGGTGGACAAAGACGGGATGTTCCAGAGATGGGACACAGACATGAGAGGTCACAATTGGAAGTTGAAGACTCAGATGAATCAAAGGGATGTTAGGAAGTATTTCTTCAGCCAGAGTAGTCAAGCCGTGGAATATATTGCCTAGAAAGTGAAGTAGTGGAGGCGGGAACCATACATAGTTTTAAGGCGAGGTATGATAAAGCTCATGGAGCAGGGAGAGGACCTAGTAGCAATCAGTGAAGAGGTGGGGCCAGAAGCTATGACTCGACCCCTGCAACCACAAATAGGTGAGTACAGACACACACACAGACACAACTAGATAACTGCTGCAGCATATGGGCGCCTGGCAAACCTGAGAATAGCGTTCCGATACCTTAGTAAGGAATTGTTCAAGACACTGTACACTATGTCAGGCCCATACTGGAGTATGCAGCACCTGTTTGGAACCCACACCTGGTCAAAAACGTCAAGAAATTAGAGAAAGTGCAAAGGTTTGCAACAAAGTTAGTTCCAGAGCTAAGGGGAATGTCTTAAGGGAAATCGGCCTGATGACACTGAAGGACAGGAGGGTTAGGGGAGACATGATAACGACATACAAAATACTGCGTGGAATAGACAAGGTGGACAGAGACAGGATATTCCAGAGAGGGGACAGAAACAAGAGGTCACAACTGGAAGTTGAAGACCCAGATGAATCAAAGGGATGTTAGGAAGTATTTCATCAGTCGCAGAGTAGTCAAGAAGTGGAATAGCCTAGCAAGTGATGTAGTGGAGGCAGGAACCATACATGGCTATAAGATGAGGTATGATAAAGCTCATGGAGCAGGGAGAGAGAGGACCTAGTAGCACTCGGTGAAGAGGTGGGGCCAGGAGCCGAGTCTCGACCCCTGCAACCACAATTAGGCGAGTACACACACACGGACACACCAACACACACGGACACACACCAACACACACGGACACACACACATGGACACACACACATGGACACACACACATGGACACACACACACATGGACACACACACACATGGACACACACACACATGGACACACACACACATGGACACACACACACATGGACACACACACACATGGACACACACATGGACACAAGGACACAAACACATGGACACACACACACATGGACACACACACACATGGACACACACACACATGGACACACACACACATGGACACACACACACATGGACACACACACACATGGACACACACACACATGGACACACACACACATGGACACACACACACATGGACACACACACACATGGACACACACACACATGGGACACACACACACATGGACACACACACACATGGACACACACACACATGGACACACACACACATGGACACACACACACATGGACACACACACATGGACACACACACATGGACACACACACATGGACACACACACATGGACACACACACATGGACACACACACATGGACACACACACATGGACACACACACACATGGACACACACACATGGACACACACACATGGACACACACACATGGACACACACACATGGACACACACACATGGACACACACACATGGACACACACACATGGACAAACACACACCACATGGACACACACACATGGACACACACACATGGACACACACACATGGACACACACACATGGACACACACACATGGACACACACACATGGACACACACACATGGACACACACACATGGACACACACACATGGACACACACACATGGACACACACATTTCCAAACATTCTTAATACAATTTTCTTTTAAATAGTGGCATCCATTTAAATATTAATCATTCACTATAACAAAGTCTCAAGTATGTCCATTAACAATATTCGTCTTCATGCAGCACTTTTATTAAATGTTGTTCACAGAGATACACGTGATCTCTGGTAGAGACTACAGATAAACTTGCTACTTTACTGAGGTGAACATCTTAATGTTGTTGATGGATCTTTTCATTCTTCCAGTGATCACTAATTCCTTATCTTGTAATTCACATACCTTTTAGATGATTTAGTTTTTCCAAAAACTTATGGTTTTTCTCTGAAATTCCTAAAAAGTATAACTTGAGAAGCTACAACCTACTGCATTTAGTACACTATGAATAAGTTCCCCAAATATGACATGTAATCTTGGCTGTTATTACTGGTGTAGGAGCTATTTGTGTGTTCAGAGTAGCACAGTGATTTAGCTTTATATAGATAAGTGCAGCAACCAGTGTGTATATATGTGGAATTAAATGCACAATAGTGCATCAACCATTTTTTAACTAACTACTGTAATTTAAAGACAATTTTGCATACTCTTCCAAACAGCAATTAGCAAAGCTGTGTAATAGGCAAAATGTTTGTTAGTATTATACTGCATATCTGGTGCCACTATTATTAGAACACTGCACTTCATGGGCAGTTACATTACCAGTTCATCAAGAGCTGCCAAAAGTAAGTAATAAGAAAGATTAAGTGAGAGAAGAGCTCTTTATATTCCAGCCTTGATCTACAAGACTCAAGATCAGTGTAAAGCTTCATGCTACTGTGTGCATCCTCTGCCCACTGGCTGTGCAGTTTCTGCCCATTATTGTACAAAAGTCATTCAGGAAGGTGAGCATCCCAGCCATTAGCAATAAGCTTGGCTTCATATACTGTGTAGCAGCCAGTCAGTGACTCCACAGCAGCCGTCCAGCAAGTGTTTGGCTTACCCACTTAATAACTGACTTACTTGTCCATTACAAAACCACTTACAAGCAAGTGGTTCAAATGGCAATAACAAGTTTATATATTACATATAATTATATATATAATATATATATATTATATATTATAATTATATATTTTATATATATAAATATTATATATTATATAATATATATATTATATATTAATATTAATTATATAATATAATATATATATTATATAATATATATATTATTATATATATATATATATATATAATATACATACATAACTTTGTGCAGTATAAAAGGGCCAAAACTTACACAG
>NC_069420.1:4847402-4859902 GCF_026875155.1 Cherax quadricarinatus
TTGAAAGCCGTGCTGGTGATTAGTACACTGACAATGTTGTGAAACACTTTAGGCAAGTCATAAAGGAACGAGAGGTACAGGCCACTATGGACAGATATCTTGTGCGAAAGAAGTCCAGTGACTCTGAAGCTGGCCTAGTGGCATTAAAAAAAGAAGGGAAGTAACCCCAGAAAAGGACTTACTACCTCAAGTCCTAATGGAAGGGGATTCCCCTTCTAAACAGTAAGAAGATAATGCTCTCCCCTCCTCCCATCCCATCAATCATCACCAGATCTTCAATAAAAGTAAGTGTCATTTAATTGTGCATGCCTTTTTCAGTTTGTGTGTATTAAAATTAACATTTCATGTGGTAAAAAAAAATTTTTTTCATACTTTTGGGCGTCTTGCACGGATTAATTTTATTTCCATTATTTCTTATGGGGAAAATTCATTCGCATAACGATTATTTCGCATAACGATGAGCCCTCTTGCACGGATTAAAATCGTTAACCGGGGGTCCACTGTACTGCTGAATAATTAAAAAAATCCCAGAAAATCTTGATCATTTTTATAAAAGACTAAAATGAAACAGATGCATTGCCAAATTTTAAACACCCACTACATAACTCATTCTAATAATGTATACAGTGGAACCTCAAATATCTTACTTTCTTCGTTCCAGATGGCTGTTCGAGTGCCGTTACCGAACGAATATATTCCCATCAGGAATAATGTAAATTAGATTAGTTCATTTCAGACCCTCAAAAATACACTTATAAAAGCACTTACAAAAGTACACTTACATAATTGGTAGAGTTGGGAGCAGTTCGATATTTGAGGTTCCACTGTACTACTGAACTCTGAAAGCTAATTCTCCAGTTAGCTTTTAATGCAATATCAATTATATCCAATTTTACTGTACATTAATTTTTATACCTTAGGCAATATAAAAAAAAATTATTAATTAAAGGCAATTTTGAATCTTCTGTATTTGATGGGAATTCCATTCAATTCTCCCATAGATGACGGAGCAGACCAGTATTCATGGTCTCTCTTCAATACGGCCTCTCCTCACTTAACCCTTTCAAGGTTTCCAACGTACTAGTTTCTTTTACGCACCAGGGTTATTGACATACGTACTAGTACGTGTAAATTCTAGTGCCTTCAAATCTAGCAAGAGAAAGCTGGTAGGCCTACATATGAAAGAATGGGTCTATGTGGTCAGTGTGCACAGTATTAAAAATCCTGCAGCACACAGTGCGTAATGAGAAAAAAAACTGACCATGTTTTTGGTTGAAAACAGCGACTTTGCATTGTATTTTCGTTTGGTATTTATGGTTGTATTCTAGTTTTCCTGGTCTCATTTTATAGAATGATAGACATAATACAGAAATTGAAATAATTTTGATTGGTTTCACGATGAAAAGTACCTTGAAATTGAGCTCAAAGTAGCAGAAATGTTCGATTTTTGCCAAAGTTCAAAAGTAAACAAATCATGCCATGCATCCAATACACGTCAACTGGCGAGTCTAATATTCTTTCACAAGTGTGCTGATATTATTTATACCATTTCTACACTAATGCAGTAGTCTGCATAACAGTGAATCTTCTATTTTTTGTGAGAATAAAAATTCGAAGTGGAAAGCAAGAGAAATGTAAGAGGGGCCTGGGGATGTGACTAATGAACAGAGGAAATGTTATTTTAGTGCCAGGAATGTCTGTCTTGCCTATTCTGGACCCTATTTGGAAATTGGCATCTTTTGAAATTTGTGTGAAATTGGCAAAATTGCCAATTTCTGACCACTGTATTGGATAGTTGAAACCGGTAAATCGGTGGTTTCTTGTACTCATTCGATAGAAAAGATGGAGTTCTAGCAAAATAGTGATGATTTTTGTCGACTAGTACACTGGAATTAGCCGAAAATAGGGCTCAAATTGGGCGAAATCGCTGTTGCGTAAACATCGTCAAGACCGTTAACTTCGCGAGAGTATAATTCCATAAGTTTTCCATTAAATTTCATACTTTTGCTGTCATTATGATTGGGAAAAGTTTCTCTATCATTTCACAAGATTTTTTTTTTTTTCCTGAAAAATTTTCGACTCTGAGAACAAGTTTAGGAGAGGGCCTCTCAACCCTGAAAGGGTTAACGATGGAGTTCCGTTCCTAAGACCACGTTGGTAAATGAATTTGTTGCTAAGAGAGGAGCATATTATAATGGTAGTGGGTTTGTATCAACCATCTTTGATATTTTTTAAATGTCACCTTTGCACCATTTATAACATTCTGAGTATATTTTTAAACGTTTATACAATAGCGTACTGTATACTGTTATAAACAAAATAAAGGAAATCAGCTCTAATATACATTATTTACGTATGCATACTGGTCAGAGCCCATCACGAGTCCGAGTCGTCAATAAACGAGTATGTCACTAAGTGAGGACAGGCTATAATTTGTTCACACAATTTTCTTTAATATTTACAATGGTTGAAATGTTTACTAACATTCCATTGTAATTACTAGTACAGTAGAACCCCCGTATCCACTGATTCAGTATCAGCAGTTTCAGTTATCCACGGTTTACTATGGCCCAAAAATACCTCTTAATTTTGCATAATAATGGCCCCAGAGTGCAGAAGTAGAGAAGTTGGCAGTTCTTCAAAGCCAAAGAGAAGCTGTGAAGGGCTTCCCATAAGTGAAAGCATGATAATTCTCCACTTATTGTATATAATTTATCAACTTCATAAAAGGTATGTATAGGACTTGAATACTATAGGGTTTGCTACTATCTGCGGTTTGGGTATCCACGGAGGTCCTTGGAACATATCCCCCATGGATACAGGGGACCTACCATATATGCTATTAGCCCTTTGACTGTCGCGACCCCAAATCCTGAAGTGTGTGTGTCTGTGTAGCAAAATATTCAAGAGAAAAAAAAATTAACTCCTTATGAAATGATCATCTTTTCCTGATGGTAATGACACCAAAAGTATGAAATTTGATAGAAAGCTCACAGAATTACACTCTCGCGAAGTTAGCGACCTCAGCTATATATACGCATCAACAATTTTGCCCACTTTGAGCTCTATTTTCAGCAAATTCCATTGTTCAGTCGATGAAACTCATAGCTCTTTCTTTAGAACTCCATTTGTTCTATCGACTGAGTACAAGAAACCATCCATTTACCAATTTCAACTACCCAATAAAGTGGTCAGAAATTGGCAACTTGGCCAATTTCACACAAATTAAAAAATAGGGTCCAGAATAAACAATGCACATTCCTGACACTAAAATAACATCATCTCTGTTCATTAGCCATGTCTCCAGGCCACTCTTATATTACTCTTGCCTTCTATTTTGAATTTTTATTCACACAAAAAATAGATTTACTGTTATGCAGACTACTGCATTATTGTAAAAATGGTATAAATACTATCAGTGTACTTGTGAAAGAATATTAGATTCACCAGTTGACATGTATTGGATGCGTGGCGTGATTTGCTTACTCTTGAACATCGGCAAAAATTTAACATTTCCACTACTTCGAGCTCAATTTCAAGGTCCTTTTCATCATAAAACTAATAAAAATCATCCCCATTTCTGCAATATGTCTTCTATTCTTTCAAATGAGATCAAGAAAACGAGAATACAACCATAAATACTACACGAAAATACACCTCAAAGTCGGCGTTTTAATCCAAAAACACAGTCGGAGATTTTTTTTTTTATTATGCACCGCTTGCAGCAGGATTTTTTTTATGCTGCACACACTGACCACACAGACCCATTCTCCCACATGTAGGCCTACCAGCTTTCTCCCACTTGATTTGAAGCTGCTAGAATTTTGGAGTACAGTGGACCCTCGGGTAACGACATTATTCCGTTCCAGAAAGCTTGTCTTTAACCGATTTTTTCGTTATCTGAATTAATTTTCCCTATAAGAAATAACGGAAATACAATTAATCCGTTTCACCCAAAAGTATTAATAAAAAAAATATTTTTTTTAAAGATTAAATATAGATATAACAGAGAAAGCAATGATAAATATATATAAAGCACTAATAAAATGGATAAATGAACATTTAACATCAAACTTACCTTTATTGACTCTTGTTGGTGTATGGAAGACAGGTAGGAGGCGAGAGAAAAGTTTTTATTTAGGAGGCGAGAGGAAGGAGTTTTTATTATGCTTCAATATGACGCTATCATCATCTCTATGGCTTATTTACCTATCACAATTCATCTAATATGATATAAACAATATTAATAACATAGATTATTATTATAATCAAAAAGACGTGCTAAACCACAAGGACTATACAACGCTGCAGGGCAGGAAGGAAGCGGGGTTACCAGGTGGCAAAAGGGAGAGGGATGATTAGTAGAGGGCAGCAAGAGAATGAGGTAGAAAGGGCTGAGGGGAGTGCAAAAGGTATCATCATCAGAGTTTGTGGAGTCAGTCAGTTGTTGTCAAGAAGTCAATGAGAGAATCAGGATTAAAGGAGGGCCCATCAGCAAGAAGGGAAGGTAAAGAGATAGTAGTAGAGCAGAGACGACATTGGAGGTAAATTCTGCGTGCTCGTTGACAGAGGGCAGTCTAACAGAATGTGGCTAACCGATACTAGAACCTGACACTTCTCACAGAGAGGAACAGGGTGCCTCTCCATGAGATACCCACGAGTAAGACGAGTGTGGCCAATGCTAAGACGGGAGAGAGTAGTCTCCCAACCTCGACACGGATGACACGAAGACGGCCAGTAACCTATACTTGGTTTAATAGAAAGAAGTTTGCTACCGAGTAGATTAGACCAACGTTGTTGCCAACGGGTGTGAAGGTGGGTAGCTATTGCAGCAAAATAGTCCGCAAATGGAACACCTCTATATGAAACTGGTAGGTCATGTACTGCTGACCACGCAGCAGTGTCTGCCTGTTCATTGCCCTGTACGTCAACATGACCAGGGACCCAACAAAAATCAATATCTTTATGCTTGGTAGAGATACAGCGTAGCCAAAGTTGGATACGGAGAACTAGGGGGCAAGGTGTATCAAATTTTCATATAGTCTGTAGAGCACTAAGGGAGTCTGAGACAACCACAAATGATGACACAGGCATAGATGCAATACGGATAAGTACTGCAAGAATGGTATACAATTCAGCTGTAAAAATGCTAGCCGAGGACAGTAAATGTCCTCGCTCGACACTGTCAGGAAACACTGCTGCGAATCCAACGCCATCAGAAGACTTAGAGCCATCTGTGTACACTGCGATGGCATGAGAGAGTGGAAGTGGTCAAGAAAAAGAGAGCGGGAAGCTACCGTAGGCAGTTGGGTTTTCGTGCAAGGGAGTGAGAAAGAACAGACTCGAACAGCTGGAACTTCGGGGGGGGGGGGGGGGGGAGTGAGATGCTACATGAACATAGAAAGGTGGTAACTGAAGGGAAGACAAGAGCGAATGTAGGCGAAGAGAAAAGGCATGGAGCAAACAGGGGCGACGAACAAATAATGAATGTCTACTAACATCGGTGACTATTCTATACATGTATATGGAAGGATTGCGGAGAACATGAGAGCGAACATAGTAACGAAGGCAATGGGCATCACGGCGATCTGACAAGGATGGAATATTCGCTTCTGCATAGAGGCTCTCAACAGGGAAAGAACGAAAAGCACCAAGGCACAAACGTAATCCCTGGTGATGGATGGGATCAAGGCTCGAGTTGCGATAAAATGAGGGCTGAATGTAGGCGAAGGAGAGTTCGACGATCAGCTCCCCATGAAAGATGAGCAAGGGTTTTAAGAAGGTTCAGCCAGTTGTGACAAGTTGCCTTCATGGAGGCAATATGAGTTTCCAGGACAACCTACGGTCAAAGAGAAGGCCTACAAACCTGACTATCACATTCAGGGATACATGAGCCATAGAGGTACAAAGGATGATCAGAGATGATAGAGCATCTAGTGAAAGAAATTTGGAGAGTTTTGGTACTGGAAGATTTAAATCCATGCGTGGTGGCCCAATTGGAAACACAGTCGACTGCATGCTGGAGAGAAACTGTAATGAGGTGACAGTCAGCACCTGCACAAGCTATAGCGAAGTCATCAACAGAATAATGACCATATATTGGATGGAAGACTAGAGGCCAAATCATTTATAGCAAGGAGAAAAAGTGTTGTGCTCAGAACACATCCCTGGGGGACACTCTCAGCTTGGATTTAATAACATAGAAACATGATATATACTCTAGAATGAATAAAATATGTCATAATGTATGTGAGGAGTAAGTGGTGGTGGTGGTGGTGTTGGGTTTATAAAGGCCACTGAGAGAGGCCGTACACATTAGTGGTGGTGGAGGCCACAGCAGAAGCCACCAACACTATTCACACTTAAACAATGCATGTAAATTATAAATAAGAAATATTTACATTTTAATTTATAAATAAGTAAGCTTATTCAGGTATACACAAATACAGTTATGTACATAGATTATCATACATAGCAGCATGTGTGTAAAGTACCTAGGACAACCCAAAAAAAAGCCAGAGTGACTTATTTCTATTGGGGTCCTTTTATATTTACACCTAATATATTTACTTTTATAGGTAGTAGGTTGGTAGACAGCAACCGCCCAGGGAGGTACTACCGTCCTGCCAAGTGAGTGTAAAACGAAGCTTGTAATTGTTTTACATGATGGTAGGATTGCTGGTGTCCTTTTTTGTGTCTCATGAATACGCAAGATTTTAGGTATATCTTGCTACTTCTACTTACACTTAGGTCACACTACACATACATGTACAAGCATATATATATACATACACACACCTATGGGTTTTCTTCTATTTTCTTTTTAGTTCTTATTCTTGTTTATTTCCTCTAATCTCCATGGGGAAGTGAAACAGAATTCTTCCTCTGTAAGCCATGCGTGTTGTAAGAGGAGACTAAAATGCCGGGAGCAAGGGGCTAGTAACCCCTTCTCCTGTATAGATTACTAAATTTAAAAAACTTTTCTTTTTCTTTTTTGGGCCACCCCACCTCGGTGGGATATGGCCAGTTTAAAAAAAAAATTACTTTTATACAGTACTTCTTTTTCTTTCTTTCTTTCAACGCACCAGCAGTGTCCCACCGAGGCGGGGTGGCCCAAAAGGAAAAACAAAAGTTTCTCATTTTAAATTTAGTAATATATACAGGAGAAGGGGTTACTAGCCCCCTACTCCCGGCATTTTAGTAGCCTCTTACGACACGCATAGCTTACGGAGGAAGAATTCTGTTCCACTTCCCCATAGAGACTTATACTTACACATTTATATTTATGCTTACCTTGGAGGAGATGTTAGTTTAATTGGTTAGTTTGATGGAGGAGATGCTGGCACAGGTTTAGGGTGGTGGAAGATAGCAGGGCAGCGTATATTTATTGGCCCTATACACATCCAACAACATTAGAGTGTTACTTTCATGTTTTTCTATCGCTTACTCACTTAACTTACTTGCTTCACTATTAATTCTACACTATCGCTGGCTGGCACTATAGCCTTTATCAATACCTGCTGCTTTAGTATCATACATATCACAGAATCACTGCAGAAGGCACATTCTTCCCTCTCTCTTCCTCCCCCACTTTGGTGTTTGCTACAAGTTTTTTCTTGAATTCTATTGTGTTTGTTTCTTTCTTTACCAGAGGGCAGGCACTAGAAGCTTTCTTTGATCCCATGGTGCCTTATTTAGTGGTTACAAGCACTAAAAACAATGTAATAAAACAAAATTTATCACATGTACACGTGGAATCGTCCTCCCTGGTTTGTAAACAATAGCACACTAGCTGTACATGGAGTGGCCGGCCCGCTCAGGGCACGCAGACATGTTCGGGACAAATGTCTTTAGCCAAGTTTTTTTCAGTAACCGAGTTAACATTGACGCAAAAACGTGTCGCTATCCGATTTTTTCGTCATCCGATGACATCGTTACCCAAGGGTCCACTGTATTAATACGTCTGGAAACACTGGCTTGTAAGACATGTATACATGACTGAAGTGGTCAAAGGGTTAAAACCAGGCACCGTCATATGACTAATGATGCAGTCACATGACTCAACATTGTTAACAAATATTAAACTACAATAAAAATTTCTTCCCACTAGCTTCAACGTTCTCTAGTGTATCTTCAGCATCCTATTATTAAACTGGGGCTCTGCTATTACTGCACAGAATATTCCCTAAAGACAATGTTAGCCATGCTGTGTTTGATATGTGGGACATTATAGTATACCACAGAGCCTTAGGTACCACCCCATGCTATAAGTATATGGGAGGGAAACACATGCTAATTACCAATTTAAATATATTTAGCACTCATTTTAAGAGATCCACAGTAACAGCCTAAGTGTCTATCTTATGAGATCATTATCATGCAAGTATTAATGATACTGCAGCTAGGCAGTATTATTGCCTAATCTTGAAAGTAATTTCAATAAATTTACTTTATAAAGTATATTTACTTTATCAGCACTTTACAACTGTACGTCCATACTGGAAACGCCAAATCAAATACTTTAAAATATCTTCAAGTATATACAAAATTTGTGTGCACATTTGTGATCATGTGCATGTTCAAGGGTACAGTATTACCAGTTCTCAAAGGTACCTGTCAACCGATGCTTGGGCTGTGTGTGCACGCGCATGTGTGTGCACGTGTGCATGTGTGTGTGCACGTGTGCATGTATTCGCCTAGTTGTGGGTGCAGGGGTCGAGTCACAGCTCCTGGCCCTGCCTCTTCACTGGCCACTACTAGGTCACTCTTCCTGCTCCATGAGCTTTATCATACCTCTTCTGAAAGCTATGTATGGATCTTGCCTCCAATACATCACTTCCCAGACTATTCCACTTTCTGACAACTCTGACTGAAGAAATACTTCCTAACATCCTTGTGATTCATCCGAGTCTTCAACTTCCAATTGTGACCCCTTGTTGCTGTGTCCCATCTCTGGAACATCCTGTCTATCCACCTTGTCAATTCCTCTCAGTATTTTATATGTCGTTATGGTATCCCCCCCTACCTCTCCTGTCCTCCAGTGTTGTCAGGTCGATTTCCCTCAACCTCTTCTTGTAGGACATGCCCCTTAGGTCCAGGACTAATCTTGCTGCAGACATTTGCACTTTCTAGTTTCCTTTCGTGCTTGGCTAAGTGCGAGTTCCAAACTGGTGCTGCATACTCCAATATAGGCCTGACATACACGGTGTACAGGGTCCTGAATGATTCCTTATTGAGATGTCAGAATGCTATTCTTAGGTTTGCTAGGCACCCATATGCTGCAGCAGTTATCTAGTTAATGCGTGCCTCAGGAGATGTGTCCAATGTTATACTCACCAAGAGATCCTTTTCCTCGAGAGGTTTGTAGTCTCTGGCCCCCTAAACTGTACTCCATCTGTGGTCTTCTTTGCCCTTCCCCACTTTTCATGACTTTGCACCTGATGGGGTTGAACTCCAGGAGCCAGTTTCTGGACAGGCCTGCAGCCTGTCCAGATCCCCTTGAAGTTCTGCCTGGCCCCCATCCAATTGAATTTTTCTCATCAACTTCACATCTGCAGACAGACACTTCTGAGTCTATTTCTTCCATCGTGTCGTTCACATGTACCAGAAACAGCTTCGGTTCTAGGACTACACCCCTGTGGAACCTCACTCATCACAGGCAACCACTCTGACACTGACTCATACCATGACTCTCTGATGTCTTCCCAACAGGTATTCTCTGATCCACTGCAACACCTTCCCTGTTATACCTGCCTGGTCCTCCACCTTATGCACTAATCTCTCATGTGGAACTGTGTCAAAAGCATTCTTACAGTCCAAGAAAATGCAATCTACCCACTCCACTCTCTCGTCTTAATGCTGTCACCCTGTCATAGAACTCTGGTAGGTTTGTGACAGATTTCCCATCCCTGAAACTGTGCTGGTTGTCAATGATAAGCTCATTCCAATTAGGTGCTCCACCACTCTTCTAATAATTTTCTCCAAGACTTAGCATACACATCAGTGACACTGGTCTGTAGTTTAATGCTTCGTGTCTGTCTCCTTTTTAGAAAACTTGGGACTACATTTGCTGTTTTCCAAACCTCAGGTAGTTGCCCTGTTTTGATAGACGTGTTGAAGATTGTTGTAAGTGGCACACACAACACCTCTGCTCCCTCTCTCAGTACCCATAGAGAGACGTTATCTAGCCCCATCGCCTTTGAGGTATCTAGCACGCTTAGCAGCTGCTTCACTTCTTCTTCGGTTGTATGTACCGTGTCTAGACACTTGATGGTGGACCCCACCTCTGTCTCTGAGGTCCTTTCTGTCTCCTCTGTCAACACTTCTTTGAATCTCATGTTGAGCTCCTCGCATACTTCTTAGTCATTTCTTGTGATCTCCCCTTCTTCCTTCCTCAGCCTGATTACCTGGTTCTTGACTGTTGTTTTCCTCCTCGTTATGGGGCTATAGGACCCAACATGTATTTATGTATCTGTAACAGTTACTCTGGAATACCTAATTATATTGAATTCATGGGGACACAGCAGTAAATGGCCCTAAGGGAAGATCACTCTTAGGGACTGAGAGGCAGCTGGGTCAAGTCTGTTTTTCTCATAATAGGTTATACTATAGACACACAATTTAAGTAGTTTATAAAGTTGCATTTCTTTTGTAAGTAAAATAAGGTGTGGCAGAGTTGTGGTACCTAGAGAATTGTGCTTGGCAACAGTCTTTTGTTGTTTTGGTGGGTGTGGGAGAAGCTTAGCTAGGCCCCTCCCTCTCTTTCACTCTGGTGGTTTTTTCCAAGCTGTATGATGCACTGGTTCTTCTTCTTTGACTCCTGGACATTGTGTGTGCCCTAGATGTGAGTTTTATACCTTAAAATTGTAGCCATTGTACCCAGGGTGACTATGGTGTGTCAAAACACTGGTTAGTCCAGAGATTAGTCAAGAAGAAAGAAGGACAAATTGCTCAGATGCACCATGTGGGCTGTCCTAGAAGAGCAGATAAGGGGTGTGCAGGCTTATGTTTTGTATATTGTATATTCTGTATATACCTGTATACATACATTTTTGTAATATTAGTTTAAATAACCTGTGAAGAGAGCTGGAGAATGAATTTCAGAGACTGAGGAGGATCAAATATGAAAGTATTACCCTAGACTGATAAGGCCTTAATGTAAAAGCTACCCCCACACTAGAACATGTAGTGAGACCCATACTATCAAAGTATAAGGGACAACAACGTAACATTCTTGATGTGGTTGTACAATAGCTTCAGGTAAGATCTGGCTTTTGCTATGTCATTCTCATATTGTTGTTGAGCCTCCCTTCTTACCTATGCATATTCATTTCTGGCTCTATGACTGCTCTCCTTATTCTCCTGGGTTCTTTGCCTTATATACACATCTTCCATTCTCTAGTACACATGGTTTTGGCCTCTACACCTTTGAGTGAATCAAGAGCTCATCCTGGCCTTCTCGTTATTTCTGTTACCCTTGGGTACAAACCTCTCCTCAGCTTCCTTGCATAGTTGTCACATATTCCATCTCATTTACTGACTGTCCCACTGAACCTCGTGCAGGAAATTCTTCATGCCCTCTCATGTAGTTTGACTTCATTTGTCCTCATCTTCCTGCTTTCCTCTCCACTTGTAACTATTTATTCGAAGCTCAGAACCATGTGGTCACTAGCCCCGAGGGGTTTTTCATATGTGATAACCTCAATATCTGAATTACTGAAGGAGAATACTAGGTCCAATCTTGCTGGTTCATCCCCTCCTCTCTCTCTGGTAGTGTCCCTTACATGTTGGTACATGAGGTTTTCCAGTACCACCTCCATCATCTTAGCCCTCCACGTTTCTGGGCCCCATGTGACCATGTTCTCTCAGTCAATTTCTTTGTGATTAAAGTTGCCCACAATCGGCAGCTTTGCCCTGCTCACTTAAGCCCTTCCAGCCACTTCAGCCAGTGTGTCAACCATCATACTGTTACTCTTATCATATTCTTGCCTTAGCCTCCTGCTGTTCTGTGGTGGATTATACATCACTGCAATTACCACCTTGGGGCCTCCAGACTGAAGTGTTCCTATTATGTAGTCTCTTGCTTCTCTTCTGCCTCCTCTCTCCAGCTCATCCAAATCCCATTGGCTTTCGATGAGCAGTGCCACTCCTCCACCCCCTCTGTTCCCTCTGTCTTTCCTCAAGATCTGATATCCTGTTGGAAAGATGGCACCTGTTATCATTCCTGTGAGCTTGGTTTCGGTGAGAGCTATGATGTCCAGTGATGCCTCCAATTCTCTTGTGTCACTCCTCCCACTTACTAATTATTCCATCAGCGTTGGTGTACCATACCTTTAGTTTTCTCTCCAACACTATGTTCTGGGGGTATGTGGGGGTGGGGGACCGGGTAGTGTGCTGTGGAATTCTACAGCATAGTGTGGGGTGGGGGCTGTAAGTGTGGACTGCAGTTTGTGTTTGGATAGTGTTTAGCTGTGGGGTTCTGAGGGTGGTTGTGTGTGTAC
>NC_069420.1:4864902-5079902 GCF_026875155.1 Cherax quadricarinatus
GTGTGTAGTTTTGCAAATTAAAAAAATCTAGTGTGATTAGCAAAGCCGCATCCCTTCCCTGTATACCTGCACGATCGTCAAGCTCGGAGAGTTTTTGATCTCTCTCGAGCACCTTCTCCACGTTGGTTCTCATCATGTCCACCACCTAAACTTGGCAAGAGGTCACAGTGTCCAGGGAAGAAACACACAAACACTCACCAAATTATAGCTTATAACAGGAAAGACATACCCTGGTTTACATACATATACATTTGTACTGTGTATACATTTATTTGCTCCCAAGTTGCTCTGTTATTGGTTTGGTATATATTGTGGAAAATAAAGGCAGTGATTAGGAAAGAATTATGTGAAAATGACAAATGAGAAGATATACAATACAATATATGGTAAGAAAAGTATTAGAGTAATAATTAGTGTTCAAGCGTCCCACAGCAATAAAACTGAATACATGAATAACTAAGAGAATTGCAATAAGCCAAAATTATGCTACATAACTACACACTAGTAATTATCTGATAGTATTTTGGAATTTCTGTCAAGATATAACACGTACAACTTAGCAAACTGCAGCAATACTGAACATTTCCAAAATTCCATCTGACAATTTAAGAAAAAATAAGCTAATTCTACATTGAGGATTTGTTTACAAAGCTGCAGACCTCTAGAAATACTCATAATATAGTATATTTATTAGACTTCTCTGTACATAGTATTAAAAATGCTAAGGCACTAAAACCTATGGTTTCTTTGGATATCCTTTCCAGAGAGGCGTTTCTTTTGTACTGTATATTAATGCTGATCACGTACAAAGTTTTCTAATTCTATTTCTTTATTGCCAAACCCACATTTTACCATCAAACATCAGTGATTCCCCTGAAGTCTACAATGATTACCACACCTATTTCAAAATAAAGAGGGACGGGGGGTCACCATAAAACATTTAAAAACTACTGATGCTAAATTTCCTCATCCGACATTAAAGCTCTTGTTGACCTCTACCTTTAATATGAAGCTTAAATATATAAATTAAAGATGCCATTCATCTTAAATTTCTTATAACATTTAAAAAGCTAATGCTGTACTTGATTTATTAAAGTTAATCCTCTATTTTTCCTCCCATTCTAAGGTAAAGGCACTTCTGTATGGCATCCAAACTGCACAAAAAAATCACCGATGGTCATACTAATTTAAAGATTCCAGACTGCCATGAAACTATCATTACAGTACCAACATTGGCAATTACATTATTACTGACATAATTCACTCTTTGCTATAACTTGAATCAACTCAGTACTGTATATAGAAATATTTATGTAGGAGAATTCTAATGTCACACTATCAGAAATTAAACACTATATATTCACTTTAACCCATAAACTGTCCAAACGTAGATCTACATTTTTTCAACATTTGAAAGTATGTAAAAATTGCAATTTTTTTTTTTTTTACATTTGAAAACGTGTAAACATTTTTTTTGTTACATTTGAAAATATGTAAAAAAAAAATGTAGATCTACTACTGGAGCATTACGCGTGCGAATGTAAATCTGTTTTGACAGTTTAAGGGTTAACCCCCTGAAGGTCCAAGCCATAGATATACACCTTGTCCACAGGGCCCAAGAATTTTCAAAAAAATTTTTGTTTTTCTTTCTTATGAAATGGTAGAGAATCTTTTTCTGAAGGTAATAAAATAAAGTATGAAATTTGATGGAAAACTGACAAAATTACACCATCACAAATTTTATTGTCAGCGATATTTACGCATTGGCAATTTTGTCCACTTTGACTCCTATTTTCGGCCAATTACACATTCCAGTCAACCAAATTCTTAGCCATCTCACTAGTATTACTGCTATTTTATTGACTGAGCACAAGAAACTGCCCAATCAATTATTTCAGCTACCCAATAAAGTTATCAGAAATTGGTAATTTGGCCAATTTCACACAAAATTCAAAATATTCCAATATCAAAATAGGGTCCAGAATAACCAAAATAACATTTCCTCAGTTTATTATGTTTCCAGGCTTCACAAATGAATTCTATTTTTATTTTTCATTTGCAAAGAAATTTTATTCACAAAGCAGAAGTGTTATAAGAAGAGCAGAGTATATGGAGAGTAAAAGAAAGGGGAAGAGTGGTGAGAGAGTGCAAAAGGAGAGCAGACGATAGAGTGGGGGAGGCAGTCAAGAAATTTTAATGAAAATAAGAAAAAATTTTGGAACGAGTCAAACAAGTTAAGAAAGCCTAGGGAATGAATGGATTTGTCAGTTAAAAACAGAGTATGGCAGTTAGTAGATGGGGAGATGGAGGCGTATGTCGAAGAAAGGGAGGCGGTAATTTCATGCATTGGCCAGGGAGGTATACCATATTTTAGGAGTGAAGAAGAGCAGGATGCGAGTGTGGGGGAGGTGCATGCGGCAATACGCAGAATGAAAGGGGGTAAAGCCTCTGGAATTGATGGGATCATGACAGAAATGTTAAAAGCAAGGGGGAGGACAGTGTTAGAGTGGTTGGTATTTTTGTTTAATAAATGTATAAAAGAGGGGAAGGTACCTAGGGATTGGCAGAGAGCGTGTATAGTCCCTTTATATAAAGGGAAGGGGGAAAAGAGAGATTGTAAAAATTACAGAGGAATTAGTTTACTGAGTATACCAGGAAAAGTGTACAGTAGGGTTATTATTGGAAGAATTAGAGGTAAGAGAGTAGGATTGCGGATGAGCAAGGAAGTTTTAGAGTGGGTAGGGGATGTGTAAATCAAGTGTTTACATTGAAGCATATATGTGAATAGTATTTAGATAAAGGTAGGAAAGTTTTCATTGCATTTGTTTGATTTAGAAAAGGCATATAATAGAGTGGATAGGGGAGCAATGTGGCAGATGTTGCAAATATATGGAATACGTAGTAAGTTACTAAATGCTGTAAAGTTTTTATGAGGATAGTGAGGCTTAGGTTAGGGTGTGTAGAAGAGAGGGAGACTGCATACATCCCGGTAAAAGTAGGTCTTAGACAGGGATGTGTAATGTCACCATGGTTGTTTAATATTATATTTACAGATGGGGTTGTAAAAGTAAATGCTAGGGTGTTGGGGAGAGGGGTGGGATTAAATTATAGGAATCAAATACAAAATGGGAATTGACAGTTAATTTTTGTTGATGATACTGTGCTTATGGGAGATTCTAAAGAAAAATTGCAAAGGGTAGTGGACAAGTTTGGGAGTGTGTGTAAAGGAAGAAAGTTGAAAGTGAACATAGAAAAGAGTATGATGATGAGGGTATCAAATGATTTAGATAAAGAAAAATTGGATATCAAATTGGAGAGGAGTATGGAAGAAGTGAATGTTTTCAGATATTTGGGAGTTGATGTGTCAGCGGATGGATTTATGAAGGATGAGGTCAATCATAGAATTGATGAGGGAAAAAAGGCGAGTGGTGCATTGAGGTATATGTGGAGACAAAAAAACGTTATCTATGGAGGCAAAGAAGGGAATGTATGAAAGTATAATGGTACCAACACTCTTATGTGGGTGTGAAGCTTGAATTGTAAATGCTGCAGCATGGAGATGTTTGGAGGCAGTGGAGATGTCCTGTCTAAGGGCAATGTGTGGTGTAAATATTATGCAGAAAATTCGGAGTGTGGAAATTAGGAGAATGTGTGGAGTTAATAAAAGTATTAGTCAGAGGGCTGAAGAGGGGTTGTCGAGGTGGTTTGGTCATTTAGAGAGAATGGATCAAAGTAGAATGACATGGAGAGCGAATAAACCTGTAGGGGAAAGTAGGCGGGGTAGGGAGTTGTCCTCCAAAAGGTTGGGAGGGAGGGGGTAAAGGAGGTTTTGTGGGCGAGGGGCTTGGACTTCCAGCAAGCGTGCATGAGCGTGTTAGATAGGAGTGAATGGAGATGAATGGTATTTGGGACCTGACAAGCTGTTGGAGTGTAAGCAGGGTAATATTTAGTGAAGGGATTCAGGGAAACCGGTTATTTTTATATAGCCGGACTTGAGTCCTGGAAATGGGAAGTACAATGCCTACACTTTAAAGGAGGGGTTTGGGATATTGGCAGTCTGGAGGGATATACTGTGTATCTTTATATGTATATACTTCTTAACTGTTGTGTTCTGAGCAACTCTGCAAAAACAATGATTATGTGTGAGTGAGGTGAAAGTGTTGAATGATAATGAAAGTACTTACTTTTTGGGTCACCCTGCTTCGGTGGGAGACAGCCGACTTAAAAAAAAAAAATGAAATAGAAGATTTACCGTTATGCAATATTGTAATAATTGTATAAATAATATTAGCGCATTCGCGAACGTACATTAGACCCAGAGGTTGACATGTATTGGATGCGTGATATTACTTGTTTACTCTTGAACATCAACAAAACTAACATTTCTGCTATGTTGAGCTCAATTTCATACTATTTTCAGTATTAAACCAATCAAAACATCTATTTCTGTAATGTACCTTCCTTTCTATTAAATGAGGCCAAGAAACCATGAATACAACTAACAACCATATGAAAATACATACACCGCAAAGTCGGTGTTTTAATCCAAAAACCACTGTCATTTTTTTTTTTCTCATTATGCACTGCATGCTGCAGGATTTGTTTTAGATGGTGCACACTTATCACATAGATCCATTCTCTCATATCTAGGCCCAAATTTACTGCTCACAGTATCCGAGCGAGCTGAGCTCATGGTGTAGAACTATGGCTTGTACCCTGTGGACAAGGCGTAGATCTCCGGCTTGGACCCTCAAAGGGTTAACAGATTACTAAACATCCTTTAGCATTAATAAGATGTATTTTGATCTCAGTGCAGCAAAGCAGCTCAAATTTTCAGGTAAAGAACTGCAATTACTAAATCAAGTGGGGATTCTTATGTATGTAAAGCCAATATTTAACCAATTTATACAATGTTTTTCAGACCCCATTCCATTCACTTAGCAAATAATTTTTTTTAATTATAAACAAACTGCTTGTTAAACATCTTTTATTTTCAGGCGATACCTAACCAAACTCATCATGCAAGCTGTCTTTACTCACGAAATCGTAATAATATGATTGCAAACAAACCACAGTGTGTAAGCCAGGTCAGTGTGCAAGCCAGGCCAGTGTGTAAGCCAGTGGGCCATCTAGCCCAGTGGCTTACACACTGGCCTGGAGTTTTATGACTTGCTTGCCATGAGTTCGAACCCCACCCATACTGTGGTGTTTTTAAAGCTATCTTTCACTACAATAGGGTGGTAACAGTTTTGTTGAACAGAAATTACCTACACTCATTTTACAAACAAATTAACCCTTTAACCCCATAACCTAACCAGGTCAGTCAAGAAACACACTCAGGAGAGGAGCCCCAGCACAGCAGGAGTACTGTAACTATCTTTTACTGTTCTACATGTCATATTTAAAATGGTCTGCAACACATAAACACAACCACAAAAAACCGACTCTGAAAAACAAAGAACAGACATGGGGAACACAATGAGCCGAGGTACAACAACGCCCGAGTTATGGGTACCTGCACGGTCATCCAGCTCAGAAAGTTTCTGATCCCTTTCCAGGACCTTTTCCACGTTTGTCCGCATGATGTCCACAACCTAGAGCCCACAAAAATCCGCCACACATGGTAACAATGAGAAGGGAAGGTTTAAGAAGAGTGATTCCAAATCAAATCATACATTAAACAAGAAACACCTACCATGGAAAAATACTCATAAGTAATGTTTATACTGTAACCACATACATACCAACAATAACATATCCCAAACACAGAAAAATTAAAAAAAGTGGCCGTAAGACAGGAAAAATCAGAACAGTTTTATGGCAGTTAACAGAGATTTAAGTTGAGTAATTCAGCAATACAAGGGCAGTTAAATTCCATAACTCTGAAATGAAGGTCAAACAATCAGCTTCCACCATTCTGCTGCATCCCAGGCAAAGTTAAGCCTGTCATTACCTGCTCCAATCAATTCAAAATGCATTAACAAAGACATGTAATGCTTGGGCTTCAAAGAGGCTGATAAACAATGTTGTAATACTGAAAGATCAAACCCAAATTATCCACATCATTGTATTAAAAAAAATTCATATCCAAAATATTTATAAATCATTAAAAAAAATTAATATTAAATGGGTAAAAATCCAATAAAATTTTTAAGAATACTTTTGTAATAAAATTGACTTGTAATACACATTGATCAGCAACAGGGATGATATAAACATTCAATACACTCAGTAACTTGCTACACTATTACTATTTTTGTGCCATAAATTTAGAACTGTGGTGGGATCAAACATGCTTTAAGAACTGCTGAAGGAGGTTATAAAAAAAAAAAAAGCCTATTTACCATACACATTTATACCATTATCCAATAACAAGAGAAGTGACTAGAGCTCTCTTAAGAAGCCAATATAAGTATGTCTTAAGAAAATTATGGTTTATTTCCAGTGTTTTAATAATGTGGAAAATTGGAGGGCTTAGAATGTTACACAGTACTCAGTGAAAATTTCAATTTACAGTAATGTATATACATGGTACAGTATTATTAAAAAATGTCAGTAGTACTTTTGTATCATTTAAGGCAACAAAAGCTGAAAAAAAAAAAAAAAAAAAAGAAAACATGCAACCTCATCTAAAGCCCAAGTGCCACTGCCCCTAACAATTTACCTGAGTCTTGCTGCCCTAACCTACAGCAGAGAAATATACTCTCCAAGCACCACTTCCAGCAACCCCTTCCTTTTTTGTATGTAAATTAATTATCCAGTTATACAAGCATTTTCAAGGATAGCAAGGTCAAGACTGGTTAGTATGCAGCAAGTCCACTTCACACACTGATAGTAAAAGCATAAGCCCCAACAGTATGATCTCCCTGAAGCTGGTAGGCAAGGAGGATCCAAGACAGCCCACGTCCTTTAAATCTCACCTGCACGATCATCTAGTTCCGATAGTTTCTGATCGCGTTCCAAAACTCTCTCCACGTTGACTCTCATTATTCCAACAACCTGTTTTGCCAAACAAAAATGCAAGCAGTGCAATAATAAAAAACAAAAACAAAAAAATATAAACTGAGTAAGAAACACCTTCATAAATACTGTGAATAGATCTTCCAGTTTGCTAAACAATTCTACATTTGACTTCCAATTGATTTTGTGGGAAATATCCTCTGGTACCTAAAAATGAACTCTACTATGCTATGCATTTACCATATTTTAGCCGTATCTGAGAATACAGAGTACCGTACAGTCGAATCCATTTATTGTACATACTCTAAAAAAAATTACTAATGCAGAATCTCTCTGTGGCTAACTGACCACCTCAACAACTTGAAAATTATCTCTGTAAAACAAACATGACCCAGGTAAAAAAAAAAAAAAAAATGCTTTTACCATACTCAAACCCAGTGAAAATGTTAGACGAGCCTCTTCAGTTCTCAAATTAGAGCAAACGGTGAGAGGTGAGAGTAGCACTTCACACCACCAAAGTTTTGGTGGGCAATTCAAATGGCGGCAAAAAGTTGTGAATAATTTTATTCCATGTTTACATGGAATTCATACTGAACAGTAGTATTCTGAAGCCATAATGAGAGCAGAGGATCAGGAAGATGTGTTAAGGGAGGCCTACTGAAACCAGAATGAGCGTGGAGGACCAGCTTACTGCAGCCAGAATGAGAGTGAAGGACCATGACTACCATGTAGCTGCGATATTAATTCATATTTACACAGAATTTAATTCTTATTTACGTGGAAATCCATTATAGCTTGTTTGGGTGCTATACATAATTTCCAATTTTTACAATGGGCTTGAGGGTGCACAAGCATAATGGGCACATTGGTATAGTATATTATAGATTTAACCTAGAATAATCGATATGTTATACCGTTTATGTACCTGACTTAGTTGAACACACCTGACATCTCCCACCAAAGTAGGTGACCCCTCTCCCCATCACTTGCTATCACTGTCTTGCCAGAGGCATAGCTCCAATGCTCCTCCAAACTGCAATATTCCTGCCCCTCCTTCAGAGTGCAGACACTACTTCCCACCTCTATGACTCCAGTTCAGCTAACCACTTCCCCTGAATCCCTTCATAAATGTTACCTTGCTCACACTTCAACAACATGCTAAGTCATAAAACTTGCCTCTACCTGCCCCTATCTAGCATGCTCTCGCATATCTATTAGATGTAATAGCCCCTCTTACCCCTCCAACCATTCCAAGGACAACTCCCACCAATCATTCCCTCTACTACAGATTTATTTACACACCGAGTCCTCTTACTCTCCTCCATCCTCTCTAAATGTGCAAACCACCTTGATATCCCCTCAGCCCTTTGGACAATACTTTTATTAAGCTCATGCCTCCTAATCTCCAAACAACTTCTTTGCATAATATTCATACCACACACTGCCCTCAGACATGCCATTATCACTGCCTCCAGCCTCCTCCTTGCTGCAGTATTTAAAACCCTTGTAATAATATGTATTGTAATATTTAAGTTGTGCAACTGTAGAACAAGCAAGAATGTGTGTAAATAAGAGAACCACACATTTAGTACTTAAAACTGAGTGGGGACTTAATGAAGAGGGTAAGCCATCAGAGAAGCAGGTCACCAGGGCAGTGACCCCCAGGAATCAACTACAGGTAATGCACAATTTTTACAATGAAAATGTAATTTCCACAAATTCTATCCCCTAATGTTTAGATGACAGAAGTCAGTATTCCACTCATTTTATATGTAACCTAGCTTCTACCACAATGTGTTATACATTATGCTACAATTAGATTCCCATGCCTTCTTTGGTTCTATATCTAATGTAATCAGGATGAATTTTGCAATTATTGAGCATTCTGTGATGTAATAGTGAAAACGTGTGAACAGATGATAAAGATGTGGTGAGACAAGGGTGCCAGATTTCAGAGCCACTGCAAGAGATCACTGAAGATATCACTGGGGCTCTGCATACTGTATTCATATATTAAACAATGAGTGGCTTGCATTAATGAAAAGTCTTATAATTCTAATAAATCCTTCTATCACATGATGCTTAAATTACAAATAACATCAACAGGACAACCAGTTCACATTTCCAATGTAACCTTGCATAACCTAGGTACAATATCAAGCATTACACTGCAATTACACACGTCTTCTTCTCAAGATATATCTGAGAAGGATTTACTTTTACTGTGTTCAGTGCTACTATAACCATATTTTACAATTTGTTTTCCCTCCAGAGATTTGCCTCATGGTTATGATTATAACAAAATTTTAATCGAGATATACCATTCTTGACCACAGCAAGTTTGTGATAGGATTCGACTATACGGTATTTTGCTCATTTCATAATAGGTGAATTGCACTCAATTTCTATGGTATATTCTCATTTTAATTAGAAATCAGTGTAAAAGGTTCAATTCCAACATTCGTGAGTCCTAATTAATAAATACTGCCATTGGTTCTAGTTTTCCCGCCTTGAAAACCGGCTCACTGAAACTTAATGAAAATAGCCATTTTCTATAACCAGTACACTCCCAATTAATGAGAAATGATGTGGTAAGACCGACAAGATGTAGAAAAAGACAATTATGTACAATTCAAGACATTATAGGAAATGTTTCACCATGAGTGTCTTCTTCAGTCCTAATACAGAGGTAACTAAGTGGCAGGTGTAAGGTGGTAAGCCACAAGGGTAATAGTAGTTGTAGTACAACTTTGCTAAGATGGGTAACAGTGGTCTCCAGAATGGGTAATATCCTGTTGATTAGCAATTAGGATATAGTGTAACTTTCGGATTTTTGAAGGATGGTGTTACCAACTGCAATTAGGGAAGCCTCCATACGCTTTTGCCATCAAAAATCCAGAAGTTACACTATATCCAAAATGCTAATCAACAGGATATTACCCAGTCTGGAGACCACTGTTACATGATGTTGACAGGTCCTTCTCAAACCCAACCCATCTTACCACAATTGTACTACCACCACTATTACCCTCACAGCTTACCACCTGACTCCTACCACTACATAAATTCATTTCTTAGTTATCCCTGTATTAGGACTGAAGTTACTTGTAATGAAAAGTTTCCAATAAATATCCTGACCTGTACCTAGTCTTTTTCTACACACTCAATTAGCATTTTCCCTGATTAGCTTTGGCACCACTTACTACTTGCCACAGAAAATATTTTCAGTACAGAACTCTGAGGCTAGTGACCCTTCCATGTAATCATCAATCTTTCTGTTATACAGTAGTTGTCCTACAACTCTCTGGTGCAAGTATATAAATAAAAATTGTTAAGCCTTCCATGTGAATTGCTGTAATGTAGATGGAAGTAGCTGAACTTAAGTATCTTAATTCCATTAGACAAGACTGGTACAAATTAATATAGCAAATAAGTATACACGTATATGTGTATGTATATATATATATATATATGTGTATGTATATATATATATATATATATATATATATATATATATGTTATGTATATATATATATATATATATATATATTGTATGTATATATATATATATATATTGTATGTATATATATATATATATATATATATATATATATATATATATATATATATATATATATATATATATATATATATATATATATATATATATATATATATATATATATATATATATATATATATATATATATATATACATATATATATATTATATATACATATATACATAGTTCCTTTGTATAAAGGCAAAGGGGATAAAAGAGAGTGCAAAAATTATAGGGGGATAAGTCTGTTGAGTGTACCTGGTAAAGTGTATGGTAGAGTTATAATTGAAAGAATTAAGAGTAAGACGGAGAATAGGATAGCAGATGAACAAGGAGGCTTTAGGAAAGGTAGGGGGTGTGTGGACCAGGTGTTTACAGTGAAACATATAAGTGAACAGTATTTAGATAAGGCTAAAGAGGTCTTTGTGGCATTTATGGATTTGGAAAAGGCGTATGACAGGGTGGATAGGGGGGCAATGTGGCAGATGTTGCAAGTGTATGGTGTAGGAGGTAGGTTACTGAAAGCAGTGAAGAGTTTTTACGAGGATAGTGAGGCTCAAGTTAGAGTATGTAGGAAAGAGGGAAATTTTTTCCCAGTAAAAGTAGGCCTTAGACAAGGATGTGTGATGTCACCGTGGTTGTTTAATATATTTATAGATGGGGTTGTAAGAGAAGTAAATGCGAGGGTCTTGGCAAGAGGCGTGGAGTTAAAAGATAAAGAATCACACACAAAGTGGGAGTTGTCACAGCTGCTCTTTGCCGATGACACTGTGCTCTTGGGAGATTCTGAAGAGAAGTTGCAGAGATTGGTGGATGAATTTGGTAGGGTGTGCAAAAGAAGAAAATTAAAGGTGAATACAGGAAAGAGTAAGGTTATGAGGATAACAAAAAGATTAGGTGATGAAAGATTGAATATCAGATTGGAGGGAGAGAGTATGGAGGAGGTGAACGTATTCAGATATTTGGGAGTGGACGTGTCAGCGGATGGGTCTATGAAAGATGAGGTGAATCATAGAATTGATGAGGGAAAAAGAGTGAGTGGTGCACTTAGGAGTCTGTGGAGACAAAGAACTTTGTCCTTGGAGGCAAAGAGGGGAATGTATGAGAGTATAGTTTTACCAACGCTCTTATATGGGTGTGAAGCGTGGGTGATGAATGTTGCAGCGAGGAGAAGGCTGGAGGCAGTGGAGATGTCATGTCTGAGGGCAATGTGTGGTGTGAATATAATGCAGAGAATTCGTAGTTTGGAAGTTAGGAGGAGGTGCGGGATTACCAAAACTGTTGTCCAGAGGGCTGAGGAAGGGTTGTTGAGGTGGTTCGGACATGTAGAGAGAATGGAGCGAAACAGAATGACTTCAAGAGTGTATCAGTCTGTAGTGGAAGGAAGGCGGGGTAGGGGTCGGCCTAGGAAGGGTTGGAGGGAGGGGGTAAAGGAGGTTTTGTGTGCGAGGGGCTTGGACTTCCAGCAGGCATGCGTGAGCGTGTTTGATAGGAGTGAATGGAGACAAATGGTTTTTAATACTTGACGTGCTGTTGGAGTGTGAGCAAAGTAACATTTATGAAGGGATTCAGGGAAACCGGCAGGCCGGACTTGAGTCCTGGAGATGGGAAGTACAGTGCCTGCACTCTGAAGGAGGGGTGTTAATGTTGCAGTTTAAAAACTGTAGTGTAAAGCACCCTTCTGGCAAGACAGTGATGGAGTGAATGATGGTGAAAGTTTTTCTTTTTCGGGCCACCCTGCCTTGGTGGGAATCGGCCGGTGTGATAATAAAAAAAAAAATTAATATATAATATATATATAATATATAATATATTTTAATATATATTATATATATATAATATATATATATATTATATATAATATATATATATATATATATATATATATATATATATATATATATATATAATATATTTATATATATATATATATAATATATATATATATATATATATATATATATATATATATAATATATATATATATATATATATATATAATATAAATATATATATATATATATATATATATATATATATATATATATATATATATATATAATATATATATATTATATATATATATATATTATATATATATATATATATATATATATATATATATATATATATATTATATAGAAGAAAACTTGTGATGCATCTAGAGTTTGAGAAACTGTACAATTCATGAAACTTTAGCACTGTTGCTTCAGCTTAGAATTATTGCAAAACTCTTACTACTATTTTTCAATCAAGTGTAATATAGTAATATTAGTACAATATGTACATATTCAAGATTGCCTAATAATTGAAAAATGTACTTTAACTACAAATTAAATTTTTAGCCATAATTTTCCTGTAGTAGGGATCAACCCTGCAACTTACTCACAATGAACCTTTTAAAACTAGATATCTCTAAATTTACAAGACAAGTTTGTACTGTACATTAGTTAAAAAATGCACAAAAACAGTAATATCACTATGTGGTATATACGGAGATAAAAGCCGAGTCCACCCGAGGACAACAAACTCCTCCACCAGTGCTTCAAACACACTTGCCAAAAACAAAAATGCTTCCCAAAATTCAAATCACATCTTCTAATTTAACATGCTTTCTTAGGCCTACCTGCACGAGTCTCAAGTTCTGACAGTTTCCCATCTCTGATCATCACGAGTTCCACATTCCTACACATTACTGAGGTCACCTGCTCCACCGCTCAAGAAATTGGATCAAGTTTATCATTATTGTTAAAGGATAAGTGGCACTTGGTAATACACAAACTGCTACAAGCTATGGCTACTAGTAAATGAGAAGGACTTCTTTGTCTGATGAACATTTGAAAAATATCATTGATAAAATGACATAATGGCCAATGAAAGATGAAAACTAAATCCTTCTCATATACAATGAAGCTCAATAAAAATAGACACTGACATATTATATACAAAGGTCAGTCACTTTAACAAATCAACAAACTTGAAAGAGTAGCTTACAATCATTTGTTTGAAAATTTAGGCTCAAAAGAGGCAAGTGGTAATGAACAGTAACTGACCTTGAAATTAATGATAAAATCCACAAGAGAATGTAGAAAATGATAGTATTAAGAGGCATCTGAGGGTTAAAATCATCACTTGATCAGAGCCAATGATATCAGCAGTGCAACAGCTCAGACCAAAAAAATATTGGGAAACATTCTTCTAGCTACAACACCAAAGTTTACCTTAAGTAATTATTATGTACATAAATAGGTCTGTTTAAAGTTTAGCATAATTGACAAATTATAGAATATAAATTTATTTTAATATTTAATCTTGGTTCAATGATTCCTCCAATAAAACCACATTATAATACCAACAAGTTGATGAATAAGACACATACAACACTGGGTATTTTTACTGAAACATTCTGCCTGTGCAACTGGCTTTATTAACAAATAAAGCATGTTGTGCATGAGAAACATATCTCAATAAAGATACACAAGTGTAGCACATGTATCTTCATCAAATACCATTCCTAAATCCCTTTAAAACCAACATAATACAGTACATATTTTGTTATAATCAAAACTGAAGGGATTTTCCATAAAACAAATGCAACAAATTTAATTCACTTCAATTTGGACCCATTCTTTATATTCAACTTAACACCTAGTCTACTACGATATGTACTCTCAACTTCAAAACTAGAGTCCAAAAAGAATAAAATAACTGCTAGTCATGGCAATCATGAAGATTTGTGTGTGCGCAAGTGAAATCTAGTAGCATCCGACAAACTTTTTCTTCAAACTACCAAAAATCTGAACAAAATGCTGAAAAGTCAAAGCAAACAAATTCTCTCTACAGTGGACCCTCAGTTATCGGCCGTTTTTTCGGCTTCCAGTTATCGGCCATTACTGTGCTTATCGGTGGTACTGGACGCGTCCACTCGTGCATTCCTGAGTCATTGTGGCTGTGTCTCTGAGCAAGTGAGGAAGCTTCTGCTCATTCATCCAAACATTTCGCTATAATCCAGTTTCTGGAGGTACGTAATTAAGTGCTACTGCAAAATAAGTAACCATGGCCCCAAAGAAAGTTCCTAAAGTTCCTTTGTTAAAAAGTGAGAAACACGATAGAATTCAAGGCAGGCAGGCAGAGGCAGGGAGTGTAGCAGGAAGGAAAGGAGTGTAACAGGGAGGCAGGGAGTGTAGCAATGTTTATATGCGATGTATGTTTAATAATAATCACTCTTGGGCACATTAAATGTCTTATTTTAGGCTAATATAGAAATTTTCATTAATCCATACATGATATTTTCAAAATTATATAAGAAACGTTACATAGCATATAAACATCCACTGTTTATATGCTATCGAGTGGAGAGCTGGGTGGAGAGTAAACGTTACATTTTATATGACTCAGCACTAGAGAGAAAACTGTGAATCTGGAGTCTCGCCCAGTAACCGTCCTTCATGTGTGTTTGTTTACAATTCTCGGCATGAATTATTCATTACTTCTTCCTTTGTTTATGATGGCATGTAAAGGTAGTTGTTAAAAACAATTAAACTCAGTGAACATGGTAATATGGCTGTGTAGTGTAGCCCGGGGGGGGGGGTTACATACATGTATTGTACCTACATCTACTGCCGCCTACACTGACTTCCTACAAATAAATACTACTCACCTCTTGCTCTACATTAAGTCTACAAATATTTTAAGGTAAGTAATGAATGTACTCATTGTTTTCTGTATGTAAAACAATAGTTAATCTTTAAAAAATGTATTTTTTGCTAATATTTTTGATGTCTGAAACAGATTAACTGTATTTACATTAATTCTTATGGGAAATATTATTTCGGTTTTAAGCCTTTTCGGCTTTAGGCTGATCTTCTGGAATGAGCTACAGCCGATAACCGAGGGTCCACTGTACTAAAGTTCTCACTGCCTAATTCTGCCAATCTACATCCACAACTTGCATAAAGTGAATTATATACAGTACTGCAAAAAGCCCCTCTTAATTTCCTTTACTCGCATTAACAGTGCAAGTTGGTTACAACCCAATACTAACTCGAGCCACGGGTCCATCATAAGATCACCCGCTGAAGAACACATGCACCTTTATGGTAAGAGGCACAACAAAAATGTATCTGTTGGCCTGCAGTGCTGGGAACAAGTGTTTACAAGCACACACACAAACATAGGGTTCCTGCTGGCCATAGGATAAGCCTCAGCAGTAAACTTTCAAGAATTTCTCATTCTCAGCAAAATTTGTTAACGCTGCCTTACACATTCTTTTGCATACCTTTACCAATCACTTTTACCTTTTTCCCCTACTGTCTGCCTTCCATTTATTATTACTGAATTGCAAAAAAAATTCATGCCAACATTGTCACTATTACTGTACTATTTTATTCTAATCATTTCACCAATCTGTTTTCCTACCCCCAGAAGCCTATGTTGCATACACGTACACTAATCCTAGCAAGGAAGTAAATTTTCACAGTTTGCATACAGTATAATACATAATTTACATGTACTTTCTGCTGGAAAACAATTATGATACTGTCATTAATTTCTATGCATAGGTAATTAGGAATTAAGCTAATTCCAAAACTGTTTAATAAATTTTGGAACATTTGTACACAAGTTACTGTAATGACTTTAGACCAAAAAAAACAATATATATTTTACAAAACTTGAACCACATGCATTTTAAGAATTCATTGTATTGGTACTGTACTATACCATCATTATATATCAATTTATCACTACACAAGAGCTCTTGACAATCCTCAGCACAACCTACATCACTGAAATATCTCCTTGTGTGCACTCCTCCAAATGGCCTACTATGGGAAGATATCCTCTTCAGATTACTGCACTACTTATTCCAACTGAGCGACACTCTCATACCTCATCAACTTGTGCTTGAGTCTGTTGCATTCGTTTCTGTGCTGCGACCTGCTGTGGTCCACGTGGTCCCCCCACAATCTCTCCATTCTCTCCTGTGGGAGGGTCGCCCCCAGGAGCAGCACCCCCTGCCACTGCCGCGCCACCCTCGGCTGACCTATAAATCAACATATATTAGTGATTATCCCAGCTGCTAACTTTGAAAGAACAAGTCTAAATTTTCAAATTACAGAAAATACAAATTCATGAAATTATAATGGACGGAATACTAGCGAAATAGCTAAGAAATGGGTTGTATTGAACATTAAAACTGGCTTAAAATAGGACTCAAAGTAGGCAATATTTCCAATGCTTCAACTGCACCTAGACTGCCAACCTTGCACCTTTGATATACTTTTGATATACCTTTGAAGAGTTTCGAGAGTTTATCTACCCTCTGAGCCCGGCCATGGGCCAGGCTCATCTGGTGCTTGCCTGATCAACCAGGCTGTCGCTGCTGGAGGCCCGCTGCCCCACATATCCATCACAGCCTGGTTGATCTGGCACCCGGTGAAGATACTTGTCTAGTTTCCTTCTGAAGGCTTCTACACTTGTTCCAGCAGTGTTTCTAATATCTTCTGGTAAGATGCTGAAAAGTCTGGGACCCTGGATGTTGATACAGTGTTCCCTTATTGTCCCCACCACACCCCTGCTCCTCACTGGGTTTACTTTACACTTCCTCCCATCTCTCTCACTCCAGTATGTTATGGCAGTGTGAAGATTTGGGACAAAGCCCTCGAGTACCTTCCAGGTAGTATATATTATCATGTACCTCTCTCTCCTCTGCTCCAATGAGTACATGTTCAAGACTTGCAGGTGTTCCCAGTAGTTTTAAGTGCTTTACTGGCTCAATGTGAGCCGTAAACGATCTCTGTATTTGTTCCAGCTCTGATATTTCTCCTGCCCTGAACGGGGCCATCAGCACTGAGCAATATTCCAAGTGAGGGAGCACTAGCGACTTGAAGAGTGTCACCATCAGCATTATTTCCCTTGGTTTGAAAGTTCTCAATACCCACCCCGTCATCTTCCTGGCTGTCGTGATCTTTGTCTTGTTATGGTCTTTAACCCTTTGAGGGTCAATAGGCCCTCTCAGAAACTCGTTCTCAGGGTCAGCCAAATTTAAAAAAAAAAATTATTTTTCTTATGAAATGATAGAGAATCTTTTCCCAATCATAATGACACCAAAATTATGAGATTTGATGGAAAACTTATGGAATTATGCTCACGTGAATTTAGCAGTCTCGGCGATGTTTACGCATTGGCGATTTTGCCCACTTTAAGCCCCATTTTCCGCCAATTCCACTGTACTAGTCGACAAAAAACATGAATATTTCGCTAGAACTACATTTTTTTCTATTGAATAAGTGCAAGAAACCACCCATTTACCATTTTCAACTATCCAATACAGTGGTCAGAATTTAGCAATTTTGCCAATTTCACACAAATTTCAAAAAATGCCAATTTCTAAATAGGGTCCAGAATAAACAAGAAATACATTCCTGGCAATAAAACGGCATTTCCTCTGTTCATTAGTCACGTCTCAAGGCCCCTCTTACATTATTTTGCTTTCCACTTTGAATTTTTATTCTCACAAAAAATTAGAAGATTTACTGTTATGCATACTACTGCATTAGTGTAAAAAATGGTATAAATCATATTGGCGCACTTGCAAAAGAATATTAAACTCACCAGTTGATGTGTATTGGATGCTTGGCATGATTTGTTTACTTTTGAACTTTGGTAAAAATCGAACATATCTGCTACTTTGAGCTCAATTTCAAGGTACTTTTCATTGTAAAACCAGTCAAAATCATCTCAATTTCTGTGATATGCCTTCCTTTCTATAAAATGAGACCAAGAAAACTAGAATACAACAATAAATACCATACAAAAATACAGTGCAAAGTCGCTGTTTTATTCCAAAAAAAAGGTCAGTTTTTTTTTTTCTCATTATGCACTGTGTGCTGCAGGATTTTTTTTATACCATGCACACTGACCACATAGACCCATTCTTTCATATGGAGGCCTACCAGCCTTTTCCCGCAAGATTTGACTGCGCTAGAATTTATGCGTACTAGTACGTCAAAAACCCCTGCGCGTAAAACGTACTAGTACGTCCGAAACCCTCAAAGGGTTAAAAGAAAGGTTCGCTGACATAATTATTCCTAGGTCTTTTACGTGTTCCTTACATTCTATTTGGTGACCCTCTTGAGTTTTGTGTATAGTGCTCCTTTTGAGTTCTTCATTCTTTCCATACCTAAGCAGCTGTAACTTATCACCATTGAACGTCATGTTCTCCACTGCCCACTGGAAAACCCTGTTTATATCTTCCTGTACTTTTTCAGTGTCCTCTACCGTACTGACTTTCATTCCTATTTTAGTGTCCTCTGCAAATGATGTCTAATTTCTTAAGTTCTCCATCAAATTTTACATTGTTGGCATCATTCTTTCAAAAAAAAGATTCTCTAGTATTTCAGTTTTAAAATCATAAGTTTATTCAGGTACAGGTATACATAAATACAGTTACATAAATTATCATACATAGAAGCATGTATAGTACCTAGGATAACCTACACATATGCTATGTATAATTATTTATGTAACTATTTGTGTGTACCTATACCTGAATAAACTTATTTATGATTAAAAAAAATGAAATAGTAGAGAATCTTTTTACAGCACTTTTAATTTCAGAGGTTGCAACAGTGAAAGGGTTAGTAAGAAAAATTCTCACAAAGGCAAGATAACCAATCACAAAAACTTCCATCTTTGGTGTTGATAATGCATCATTTCTATGCCAATGAGCTATTGAGGTAATGCCCCATCAGCCAAGAACTTAAAAAAGGTCCATTCTATTACCATATCGAGTGAAGCTGTCCTGTAGGGTAAAATAATTTATACTGTTTTACACAATTACAATTTCCATTTTTAATAAAGTGGAACCTCGGCTTACAAATGCCCTACTATGCGAATTTTTCAGGATACGAACAGTCATTTGGTCGATTTTTTGCTTCTGGATACGAATGAAATTTCAGGATACGAACTTCCCCCTCAAGGAAGGTTCCTTAAATAAAATAATATTTCTTTGCATAGGTTACAATGTATGTTTACATATCATAATATGATTGGAGCAAAGAAAGCCACTATAATGCCAAGGCATTTCGGGGAGACTTAACCTAATACAGTACTAATATGTAGACTAAAGTCTAGACAGGTGAAAAGTGTACGAGTAGTGGTTACCAACGTTTTGCTGATGGTGGCACCAACGACTGGCAGCCTTTTGAAGTTTCTCCTTACTGTTATTACTATTATTATTACTATTACACTGTATTATTATTATTATAATTATTATTATTAGTATGTACATGGTGATGGGCTCGATCTAGGGAATTGGATCTGTGCTCCAGTTCTCTAAATTAATAATAATAATAATTATAATACTTGTGTATTAATAATAATTATAATACATACTAAGAATAATAATAATTAATAATAATAATAATGTCTGAGGGCAATGTGTGGTGTGAATATAATGCAGAGAATTCGTAGTTTGGAAGTTAGGAGGAGGTGCGGGATTACCAAAACTGTTGTCTAGAGGGCTGAGGAAGGGTTGTTGAGGTGGTTCGGACATGTAGAGAGAATGGAGCGAAACAGAGTGACTTCAAGAGTGTATCAGTCTGTAGTGGAAGGAAGGCAGGGTAGGGGTCGGCCTAGGAAAGGTTGGAGGGAGGGGGTAAAGGAGGTTGTGTGTGCAAGGGGCTTGGACTTCCAGCAGGCATGCATGAGCGTGTTTGATAGGAGTGAATGGAGACAAATGGTTTTTAATACTCGACGTGCTGTTGGAGTGTGAGCAAAGTAACTTTTATGAAGGGGTTCAGGGAAACCGGCAGGCCGGACTTGAGTCCTGGAGATGGGAAGTACAGTGCCTGCACTCTGAAGGAGGGGTGTTAATGTTGCAGTTTAAAAACTGTAGTGTAAAGCACCATTCTGGCAAGACAGTGATGGAGTGAATGATGGTGAAAGTTTTTCTTTTTCGGGCCACCCTGCCTTGGTGGGAATCGGCCAGTGTGATAATAATAAAAAAAATAAATAATAATACAATATAACAGTAATAATAATATGTTGTTACTTTTAGACATTTTTCATATTTTTTTTTCATATTTTTGTGGCAAATGCTTCAAAATAAAAATTGGTAACCCTCTGGGTTGCTGAAGGTACAGCTGCTACTACCACGTCTATCTCAGTGCCAACCAAGGGTCAAAAGGAAGACGAGGTGTGCCACTCTGAGTGACTGCAGCAGACCTTTGGGATGCGTAATTTTGTCTTATATTGTACAAATTTCTTACACAGTGCCTCGCCCAAAGAGACAGTATTTGCTTACAATCACCAAGAAGCTCAGGAAGCGACTAGAAACTATGAAAAAAGCTAGAGAAATGAAGGCAGCAGCAGCACAGAGTGGAACAGCTGGCCGCTGCCACCACCACCACCACCACCGTGGCCAGAGTGCTCATTTCTTCACCTATATATACATCTGTTTTGACCACACCTGTGGTTACATTTATGACAACCTCACCACTAATCATAGATAAACACAAGCTAGGTGTGGGGTTATGGACTGGGAAGATACTAGAGTGGGAGAGTAAATGGCAGATGCTTTCTGCCGGTGTCGCCTATTTTATTCATTCTAGAGTACGTATATATCATGTTTCTATGTTATTAATATTGTTTATGTCATAATAGACGAATTTTGATAGATAACTAAGCTGTAGAGTTGATATTAGCATTATTTTGTCATGCCTCCTGAAGGCTGGAACGGATTAATTGCATTTCAATTAATTTAAATGAGGAAAATTAACTCGGCATATGAACACATCAGGATACGAACAAGGTCACAGAAAGGATTAAATTCGTAAGCTGAGGTTCCACTGTATAGCATATACTGTATGCGTTGCCTATGTGCAAATCACCTTTAAATCTTAGAACCATCCAACTTTCTTTTGAAACTTGTACTCTTGATAAATGATAATGATATATGATGAAGTCGATTTCTAGAAAGTATGGTTTGCACGTTTCAGAAAAAGGTGACAATACTGACGTAACAGATTGCTTTATAGAAATGTTTTGCACATGATATGCCATTATTAGGTAGTTTGATTTATTAATGCAAACATTTCCTTGAATTCTTAGTGGTAAGGGCATGAGCATCCAACTGGAAACTAGCATATTTTGGATTTGACATCCTGTGAGCATTAGCAAGGTGAAATTTATGAATGAAGTCATGGGAAAATGGTTCACCACACTCAAACTCTGGCAGTGGGAAGTAGCTCAATTGGTAGCTCACACACTAAAGGTCCAGGGGTCAATACCCAGTACGGTTGGAAACATTAGGAAACATTAAGGCATCTACTGTCCATGTTTACCCATCTGTAAAATAGGTACCTGGGTGTAAGTCAACTGGTGTGGGTCACATCCTGGGACAAAATTGCCTTAATTTCCCTGAAATCTTCTGCATAATAAGGGGCTTTCTATATAGTAGTATATCATTGATGTCAGCAAGGCCTGTATACCTTGCACATGTACTTGTAGAAATTATTATTATTATTATTATTATTATTATTATTATTATATTATTATTATTATTATATTCAGATTAAACCGGAGGGCTAGTAGTAATCCAAAATAACCCAAGAAAGCCATTGTGTCTTCTTTTCTGTGATTCTCTTTCCCCTTGATGTGACAACATTCAGCTAACACCAAGATACCTACTTATTACTAGTTAAACAGAGTCAATAGGTGTAAGAAAATATATCAAACATTTCCACTTGTTCCAGATTCAAACCAGGGTTCTTCAGCTGTGAGCTGAAAGCACTACCACTTGGGCCACTAACCACTCTGAAAGTGGGTGCAAGTAAGATCTGCCTAAACACTCAGTGTGTGAGGAGAGATAACTGCCAACCAAACATTTAAGAATAATAATAATAATACCTTTATTTCTACAGGTACATGTCAGCTAGACCTGTATACCATGTACATCTATGACATACTGCTATATAGAAAGCCACTTGTTATGCAGAGCATTTTGGGCAAATTAGGTCAGTTTTGTCCCAGGATGCGACCCACACCAGTCGACTAACTCCCAGGTTCCCATTTTTACTGATGGGGAAGATAGACAACCGGTGCAAAGAAACATGCCCAATGTTTCTACCCTCACTGGGAATCGAACCCAGACCTCACCGTGTGAAGCGAGAGCTTTAGCCACCAGGTAGTCTATGACCCAATTGCTAGCCATGGTAGCAGCTACCTCTGGTCAAAGTAAATACATGACTAAAGTTTTTACTAACATAACCAGTTTAATTTTGAATGTACATATACAGTAAAGCATGCAATCCCACATGAATGGCAATCATTAGTTATGCAGTCAACCATTTACAAATATTATCTGCCAACACCAAACAGAATACACAAGTGACCCACTTTACAGCGCTTTGCTTTACAGCATTTCACTACTGCAGCAGTTTTTCATTATACCCATTCTTCATTTATTCAGACTTCCTACAATAAATATATTCACCACTCTAAGCTTAGGACAAATATTTAATGGTAAGGTACTACATATGTATATACGAACTTTTAGGCCTAGTTCTATTGTTCACTTAATAGTATACGATCATGTAAAAGTATCAGGCTTTTATATCCATTCAAGTGAAAAATAAAATAAAAACTTACTTTACAGTGATTCTGCTTACAGTGGTATACTGTATCTGAAAATTTACAACTTCTGGCCTACGAGCATTATGCAGCCACTCCTCACTTAACGACGGAGTTCCATTCCTAAGACCACGTCGGTAAACGAATTTGTCGCTAAGCAAGGAGCTCGTGGCCTGGTGGCAAAAAGCTCTTGGTTCACAGGGTGAGGGTCTGGGTTTGATTCTCAGCAAGGCTGGAAACATTGGGTGTGTTTCCTTACGCAGGTTGTCCATGATGAAACTTGGACATGTGCAACATCTTCACGGCTACGACAACTACTACTACAACTAACCCATCTCTTTGGGTAGGACCTACTTCCACTGGGGAATCCTGCCTACCAGTGACTACACCCTTGTCTGCTACACGTCTCTTTTCCACCTAACCGAATATAAGCGCCAGGTTCCTTGCCTCTACTCCAGAACCTCCACGACTATGGTGCTCTTCACACCAACTCCAAGGCTGAGGGACTGATTACCTCATCTTCTGTATAGTTCTACTGTCTTCACATTATATCCTGGAATTTGTATTGACAAAGCCACTGGATGGCGAAACGTCTACAATAAAGATACCCAGATTTTGCACATGTCTAAATTTCATCTTTTTCGTATTATATACCATTCTTGTACAACAGGTTGTCCATGTTCACCCATCAGTAAAATGGATACCTGGGTGTTAGTCAACTGGCATGGGTCGCATCCTGGGACAAAACCGACCTAATTTGCCCAAAATGCTCTGCATAATAAACGACTTTCTATATACAGCCTCTCCTCAATGACGGAGTTCCGTTCCAAAGACCTTGATGGTAAACAAATTTGTTAGTAAGTGAGGAGCATACTATAATGTAAGTGGATTTGTGTCAACCATCTCTGATATTGTTTTAATGTCACCTTTGCACCATTTATAGTATTTCTGGAATATTTTTAAATGTTTATACAGTAGTGTATTGTATATTGTAATAAACAGAATAGGTGAAATCAGCTCTAACATACATTATTTAGGTATGTATACTGGGCAAAGAGCCCAATGTAAGTCTGAGTCATTGGTAAACGAGTACATCACTAAGTGAGGAGAGGCTGTAGTATTATATCATTGATGGCGGCTAGGCCTGTAGGCCTGTATACAATGTACAGTGGACCCCCGCATAATGTTGGCATCGCATAGTGTTAAATCCGCTTAGTGATACATTTTATCGCTAAAATTTTGCCTCGCATAGTGCTAAAAAATTCGCTCAACGCGATTCGTCCGAGACACGTCCATGCGGCCTGAGCCAGCCTCACTTGTTCTGCCAGTGGCATTGTTTACAAGCCAGCCTCCACGGTAACATTCAAGCATACAATCGGAACATTTCGTATTATTACAGCCTTTTTATAGTGATTTCACCTGAAAAATAAGTGACCATGGGCCCCAAGAAAGCTTCTAGTGCCAACCCTACAGGAATAAGGGTGAGAATTACTACAGAGATGAAGAAAGAGATCATTGCTAAGTATGAAAGTGGAGTGCGTGTCTCCAAGCTGGCCAGGTTGTATAGTAAACCCCAATCAACCATCGCTTCTATTGTGTCCAAGAGAACGGCAATCAAGGAAGCTGTTCTTGCCAAAGGTTTAACTGTGCTTTCGAAACAGAGATCGCAAGTGACAGAAGATGTTGAGAGACTGTTATTGGTGTGGATAAACGAAAAACAGATAGCAGGCGATAGCATCTTTCAAGTGATCATAAGTGAAAAGGTTAGGAAGTTGCACGAGGATTTAATTAGAAAAATGCCTGCAACTAGTGTTGATGCGAGTGAATTTAAGGCCAGCAAAGGTTGGTCTGAGAGATTTAAGAGGCGTAGTGGCATACATAGTGTGATTAGGCATGGTGAGGCTGCCAGTTCGGACCAAAAAGCAGCTGAAAAATATGTGCATGAATTCAAGGAGTACATAGACAGTGAAGGACTGAAACCTGAACAAGTGTTTAATTGTGATGAAACAGGCCTGTTTTGGAAGAAAAAGCCAAGCAGGACCTACATTACTGAGGAGAAAAAGGCACTCTCAGGACAAGCCTATGAAAGACAGGCTTACTCTTCTCATGTGTGCCAATGCTAGTGGTGATTGCAAAGTGAAGCCTTTATTAGTGTATCACTCTGAAACTCCCAGAGCGTTCAGGCAAAACAATATCCTCAAGGCTAATTTGTGTGTGCTGTGGAGGGCAAACAATAAGGCATGGGTCACTAGGGACTTTTTCTATGACTGGTTACACCAAGCATTTGCCCCCACTGTGAAAAATTATCTAATTGAAAAGAAATTAGACCTTAAGTGCCTCCTGGTGTTAGACAATGCCCCTGGTCATCCTACAGACTTGGCAGAGCGACTTTGTGGGGACATGAGCGTCATTAAGGTGAAGTTTTTGCCTCCTAATACCACTCCTCTCCTGCAGCCCATGGACCAGCAGGTTATTGCAAACTTCAAAAAACTGTACACAAAAGCTCTGTTTGAAAGGTGCTTTGTAGTGACCTCAGAAACTCAACTGACTAAGAGAGTTTTGGAGAGAGCACTTTAATATCCTCAATTGTGTAAACCTTATAGGTAAGGCTTGGGAGGGAGTGGCTAAGAGGGCCTTGAGCTCTGCTTGGAAGAAACTGTGGCCAGAATGTGTAGACCAAAGGGATTTTGAAGGATTTGAGGCTAACCCTGAGAGCGAGTATGCCAGTTGAGGAATCAATTGTGGCATTGGGGAAGTCCTTGGGGTTGGAGGTTAGTGGGGAGGATGTGGAAGAGTTGGTGGAGGAGGACAATGAAGAACTAACCACTGATGAGCTGCTAGATCAACTTCAACAGCAAGAGGCCACACCTGAGGAAATTGCTTCGGAGGAGGGGAGAGAGAAATTGAAGAAGTTGCCTACTTCAAAGATTAAGGAAATCTGTGCAAAGTGGCTTGAAGTGCAAACCTTCATGGATGAAAATCACCCTCAGACAGCTATTGCAAGCCGTGCTGGTGACTATTACACTGACACTGTTGTGACCCGGTGGCCTGGTGGCTAAAGCTCCCGCTTCACACACGGAGGGCCCGGGTTCGATTCCCGGCGGGTGGAAACATTTCGACACGTTTCCTTACACCTGTTGTCCTGTTCACCTAGCAGCAAATAGGTACCTGGGTGTTAGTCGACTGGTGTGGGTCGCATCCTGGGGGACAAGATTAAGGACCCCAATGGAAATAACTTAGACAGTCCTCGATGACGCACTGACTTTCTTGGGTTATCCTGGGTGGCTAACCCTCCGGGGTTAAAAATCCGAACGAAATCTTATCTTATCTTATCTTATCTTAAACACTTTAGGAAAGTCATAAAGGAACGAGAGGTACAGGCCACTATGGACAGATATGTTGTGGGACAGAAGTCCAGTGACTCTGAAGCTGGTCCTAGTGGCATTAAAAGAAGGGAAGCAACCCCGGAAAAGGACTTGACACCTCAAGTCCTAATGGAAGGGGATTCCCCTTCTAAACACTAAAACCATCCAGTCTCCCCTCCTCCCATCCCATCAATCACCACCACATTTTCAATAAAAGTAAGTGTCATGTAACTGTGCATGTTTTCCTAAGTTTGTGTGTATTAAAATTAATATTTCATGTGGTAATTTTTTTTTTTTCATACTTTTGGGCGTCTTGCACGGATTAATTTGATTTCCATTATTTCTTATGGGGAAAATTAATTCGCATAACGATAATTTCGCATAACATTGAGCTCTCAAGAACGGATTAATAGCATTATGCGGGGGTCCACTGTACTTATAAAGATAGTACAATAATGGTAGAGGGTTTATGTCAGCCATCTTTGATATTGTTTTAATGTCAAATATGCACCATTCATAACATTTTTAGTATACAGTATTTTTAAATGTTTATACAGTAGCGTACTGTACGTATATTGTAATAAACAGAATAGAGGAAATCAGTTCTAATATACATTATTTAGGTATGCATGCTGGTCAGAGAGCCTGTCGCAAGTCCAAGTCGTCGGTAAATGAGTACGTCACTAAGTGAGGAGAGGATGTATTCACGTCGGTAGTTTCTCGTACTCTACTGGTTTCCAGTACCGGAGGCTGTTCCCCAAATACCATCGCAAGCAACCAGTTTACTTAATACAGTACCAGTTCACTCAATACAGGCTACCATTTCACCAGTACAGTACCACAACTGGCTGTCATTTCCCTATATCTAGAAGGGTAGTTCCCTCTGTATCTGGCGGCGGCGGTTCCTCCCTGTATCTGGCGGCGGCGGTTCCTCCCTGTATCTGGCGGCGGCGGTTCCTCCCTGTATCTGGCGGCGGCGGTTCCTCCCTGTATCTGGCGGCGGCGGTTCCTCCCTGTATCTGGCGGCGGCGGTTCCTCCCTGTATCTGGCGCGGCGGTTCCTCCTGTATCTGGCGGCGGCGGTTCCTCCCTGTATCTGGCGGCGGCGGTTCCTCCCTGTATCTGGCGGCGGCGGTTCCTCCCTGTATCTGGCGGCGGCGGTTCCTCCCTGTATCTGGCGGCGGCGGTTCCTCCCTGTATCTGGCGGCGGCGGTTCCTCCCTGTATCTGGCGGCGGCGGTTCCTCCCTGTATCTGGCGGCGGCGGTTCCTCCCTGTATCTGGCGGCGGCGGTTCCTCCCTGTATCTGGCGGCGGCGGTTCCTCCCTGTATCTGGCGGCGGCGGTTCCTCCCTGTATCTGGCGGCGGCGGTTCCTCCCTGTATCTGGCGGCGGCGGTTCCTCCCTGTATCTGGCGGCGGCGGTTCCTCCCTGTATCTGGCGGCGGCGGTTCCTCCCTGTATCTGGCGGCGGCGGTTCCTCCCTGTATCTGGCGGCGGCGGTTCCTCCCTGTATCTGGCGGCGGCGGTTCCTCCCTGTATCTGGCGGCGGCGGTTCCTCCCTGTATCTGGCGGCGGCGGTTCCTCCCTGTATCTGGCGGCGGCGGTTCCTCCCTGTATCTGGCGGCGGCGGTTCCTCCCTGTATCTGGCGGCGGCGGTTCCTCCCTGTATCTGGCGGCGGCGGTTCCTCCCTGTATCTGGCGGCGGCGGTTCCTCCCTGTATCTGGCGGCGGCGGTTCCTCCCTGTATCTGGCGGCGGCGGTTCCTCCCTGTATCTGGCGGCGGCGGTTCCTCCCTGTATCTGGCGGCGGCGGTTCCTCCCTGTATCTGGCGGCGGCGGTTCCTCCCTGTATCTGGCGGCGGCGGTTCCTCCCTGTATCTGGCGGCGGCGGTTCCTCCCTGTATCTGGCGGCGGCGGTTCCTCCCTGTATCTGGCGGCGGCGGTTCCTCCCTGTATCTGGCGGCGGCGGTTCCTCCCTGTATCTGGCGGCGGCGGTTCCTCCCTGTATCTGGCGGCGGCGGTTCCTCCCTGTATCTGGCGGCGGCGGTTCCTCCCTGTATCTGGCGGCGGCGGTTCCTCCCTGTATCTGGCGGCGGCGGTTCCTCCCTGTATCTGGCGGCGGCGGTTCCTCCCTGTATCTGGCGGCGGCGGTTCCTCCCTGTATCTGGCGGCGGCGGTTCCTCCCTGTATCTGGCGGCGGCGGTTCCTCCCTGTATCTGGCGGCGGCGGTTCCTCCCTGTATCTGGCGGCGGCGGTTCCTCCCTGTATCTGGCGGCGGCGGTTCCTCCTGTATCTGGCGGCGGCGGTTCCTCCCTGTATCTGGCGGCGGCGGTTCCTCCCTGTATCTGGCGGCGGCGGTTCCTCCCTGTATCTGGCGGCGGCGGTTCCTCCCTGTATCTGGCGGCGGCGGTTCCTCCCTGTATCTGGCGGCGGCGGTTCCTCCCTGTATCTGGCGGCGGCGGTTCCTCCCTGTATCTGGCGGCGGCGGTTCCTCCCTGTATCTGGCGGCGGCGGTTCCTCCCTGTATCTGGCGGCGGCGGTTCCTCCCTGTATCTGGCGGCGGCGGTTCCTCCCTGTATCTCTGGGGGCCCGATTGGGCGGCGGTTCCTCCCTGTATCTGGGAGCGGCGGTTCCTCCCTGTATCTGGCGGCGGCGGTTCCTCCTGTATCTGGCGGCGGCGGTTCCTCCCTGTATCTGGCGGCGGCGGTTCCTCCCTGTATCTGGCGGCGGCGGTTCCTCCCTGTATCTGGCAATGACGGTTCCTGTATCTGGCAACGACGGTTCCCCCGTATTTGGTGGCTTTGGTAACCCATATCTGACGGCGACGGATCCCCACATCTAGCGGCGGTGGTTACCCGTTCCGGGTGGCGGTGGTTACCCGTGTACCGGGTGGCGGGGGCGGTGGTTACCCGTGTACCGGGGACAGTTTTACCCGTGTACCGGGTGACAGGGCAGTTCCCCCGCGTCTGCCGGGGGCGGTTCCCCCCGCGTCTGCCGGGGCGGGTCCCCCCGCGTCTGCCGGGGGCGGGTCCCCCCGCGTCTGCCGGGGGCGGGTCCCCCCGCGTCTGCCGGGGGCGGGCCCCCCGCGTCTGCCGGGGGCGGGCCCCCCCGCGTCTGCCGGGGGCGGGCCTCCCCGCGTCTGCCGGGGGCGGGCCTCCCCGCGTCTGCCAGGGGCGGTTCCCCCGCGTCTGCCAGGGGCGGTTCCCCCGCGTCTGCCAGGGGCGGTTCCCACTGTATCTGGTGGGGGCGGTTCCCACTGTATCTGGTGGGGGCGGTTCCCACTGTATCTGGTGGGGGCGGTTCCCACTGTATCTGGTGGGGGCGGTTCCCACTGTATCTGGTGGGGGCGGTTCCCACTGTATCTGGTGGGGGCGGTTCCCACTGTATCTGGTGGGGGCGGTTCCCACTGTATCTGGTGGGGGCGGTTCCCACTGTATCTGGTGGGGGCGGTTCCCACTGTATCTGGTGGGGGCGGTTCCCACTGTATCTGGTGGGGGCGGTTCCCACTGTATCTGGTGGGGGCGGTTCCCACTGTATCTGGTGGGGGCGGTTCCCACTGTATCTGGTGGGGGCGGTTCCCACTGTATCTGGTGGGGGCGGTTCCCACTGTATCTGGTGGGGGCGGTTCCCACTGTATCTGGTGGGGGCGGTTCCCACTGTATCTGGTGGGGGCGGTTCCCACTGTATCTGGTGGGGGCGGTTCCCACTGTATCTGGTGGGGGCGGTTCCCACTGTATCTGGTGGGGGCGGTTCCCACTGTATCTGGTGGGGGCGGTTCCCACTGTATCTGGTGGGGCGGTTCCCACTGTATCTGGTGGGGGCGGTTCCCACTGTATCTGGTGGGGGCGGTTCCCACTGTATCTGGTGGGGGCGGTTCCCACTGTATCTGGTGGGGACAGTTCCCACTGTATCTGGTGGGGACAGTTCCCACTGTATCTGGAGGGGACAGTTCCCCCGATATCTGGAGGGAGAGGTTCCCCCTGGAAGGGGTGGTTGCCCCTGTATCTGGCAGCGGCAGTTACCCCTGTATCTGGCAGTGGTGGTTCCCCCCTATAACTGGTGGGGGTTACCCCTGTAACTGCCCCCACCATGTACAGGGCAGTGCTACACTGGCGAGGGCAGTGCCACACTGGCCGAGGGCAGTGCCACACTGGCCGAGGGCAGTGCCACACTGGCCGAGGGCAGTGCCACAGTCGTCAGAGCAGTTGCCTAGTGGTGAGGACAGTTGCCCAGTCTTCAGGTCAGTGCCACAGTGGTGAGAGCAGTACCCCAATCATCAGGGCAATGTCAGTCATGATGGCAGTGCCACAGTCGTGAGGGCAATGCCACAGTAACGAGGGCAGGTCCCCAGTTGTGTGGGCAGTTGCCCAGTCTTCAGGGCAGTGCCACAGTCGTCAGGGCAGTGCCACAGTAGGAAAAGCAACGCCAGTCGTGAGGGCAGCTGCCCTGTCTTCAGGGCAGTGCCAGTCAGTGCAGTGCCACAATAGTGAGGGCAATGCCACAGTCGTGTGGGCAGTTGCCCAGTTTTCAGGGCAGTGCCACAGTGACCAGGGCAGTGCCACAGTGACCAGGGCAGTGCCACAGTGGTGAGAGCAGTGCCAGTGACCAGGGCAGTGCCAGTGACCAGGGCAGTGCCACAGTGACCAGGGCAGTGCCACAGTGACCAGGGCAGTTGCCCAGTCTTTAAGGCAGTGCCCCAGTGGTGAGAGCAGTGCCACAGTGACCAGGGCAGTGCCCCAGTGGTGAGAGCAGTGCCACAGTGACCAGGGCAGTGCCAGTGACCAGGGCAGTGCCCCAGTGGTGAGAGCAGTGTCACAGTGACCAGGGCAGTGCCCCAGTGGTGAGAGCAGTGCCACAGTGACCAGGGCAGTGCCCCAGTGGTGAGAGCAGTGCCACAGTGACCAGGGCAGTGCCAGTGACCAGGGCAGTGCCCCAGTGGTGAGAGCAGTGCCACAGTGACTAGGGCAGTGCCCCAGTGGTGAGAGCAGTGCCACAGTGACCAGGGAAGTGCCAGTGACCAGGGCAGTGCCCCAGTGGTGAGAGCAGTGCCACAGTAACCAGGGCAGTGCCACAGTCGTGTGGGCAGTTGCCCAGTCTTCAGGGCAGTGCCACAGCAGCAACAAACTAGCGTGACCCCGCCCATATTGGTCAGTCAGGTGGTAATGGTAGTTCACCCGAGGCAGACACACACACACACACACTTACATATCCCCGCCTCTACACGGCCTACTCTCCGCTCTAGTAGTCCTACCTACACCTCACACCAACACTCAACACCAAGATACCCGGCTTACATGTCTGCTGGTGGGCTGGGGAGAGAGACACAAGGTCAAATGCAGAACAATTTGACAGTTGTTTCGTGTCTTGCTAGGTCGATCGATGCCACTGGTCAGCCTCCGAATATTCTCAAGTCGCTTTCCTACCAAGAAACTCCCGGTTATAGGCCTACCCCTGGCCTGGCCACACACACACAACCTCCAGTATGCTCAACTACACCCTCTACTTACATTTCGTGCGAGAGGGAGCGCCAAATTAAGTAATAGGGAGAGAAAAATGGCAGTTGTGGTGAAGGAAGTGTGCGCACTCGCCCGCCTCGACGCTGCTGATTGGTTCACTCTTCTCCCTCCCTAGTCAATACTACATTCTTACTCTTATTTCCAACCTTATATACATTATTTACTCCATTTTACCCACTTGTTACTTGCTGTAATTACTCTACTCTCTTCCCTTCGCTAATTCTATATTTATTCCGGTTATTAATGACATGTTCATTTCTTTTTTTTTTTCTTGCTAGGAGTTTCATAAATGAGAAATATTTAGTAATTAAGGGTCTTCATTAAATGTTTAAAATGATAATAACAAAGGTATAATTTTTATTAAAGATAATGGATAATAAATACGTGGTAAATATGTCGCCAACAACCCTCCATCATCACAAGAATATTACAATTATACCCAAAATTTTTATCATTCTAACCTAGATAATTCTTATTTTAAAATAAATTATTATTATATAAATTCTTATTATATAAATTCTTATATAAAATCGGGATTTATGGGTAAAAGAAATTTATTATGAGGTTGAAAAAATATTGATAGTTCGTATTGTTAGACTGAAATTCCCTCTAATATAAGAATCATTTATTTTAAAAGCATTATAGTTTACAAAATTATATATATATATATAATATATATTATATATATATAATATATATATATATATATATATATATATTATATATATATATATATATATATATATATATATATATATATATATATATATATATATATATATATATATATATATATATATGTATAATGTATATATATAAGGAGGAATTGTGGTTAAAATATGTTTAAGTAATAACCGTCCCTTAAAATTTAGACATAAATTCAATCTAAATTTACTTTTAAGCTTCACAAATATTCTAGTATTTAAAATTACTAAAGAAAATGATAATTTGTGAATAATAGAGGGAAGAATTGTGGTTAAAATAAAGATTAAAGCAATGTTTGTAACTTCAAATCTTACAAATAAATTCAATATAAATTTCTCACTTTTAGTGTTATAAAATATTGCAATATAACAAATTAGTAAAGAAAATAATAATGTGTAAATTACAGAGAGCGAAATTGTGGTTAAAATACAGCTTAAAGCAATGGGTGTCACTTCAATTCTTAGAAATAAATTCAATCTAAATCCATATTTCCAGCGTAATAAAATATTACAGTACAAGAATTAGCAAATAAAATAATAATAAATTAATAAAAATTGGATGAAATAATGTGTTATTGTGGATATAAGTATAGTGTGTGTTAGGGCGAGGCTGGAGCACCTCTCTCTCTCTCTCACTCAGCAACACCGTCAACATGACATCGGTGAGTCGTTCTTCTCTCCTTATTTACTATATTAAGGCCTTCGATGTACCTCTCTGGGCAGCGCTGTGCGGCCCTTGTGGGTTTAGCGCTTAGTTATGATTGTAGGAGTGGTAACTGTAGCCTTCTCTTGCCCTTAAACTCGTATATATAAGAGCATCATGGGGTCTTGATGCTGCCATGTGTTGTTCAGTGATGGTGGGACCTGGTATATATATTTACGTAGGTACACGAATTATCAGACTAGTAATGTGTAAAATGCCTAGGATAACCCCCTTTAAAAAGGTCAATTGACTAATTTGCATTGGTGTCCGTGTAGATACGTGAGTTCCTATGAGTTGATGAGCAAGACACGTGTCCAACACTTGAGTCTTATGATTGTGGGAAAGCTTCACCACAGTGCCCCTCAAGGAACGTTCCTTGATGTTGGTGAGGGGCTCTTGATTTAGGGAATTGGATCTGTGCTCCAGTTCCCCGAATTAAGCCTGAATGCCTTCCACATCCCCCCCCCAGGCGCTGTATAATCCTCCGGGTTTAGCGCTTCCCCTTGATTATAATTATTCACCACAGTGGCTTCATCAGTCCAGTACACAAGAATGGTGAAGATCAGGAGGAGTTTGAGGTAATCAGGCCCCTCAAGGGAGGTTCCTTGATGCTGGTGAGGGGCACTTGATCTAAGGAATTGGATCTGTGCTCCGGTTCCCTGAATTAAGCCTGAATACCTCCCCCACAGGCGCTGTGTAACCCTACGGGTTTAGCGCTTCCCCATGTTTATAACAATTGAGGTAATCAGTCCCTCAGCCTCCAGGTAGGAGTCTACTCCAGCCTGAGGGACTGATAACCTCAAACTACTCCTGATTGTCACACTTTTGATAAGCAATCCTGAATCGTATTAAGAAAGTTGCTTGAATCTAAATTTCCTGTCAAATTGCCTCGGTCAATTTGTCTAAATTTAAAATCTCCCATTAGCACATTTTCGTATGTAGATGCCTTACGAATTTCTTCCCACAGAAGTTTACTGCACTCCTTATCAAGGTTTGGGGGCCTATATATCACACCCAAGATTAATTTTTCACGGCCCTCGGGAAGCTGAAACCAGATTGAGTGGCTGATGCTGTTAATTTTATACCTTGTCTAACACAATTTAAATTATCTCTGACATACATCACTAATCCACCACCTTTCCTGTTGACCCTATCAGTGTGGAATAATTTATAGCCTTGTATGTGGCATTCAGAAGGCATATCTCTATCTTTCAGATTGAGCCAGGTCTCTTGTTATAGCAATAATATCTATGCTTCCTGCACTTGCAATTAATCTTAGCCTATCTTATTTCTTACACTCCTGCTATTAACATAGTAAACCTTAAGGGAGCTAGTCTCATGCTGCCCTTTGCTGTCTCCCTTTGCTGACCTGACCCTAGTGCTGCAACCTGACTGTTTCCCACACACACCCATACCTCTTATCTTCTGTCAGTCAGCAATGGCCCCCTCAATCGAGTTGGTATATTTGACATAGAAATTGGACTAGTTGTCAATGAATGGGGGTGCAGGTTCTTTGCAGTAAATCTAATTTTTATTCAGTTTTTAACCCATTGCTGCAAGTCATGTTGTGATTAGATATTTTCATCACATTATACCCTTCAAGTTAATAGAAGACCTCTGATTGGTTTTAAACTTTCATCACTGGTGCATTTTCTTTGAAGGAATTTTTGCAGTGTAAGTCACAGTTTGCTCAAATTGGTATAATGGTTTGTGTGACAGATGGAAAATGCATCCATTGATCATCTTCAAGCCTTACCTAAAACAATGTTTGCAATTCCTGGTCCTCGTAAGTGACTTATGGATGTGGAGATATGTACCATTCTTGGGTTGCAGAGCAACTGAAGTACATGTATATCTAATTGGCAGGTGCTGGTTTGGCAGTAATGTTGATAAGTGGTATGTCTAAAGTGGCTCAGTAAACCTATTGCAGTGATGCTCAGGCTTTAACTTAAGAAAGCAAAAGCACTACAGCAGGCTTGATGGCCCATGCAAGGCAGGTCCAAGTCACCCACTGGCACAAGCCAGTCGGGTCCAACTCTCACCCACTCATGTACTTGTCTAACTTACTTTAAAAGTACCCAACATTTTAGCTTCAGTGATGTTACTAGCTTGTGCTAATAGGTCTGATGCAGTGTTCCTTAAGTTCAGACCAGTGCTTTCGTATATCTTTCTAAATCCAAATTTTTCCATCTTGAACCCATTGCTGAGAGTTCTGTCTTGGTTAGATATTTTTACCACGATATTTACATCCCCTTTATTTATTCCTGCTTTTATGTAAAGGCTCTTTAAATTAAATTTGACATGATGCTATATCCCATTACATAGGCAGTGGCACTGCAGACAAAATTTCATCACCCACTTGACTGATCGACTGCTCTTAAATATTTTCAGTATTGTTTAAGGAAATAGATAATTTATATTTGTTTTATACTCCCAGGTAAAGTCTTCAGCAAAGAAGCCGCAGGCGAAGACCATGGGTAAGTCCACGGCAAAATCTGCGGATAAGGCCAAAGCAAAGCCCACGGATAAGGCCAAAGCAAAGCTCACAGAAGCCAAAGCAAAGCCTGCAGCGGCCAAAGCAAAGCCTGCAGAGGCCAAAGCAAAGCCTGCAGAGGCCAAAGCGAAGCCTGCAGAGGTCAAAGCAAAGCCTGCTGCAGATAAGGCCAAAGCAAAGCCTGCTGCAGATAAGGCCAAAGCAAAGCCTGCTGCAGATAAGGTCAAAGCAAAGCCTGCTGCAGATAAGGCCAAAGCAAAGCCTGCTGCAGATAAAGCCAAAGCAAAGCCTGCTGCAGATAAGGCCAAAGCAAAGCCTGCTGCAGATAAGGCCAAAGCACAGCCTGCTGCAGATAAGGTCAAGACAGAAAAGGTCAAGACAGAGAAGGTCAGGACAAAGGCCTCAGAAAAGATCAAAACAAAGTTCACAGCTAAGACCACAACCAAGGCCGCTGGTGGCAAGAAGCCCCTAAAGCCACGTGCCCAGATGAAGAAGAGCTTAGTTGCCAGGGGAAAGATTACCAAGGGTCGTCGTGCCAAGAAACTACAGCTTAAGTTCCACATAGACTGCCGTCAGCCCGTGGAGGATGGAATCATGAATGCTGCAGACTTTGTAAGTGTCTTTACGTAATTCTCATCTTAATTACATTTACATATATATAATTTTGGTGCTTTGAATTATCTAATTTTTGTTGCATACATTTAATATGACCTATAGAACTGTATATTACTCCATTACATAATTGGGAAACCTCTCACTAATCAGACTAATAGAGGGAAGGGGTGTACAATATTGCCGATTGTCTGCTGCTCCCAAATTGCAAAACGAATATCTCTTGATTGTTTAATTGTAGACTGTAGTAGTGGACTTGGTCTCCTATTGCAGAAGACAATCGATTACTAAGAATATGGTTATTGTAACCTGTAATACTACAGGTAAGAAGAATTACATGAAGTATTAGAACCTGTATGGTAATTATATAATTACATAATTTACAGCACCCACCCTAGTACAAACACCGCACATGATAAATTTACTTTATTAATTTTTTCATTACATACCCCCACCCTTTATTTCTATGCTTAATATAATACCCAGATTGTTAAGCTAATTATATAATGTGATTCTTCAACCTTAAATAGCCAAACTGTTGATCATATGGTTTAAAAAAAAAACTCAACTGGTAGAGACTAAATCTCAGGTTTATCACATCAAAGCTAGGTTAAGTCAACTAATTTTCTTTCTGAACTAGTTAGATCAATCATTTTATTTTGTTGGCTGATGTTAACAACTGCTGATGTGCTAATGTCTGGGGCAGATTTCAATTTATAGTTTGTGAACTGCATTGTCTTGGTTTAGTTTTTGTATAGTTGATGACTATTGAGATTTGCTTCTGCTTAAATACATGTATTAAGTTTGGGTTTCACTTGTTAACTGGCACTAATAGAACAATAGCTAGGGTGACCTTCCCTAGTTGGTTGCTAGTAGGGCCAACTTCCCTACAGTGCCAAACGGTTGTTCTGTCTTGCAGGAGACATTTTTGCAGCAGCGTATAAAGGTTAATGGCAAGGTCAACAATTTCTCCAATCAAGTGTCATTGGAACGAAATAAGCACAAGATCACGCTTAATGCAGATATTTCCTTCTCCAAAAGGTGTGTATATATATATATATATATATATTTTTTTTTTTTTTTTAATGAAAGCCAGGTTTTTGTTCTGTATATTGACACAAAAAAAAAAAAACTCAACTGGGAGTATAAGTGGAAGATGGGTATCAATAAAGGGGATATAAATAAGGTCTTGAGGATATCTCTCCAAGAGAAAATCCGCAGTAATGGATTCAAATTAGACAGGTTTAGATTTAGAAAGGAGATAGAAAAGTATTGGTTTGGAAATAGGGTAGTTGATGAGTGGAACAGTCTGCTTAGTAGGGTTATCGAGGCTAAAACCTTGGGTAGTTTCAAATTTAGGTTGGATAAATACACGAGTGAGAGGGGTTGGATTTGAGTGGGACTTGCAAATAGGTAAACAATTATCAAAGCTTATTCCTTGGGTAGCATTGAAAATTGGGTTGGGCAAATATTTTGTTAGTGGGATGGATTGTGAGGGACCTGCCTAGTATGGGCCAACAGTCCTGCAACAGTGTTCCTTTCTTATGTACATGGATAAAGTTAATATATGGCACTGGAATATACACAAGGCTCAGTTTTATCTGGCATGTAAGAAAGAAGCAGTATGTGTGTAATAATAAAAAAAAAACTTAGAAATTGCTTCAACTGCTTTGAAGTTCATGGACATATCCAAATGATTATCAGTGAAAATATTGGCAGGTTTAACAACAGGAAGTGGTAACTGTTGAAAGGTGTTAAATAAGAAGGCTATGATTTAACCTTTGAAAGTACAGTGGACCCCCGCTTTACGATCACCTCCCAGTGCGACCAATTATGTAAGTGCGTTTGTACGTGTATGTTTGGGGGTCTGAAATGGACTAATCTAATTCACAATATTCCTTATGGGAACAAATTTGTTCAGTACTGGCACCTGAACATACTTCTGGAATGAAATGTCGTAAACCGGGGGTCCACTGTATTTTAGTAGAATTCTGGCTAATATTTCCAAAATGATGAAGCTACCTGAAAGGGCACTTGTTAAATCTTTAATTGCCATTTCAGATGCCATTAAACCAAAAAAAAAATAGCTTTATCGTTTCAGAGGTACTAGCCAGAATTCTACTCAAAACAATAAACCCTTGCTATCATAGGAACCTATAGCTACCTCCAGTATAACTTATACAGGCTCTTACCACCTAGCGACGTACTAGTTTACCGACCACTCGAACTTCCAACCAGATTTTGGGAAATGTTGAGTGAGTGCGTGGGGAGTTTTGAACCAAGTGTGAGGGTACTTGTCGTTGAGGATTTCAATGCTAAAGTGGGTAAAAATGTTGTGGAGAGGGAGTAGTGGGTAAATTTGGGGTGCCAGGGGTAAATGAAAATGGGGAGCCTTTAATTGAGCTATGTGTAGAAAGAGGTTTAGTAATAAGTAATACATATTTTATGAAGAAGAGGATTAAATATACAAGGTATGATGAAAGTAGTTAGATTTTGAATTGGTGGATACAAGATTGATGGATAGGCTTCAGGATGTACATGTTTATAGAGGGGCAACTGATATATCTGATCATTATTTAGTTGTAGCTACAGATAGAGTAAGAGGCGGATGGGACGAACAGAAAATGGCAACAGCAAGTAAGAGAGGTGAAAGTGTATAAACTAAGGGAGGGGGGAGTCAGATACTATAAGCAACTATTGGCAGAAAGGTGGGCTAGTGCAAGTATGAGTAGTGGGGGGGTTGAAGAGGGTTGGAGTAGTTCTAGAAATGTAGTACATGTATTAGAATGTAGGGCAGAAGTTTGTGGCTATAGGAGGGTGGGTGCAGGAGGAAAGAGGAGTGATTGGTGGAATGATGAAGTAAAGGGTGTGATAAAAGAGAGAAAGGTAGCTTATGATAGGTTTTTACAAAGCAGAAGTGTCATAAGAAAAGCAGAGTATATGGAGAGTAAAAGAAAGGTAAGGAGAGTGCAAAAGGAGGGCAGATGATAGAGTGGGAGAGGCACTGTCAAGAAATTTTGATGAAAAGAAAAAAATTTAGAGTGAGATGAACAAGTTAAGAAAGCCTAGGGAATGAATGTATTTCAGTTAAAAACAGAGTAAGGGAGTTGGTACATGGGAAGCTGGAGGTATTGGGTAGATGGCTGGAATATTTTGAGGAACTTTTGTATGTCAATGAAGAAAGGGAGGTGGTAATTTCATGCACTGGCCAGGGAGGTATGACATCTTTTAGGAGTGAAGAAGAGCAGGATGTTAGTGTGGGGGAGGTGCGTGAGGCATTACGTAGAAGGAAAAGGGGTAAAGCAGCTGAGGCTCAGGTTAGGGTGTGTAGAAGAGAGGGAGACTACTTCCTGGTAAAAGTAGGTCTTAGACAGGGATGTGTAATGTCACCGTGGTTATTTAATATATAGATGGGGTTGTAAAAGAAGTAAATGTTAGGGAGAGGGGTGGGATTAAATTATGGGGAATCAAATACAAAATGGGAGTTGACAGTTACTTTTTGCTGAAGATACTGTGTTTATGGGAGATTCTAAAGAAAAAGTTGCAAAGGTTAGTGGACGAGTTTGGGAAGGTGTGAAAAGGTAGAAAGTTGAAAATGAACATAGATAATAGTAGTGATGAGGATATTAAATGATTTACATCAAGAAAAATTGGATATCACAATGGAGAGAGGGAGAATGGAAGAAGTAATGTTTTCAGGTACGTATTTGGGAGTTGACGTGTCAGTGGATGGGTTTATGAAGAATGAGGTTAACCATAGAATTGATGATGGAGAAAAAGGTGAATGGTGCATTGAGGTACACTGTATATGTGGAGACAAAAAACATTATCTATGGAGGCAAAGAAGGGAATGTATGAAAGTATAGTGGTACCAACACTTATATGGGTGTGAAGCTTGGGTTGTAAATGCTGCAGCGAGGAGGGGGTCGGTGGCAGTGGAGATGTGTCTAAGAGCAATGTGTGGTATACATATTATGTAGAGAATTCTGAGTGTGGAAATTGGGAGATGTGGAGTTAATAAAAGTATTAGTCAGAGGGCTGAAGAGTGGTTGTTAGGGTGGTTTGGTCATTTAGAGAGAATGGATCAAAGTAGAATGACTTGGAGAGCATATAAATCTGTAGGGGAAGGAAGGCGGGGTAGGGGTCATCCTCAAAAATGTTGGAGGGAGGGGGGTAAAGGAGGTTTTGGGGGCGAGGGGCTTGGACTTCCAGGAAGCGTGTTAGATAGGAGTGAATGGAGACAAATTGGTTTTGGGGCCTGACGAGCTGTTGGAGTGTGAGCAGGGTAATATTTAGTGAAGAGATTCAGGAAAACCAGTTATTTTTACATAGTCAGACCTGAGTACTGAAAATGGGAAGTACAATGTTTGCACTTTCAAGGAGGGGTTTGGGATATTGGCAGTTTGGAGGGATGTTGTATATCTTTATATATGCTTTTAAACTGTTGTATCTGGGCGCCTCTGCAAAGACAGTGATTATGTATGAGTGAGGTGAAAGTGTTGAATGATACACAAATAACCCGCACATAAAAGAGAGAAGCTTACGACGACGTTTCGGTCCGACTTGGACCATTGACAAAGTCACTTTGTCAATGGTCCAAGTCGGACCGAAACGTCGTCGTAAGCTTCTCTCTTTTATGTGCGGGTTATTTGTGTGTCGTTCCAGTCACGGTATTGTGCCTTTTTGTTATTTATTTGTGTTGAATGATGAAAGTATTTCCTTTTTGGGTCATCCTGCCTCGGTTGGAGACAGCGGACTTGTTGGGAAAAAAAAAATAATGTATATTAGAGCTGATTTCCTCTGTTCTATTTATTACAGTAAACTACTGTGTGAACATTTTAAAAATACAGTGGACCTCCGGTTTTCAGCCAGTGCAGAAATTGAACACCTTTTTTTCAGTGAAATTTTACCCCCAGATTTTGTGCATCCGCTCGGAAATCATTGGTGCCACACGTATTCACCTGGGCCGTTCATATGTTCGTGACTCACTCTTTGGCACATTAAATGTCTTATTTTAGGTTAATATAGACACTTTTATTAATCCATCTGTGATATTTTCTTCAAAATTAAGAAGAAACACATTACATAGCATATAAACATGCCTTTGTTACTCTTTCACCAAGAGTTTCCCTCTAGTCTTACGCCATAGTTATAATACTAATAGTATGTAATAATAATCACTCGTGGGCCCACTAAATGTCTTATTTTACTTTAATATAGACACTTTCATTAATCCATCAATGTTATTTTCTTCAAAATTATATAAGAAACACGTTATTATAGTATGTATATAAAAACATCCAATGTTTATATGCGATGTATGTTTAATAAAAAAAAATCACTCTTGAGCACATTAAATGTCTTACTTTAGGTTAATATAGACATTTACATTAATTCATCTGATATTTTCAAAATTATATAAGAAACATTACATAGCATATAGCATATCAACATGCAATGTTTATATGCTATTGAGTGATGAGTCTGGTGGAGGGTAAACATTGTTTTCTCTGGTCAAGCGTTTGAGAAAACCGTGAATCTGGCGTCAAACCCACTACCAGTATAGTATGCTTCTCATTTAACGACCAATTCTCTTACTGGCCTACTCTTAGGAACGGAACCCCGTTGTTAAGTGGGGAGAGGCTGAATTTTTAAATTCTCGGTAGAGAAGGTACATCAAAAGTCTAAGTTGTATTTAAAAATCTTGATACAGTAAAAAAAAAAATAAGAAAGTAAGTCTCCTAAATGTTAAATACTTGCTAATGCATTGTCCTTGTACCCCATCTACAGGTCCTCACCACTTGATTGAAAACTCCCCAAACACACTTTTTGTCTCAAAATCTTTCCTCTGCATTCCTTTCATCTCCACATACACAACACTTAGTATAATTCACTTTCCACATTCAACCCTTATTTTAATCCACACAATCCTTGAATTTATGCATTTATATTCCTCCTTTTCCTTCCATAACTGATCAGTTTGTAAACCTACACATTTTTGCCAGATACCTGAAGTACCTGACGAAGAAATATCTCAAGAAGAATAACCTTCGTGATTGGCTGAGAGTGGTGGCACCCCCCACTGCCAAGGACACCTACGAGCTCAGGTACTTCCAGATCAACAATGAGGAAGAAGATGACGATGATGGTGACGAGTAAATCACAGCTCAATAAAATGTGAAGTTTATTTCGCCTTTCATTTACTACTGTGAATAGGCATGTTTTTTCCTTTTATTACAGATGTTAATTTCAATGGATAGTGACATTTAAAGCATCTAGTTTTACCTAGTAAAAAGCTGTTTAAAAGTATAATGTATCATGTACTTCCATGTTTTAAATTTCATAACCAATTACCCAGAAACTGGCATCTCTAAAGTGCTACATAACCTTTGTGACACATGGGATTGTGATTTTTATTGTTAAGTATGGGACTCGCTTCCCATGATTAGTAAAAAAAAAAAAAAAAAAGGTATGGGACTACCAAATTTTTTGCAGATACTATTAAAAAATGGCTGACGGTAACTTTAGCACATCTCTGCTTAAGTATACTGCCTTTGACAACTTTTGGAGTGTAGAGAGAGAGAGAGGCAGTTCAGCCTGGGCGAGGCTTGTCTAAAATGCCTTTGTTCCTGTAAGCACCATTATTGCTGTGGGTTTAGCACTCCCTGTGAGAAGGTTCTCGATCTGATGAATTGGGCCTCTTGCCTTTTTTCCTCATGTTTAAATGCCTCCTACCCTCTCCGGTCATCCTTTGGAGATATGCCTTTGTAAATTAGGCTGGAGGCTGCCGAAAGGTTGGGCTTATGACGGAGGTCCCTCCCCTTGGGATCAAACATAACCTCACAGACAGCATAAACTAGGGTTTAGTGCTTCCCCGTGAATGTTATGCTCAGCCTTCCTTTCAAGTGAGGTTCTGTGCTGCTGGTCCTCCCCTCAAGGAAGGTTCCTTGATGTTGGTGAGGGGCTCTTGATTTAGGGAATTGGATCTGTGCTCCAGTTCCCCGAATTAAGCCTGAATGCCTTCCACATCCCCCCCCCCCCAGGCGCTGTATAATCCTCCGGGTTTAGCGCTTCCCCCTTGATTATAATAATGTGCTGCTGGTGGTAGCGCTGTATGACCCTTATGCGTTTAGAGCTTAAGTTTATTCAGGTATACACAAATAGTTGCATACTTATCATACGTAGCATGTGTAAAAAACCTAGGATAACCCAAAAAGAAAAGTCTGACAAGTCCATGCACTATAACTATGATTCCTGCCCCTCAGGGAAGGTTCCTAGATGCTGGTGAGGGACTTGATCTAGGGAATTTGATCTGCTCCAGTTCCCTGAATTGAGCCTGAATGCCCCTCAAGGAAGGTTCCTTGATGGTGAGGGGCTCTTGATTTAGGGAGTTGGATCTGTGCTCCAGTTCCCTGAATTAAGCCTGAATGCCTTCCATCCCCCCATAGGCGCTGTATAATCCTACGGGTTTAGTGCTTCCCCCTTGATTATTATAATAATACTCCCCACCCACAAGTGCTGTATATTCTACGGGTTTAGCGCTCCCCCTGGTTATAATCCCCTCGCTAGTATCGAGGTACCTCCCTTAAAAGGAGAGGTAATGTATTAAAATAAAAAAAACACGATGCTATAGCCCTTGTGTGCTGTATAGTCCTTGTGGCTTAGCGCTTCTTTTTTTATTATAATAATAATATCCCTTGTGCCTTAGCGCTTTTTTGATTATAATAAATATGGTACTACCTCCACAGTTGATGTTGGTGAGGGGCTCTTGATTTAGGGAATTGGAACTGCTCCAGTTCCCCGAATTAAGCCTGAATGCCTTCCACATCCCCCCCCCCAGGCGCTGTATAATCCTCCGGGTTTAGTGCTTCCCCCTTGATTATAATACCTCCACAGGTGGCCTGGTGGCTAAAGCTCCCGCTTCACACACGGAGGGCCCGGGTTCGATTCCCGGCGGGTGGAAACATTTCGACACGTTTCCTTACACCTGTTGTCCTGTTCACCTAGCAGCAAATAGGTACCTGGGTGTTAGTCCACTGGTGTGGGTCGCATCCTGGGGGACAAGATTAAGGACCCCAATGGAAATAAGTTAGACAGTCCTCGATGACGCACTGACTTTCTTGGGTTATCCTGGGTGGCTAACCCTCCGGGGTTAAAAATCCGAACGAAATCTTATCTTAGAAAGACTTCCATGCTATTGAATGTTACGAGAGGTTAAGTAAAGTTCGTCAACCTCTTCAAGGGGGGCTCCTTGGCGTGGTGAAGAGGCTCTTGGTCTGAGGAATTAGACCTGTCGGTTTTCTTCCTCAGACCAAACCTAATTACCCCCAATCTCCCCTCCCCTTTTTCCTTTCCTCCTCCTCCTCCCCACCCCTCCCTTTTGCCCTTCCTCTTTTCGGCCTTTGGGATTTCTCCCACAGGCGCGCTAGTTCCTAGGTAGGGGAAAGGATACCGGGGTCCATCCCATTCCGTTGAGGTTCTTGGCGGTGGCGTAGTTTGCCGTGGAATCTGGATCGCCTGGGGATGTCCCGATCCCTCTCCGGTATCCCGGAGTAGCTTTGGGTGTCTTTCGGGCGACGGGTGTATCTCTGGAAGCCACCTTTCGGATTCCAGGGGTGGTGGCCGAAGGTGGTATGCTTTGTGGCGGATATCCGGCCGCCCTCTCTTTTGTCCACCGAGGTAGCTCAGCAGATGTGAGGTTGCTATCCCGGATTGTTAGTTTACTAGCATGATGGGTAGGGTATGGCACGGGTTTTCCATGCTGCATCTGCGCTACTTGCGGTGCTGAGGTCCTCTTGGGCGCGGAGGGAGATTTCTGGCCCTTTCATTCCTCCTAGGAACTATCCCTCCCCGGTCCCCCTTTTTTTTTTATTCTTTTTTTTTATTTTTATTTTCTTTTCTTCTTTTTTTTTTCTTAAAAACAAAAAGAAAGAAGTAACCTAACCATGGCAGCCCTAGTCCATGAACCTCCTACCCCCGGGCCCCTTCTTGATACCGCACCCCGTTCTGACCCCGCCTCGTCTTTGGACCACTCTTCAGACACTCCTCATGCCTCTTTTACCTCTTGCCGGTGCTGTTTCCTCACCCGCTTCAGGTACTGAGGCCTCGACTGACTCCTTCGATTTATCGGACCTTCGCTCTCCTCTGACTATGCTTCCGGCCTCTCCCTCTATGGTGCGGCAATTTTAAAATCGCTGACCCGTTCCACGTCGGACCAACTCTGGTCCCACGCCTAAACTCCAACGACAATTACCTGCTGATGATACTTCTCCACCTTCTCGTTCTTCTCAGAAACGATCGACACGTCCTTCACTCCCTTTTCCCACGCTCAGTTTCAGACTGAACAATGGACTAAATTCTTCACTTTACGACCGACTTCCTCTACTGCCTATCTTTCTGACCACAGTATTGGCAAGGCACTCCTACGCCATGTTGGTAAAGATATTTCTTTTCATGCTCTTAAGAGCGGTACACGCATCATCACCGTACAGAATGCTACCCAGGCTCATGAGCTCTCTCGTCTTTCCCATATCGATTCTGTTCCTGTCACTCTTGAAAAACATCATTCCCTCAATTCTTGTAGTGGTACCGTCATTCTGCCCCATACCATAGTTCAACAAAATTTCCAGACATGTGGCACTGACATTCTTGAACAGCTGGAACTCCAAGATCTCCCAATCCTCAAGGTAGACACTTACATTCTTCCTGCCCGCGGGCGGAGACGATACCCTAGCAATGTGGCTCGTTTAACTTTTGACAGCCGAGAACTCCCATCCTCAGTTTATATAGCAGGACATCGGTTACAAGTCCGAAAGGTGATCCCTACACCGCAACAGTGTAGAAATTGCTGGCGATTTGGCCATCCAGCGAAATATTGCAGATCTATCGCCGAATGCCCAGTCTGTGGTGCCGATGACCCTTCTCATACGTCTTGCAATCGATCTCCCTCTTGCCTTAACTGTCATGAGGCTCACCCTTCATACTCTCGCCGTTGTCAAGTCTATTTAAATGAGCGGGAAATCCGTTACCTCAAAGAGACAGAAGGTCTCCCTTATGCCATGGCAGTTTCTCATCTCCGCCTCCAAGGGAGACTCCCACGTGTTTCTTATTCCCGTGTTTCAAACGTCCCCCCCACTTCTGGTTTATCCCATCTTCTACACCCACCTCTGTGGTTACCTCTCCCATAGTCACTCCTGTATCTAATCCTTTTGCTGTCCTCGGCTCAGACGTCCCTACTTCAACGCCTCAGTCTGATCTTGCTTCTTTGTGTTCTCTCTCACAAGCCTCAGTAACGACGAGATCTCGTATGACACCTCCTCCCAATCGTCCCTCTACTTCTCAAAAGTCAAAAAAAGGTCCGTTAACACCGCCTACCCATCTTCCACCTCATTTTACCCTCCCTGTCTCTGTCCCTGGTTCTCCCCCTCTCACTGGCTCTGTTACAAGTGTAGAGGTTCACCCTCCTCCTCGTACTGTACCTTCCTCCCCTGTTCCCTCCCAGGTTTCTTCCTCTTCTGCACCTCCCAGGTTTCTGCCTCTTCTGTCCCCTTCCACGCTTCTCCAGTTCCTCCACCCTTTTGCCCCCCCCCTACCTTGGTACAGTCCCAATACCCGTTCCAATCTTTACTCATCCTCCCCCTACCATTTCCAATATTGTCTCCCATACGACGTCTCTGAATTCCGAAACACTTGAAGCAATCTCTGAATATATTGCAGAGACCAAACCATCAATGGACACTGATCCACCCTCTGCTCCTTCTCTCTCCTCTCCTCCATCTGCGCAACTCCTTTCTTCACAGCGCACCATTCCTTCGCTGCTTGAACGTTTTCCACTGCCTCCGCATGTGGACTTTTCTAACCCCTCTAGTCTGTAGGAACCCTTACCTTCGGATTTCAAGTATCTTTATCATTGCCAATCATGGCCTATTTACAGTGGAATATAGGCGGCCTCAGGGGTTATCGGAGTCAGCTTCAGATGTTACTCTCCCAGTTTGCCCCTGTTGGTGTTTGCTTACAGGAACCAAAATTACACTCTGCTGTTATCTCTCCCATCTCAGGCTATAATTTATTGTATTCTTCAGATCCTTTTCCTGATGGGACCTTTAATGAAAGTGCCCTTCTTCTACGCACTGATATTCCGTACCATCAGCTATTTGTTCATACCTCGCTGCATTACACAGCAGCCCGTATCCACTTGCATAGGTGGTATACGCTCTGTTCTTTATATCTCTCTCCTTCTCGGGCATTATCTATTCCGGATATTGCCTTTCTTGTTTTGTCATTACCGCCACCGATTCTGTTACTTGGTGATTTTAATGCCCACCATTTCCTCTGGGGGGGGTCTCACTGTGATTCCGTGGAATTCAGTTAGAGGCTTTTCTTGCCACCCACCCCCTCCATGTTTTAAATACAGGTACACACACCCATTTTGATCCTCGGACTCATACTCTCTCTTGCATCGATCTCTCAGTCTGCTCTTCCTCCACCGCATTAGACTTCACTTGGTCTGTTCTCCCGGACTTACATGACAGCGATCATTTCCCAATCATTCTTACTTCCCCTTCATATTCACCACCTCTTCGCATCCCACGCTGGCAATTTGATCGGGCAAATTGGAACCTTTACTCACCTAACTGTTTTTAGAGAGGTTCCTTCTTCGTCCTCCATCGATGAGCTTTTACACCTCTTCTCGTCCTCCGTTTTAACCGCAGCTTCTCATTCTATACCCCAAACTTCGGGCAGGCATTCTCAGAAATGCGTGCCTTGGTGGTCTCCTGCTTGTGCTCGTGCAGTACGTTTGAAACGCGCTGCATGGGGCAGGTACCAGTACAATAGAACCACAGAGAGACTCCTTGATTTTAAACAGAAGCATGCGATCGCTCGCCGTGTCATCCATGACGCTAAATGCACTTGCTGGCGAGATTATGTCTCCACCATCACCTCTGCTTCCTCTATGAGTGCAGTCTGGAAAAAAGTACGAAAACTGAGTGGTAAATATTCTCCTGACCCGGCTCCTGTTCTGCGGGTTGCCGGTGTTGATATAGCAAACCCACTAGATGTTGCCAATAAAATTGGCAATCATCTTGTCCGTATTTCTCAGGGACTCCATCTATGCCCCTCATTTCTTTCCTCAAAGTCTGCCAGAGAGTTAGCACCCTTGGACTTTTCTTCTCTCAGAAAAGAACAGTATAATGTGCCTTTTACACTTCAAGAACTGGAGGCAACACTCTCAGCTTGCTGATCATCGGCAGCTGGGCCCGACGACATTCATATTCGTATGCTACAACATTTACATCAGTCAGCCCTTGCAGTCCTATTACGCCTTTTCAATCTTATTTGGTCACAAGGAGTTCTTCCACAGCTGTGGAAATCCACCATTGTTCTCCCTTTCCTCAAACCAGGCACTACGGGACATGAAACCTCCCACTATCGTCCCATTGCTCTTACCAGTGCAGTTTGCAAAGTAATGGAATGCAAGCTGAAGGTGTCCCCCAGGGATGTGTTCTGAGCACAACACTTTTTCTCCTTGCTATTAATGATTTGGCCTCTAGTCTTCCATCAAATATTTGGTCATCACTCTATGTTGATGACTTCGCTATTGCCTGTGCAGGTGCTGACTGTCACCTCATTACAGTTTCTCTCCAACATGCAGTCGACCGTGTTTCCAATTGGGCCACCACACGTGGGTTTAAATTTTCCAGCACTAAAACCCACCAAATTACTTTCACTAGACGCTCTGTCATCTCCGATCATCCTTTGTACCTCTATGGCTCCCGTATCCCTGAATGTGATACAGTCAAGTTTCTGGGCCTCCTCTTTGATCGTAGGTTATCCTGGAAAAACCCCACATTACCTCTCTGAAGGGGAACTTGTCACAGCCGGCTGAACCTTCTTAAAACCCTTGCTCATCTTTCATGGGGAGCTGATCGTCGAACCCTCCTCCGCCTGCATTCCACCCTTATTTTATCGAAACTTGATTATGGTGACCAGATCTATTCAGCGGCATCTCCTGCTACTCTCTCGCTTAACCCCATTCTCCCCAAAGGATTACGTTTTCCCTTTGGGTTTTTCTTTGCTCTTCCCCTGTTGGACCTCTAAAACAGAAGCGAACGTTCCTCCATCCGATCGCCGTGTGCCCTTGCCTGGCTATATGTACGCTTCTGATCTCTGCAACCCTTTCCCATTTATAAAGGCCTGATATTAGGACTTCTTTATTTGTTCGCCCCCCTGTTTACTCCTTCCCTTCTCTCTTCGCCTTCATTCGCTTTGTTTTCTCTTCAGCTACCACCTTTCTTGCATGTAGCATCTCACTTTTCCCTACCCCCCTGGGAATTCCCAGCGTTCGGTCTTTTCTTTCTCCCCCTGCTCGAAAGCCCAACTGTCTATGGTCCCCCCCCCGCTCTTTTTTCTTGCCCACTTTCACTCTACTCATCCCTTCCGTGACACAGAGGCTCTAAGTCTTCTGACGGCGTAGGATTCCGCGCAGTGTTTCCGGGGACGGTCGTACAAGGGTATTTACTATTTGGAGTTTTTTTTACTGCTGAATTGTATGCCACCCTTTAAAGCATTATCCGTATTGCATCTCCCTTGTATCTTTTTGTGATTGTTCAGACTCCCTTAGTGCTTTACAGGCTATAAAAAAATTTAACACCTCCCCCCTTTAGTCCCCGATCCAACTTTGGCTACCCCGCATCTTTACCAAGATAAAGTACTGTTTTTTTTTGGGCCCCTTCTGTTCGTACGGGGCAATGAACAGGCAGACCTGCTGCGGGGTTTCAGCAGTACAGACCTCCCCAGTTTTTTTAGGGTATTTTTTTCCATTTGGCTATTTTGCTCAATTTTTCCCCTTCACACCCTTTGGAAACAACTTTGGTTACATCTGGGCAACAAACTTCATCTATAAACCCGAGTATAGGTTACGGGCCGTTCTTCTTATCACCAGTGTCGGGGTTGGGAGACACCTTCCCGTCTTCGCATTGGCCATACTTGTCTTACTCTGGATATTCATGGAGACTCCTGCTCCTCTCGGAGAATTGCAAGCTCCATTATCAGTCAGCCACATTCTGTTGGACTGCCCCTTTATCAAGAGCACGCAGAATTTACCTCTGTCGCGTTTCGTTGCTGCTTCTCTTTCCCTTTCCCTTTCCGCTAAAGGGACCCACCTTTCATCGGACTCTTCATTGATTTTTTGAAAACAATGATTACTTCAAAATTCTAAAACCCTTCAGCTTTTTCTACTTCAATCTCTTGAAAACCCTCTCCCCCCGTACTATCCCCTGCCCCGCTTTTTTCTGTAACCTCTGATCATCCCTCCCCCTTCTCCCACCAATATCTCGTTCCCTTCCCTACCCTGCAGCGCTGTATGCCCTTTTGGGGCTTAGCGCTTTTTTTTGATTATAAAAATTTAAATAAATTTCGTCGGGAAACAAAATTTTTCCTGACATGGGCCCGGGGTGATGCCCCGCAGTGAAGTTTTGGTCTTGACCGGGGCCTTCCGCTCCCCTTAGGGCCCCCACCCCCCTTTAAAAATTAGGGTCACCTTTTCTATCATGTGAAATTAAGACAATGTGCAACTTTGGGGTATTTTTATTGTAGACGTTTCCCCATCCAGGGGCTTTATCAATCCCAAATTTGGAAAAACTTAAAGACAGTAGAATATGTACAGAAGATGAGGTAATCTTTCCCTCAACCTGGGAGAGGTGCGAAGAGCCCTAGTCGGGAGATCTCAAATCTCACGACTATGGAGGGGCCCTGACTCGACTTGTCCCCTTTTTTTTGTGTCACAACTCCCCCTCAAGGAAAGGTTCCTTGATGCTGGTGAGGGGCTCTTGATCTAGGGAATTTGGGGAACTGTGCTCCAGTTCCCTGAATTAAACCTGAATTTTCCACCCCCCCCCCACAGGCGTTTTTGTCCTAGGGTTTAGCGTTTCCCCCTTGTTATAAAAATGTCAAAGTGTTTTACAATACAAAACTTGGATATATAACTCCTAGCGCCCTTCCAGCCCTTTTTTTCCCCTTGCCTCTGATCCGCTTTTATTGGGGGAAATGTTTTTATCTCCTGCAGCCGTTAAATTGAAGAATTGAGACATTTATGCAGCATAGGGAATCTTTATTTAAGAAAACGTTTTCCCACCATTGGCTTTCATCCAAAGTAAAGCAGGAATAGATTCCCAATGTTTTCATAAGTGTCTCAATTCTTCAACTTAGTCATTATTTTTACTTCCCGGTTACGTTCCTTCCGTGTTTCAGAAATCTGGGATTTTTGAGGACTCGGTTATTTTTCCCCTTCTCTTACAGAGGGGGCGTCTTCCTCCAGTGTTTTTCATGTGCAAGTTTTTATATAATCCTTCTATATAAGAATATGAAACAACCCGTGAAAAAAAAAAAGAATTTTAAACGCATTGTGATTTCTCACATTTTCAAGGAATGTTATAAATGTGGAAAACTAAAGCACTTAGAATTCTATTTTTTTTTTTAAAAAGTGGTTTTTTCTGCTATATATATATATATAAAAATATATTAAATATATATATATATATATATATATATATATATATATATATATTTTATATAAAAACATACTACATACATACTAAACATATATACATAGATACACATACATATATAACGATTTGACTTTTAATTCTTATTTAGGAATAAAGTAAAACTCTGGTGATACCTAAAGTAATACTCTTTTAAAGATGCTCCCTTCAAGGAAGGGTTTCCCTTTATGTTGGTGAGGGGGTCTTGATTTAGGGAAATTTGGGTCTGGCTCCAGTTCCCCCAAAAAAACCCGAATGCCTTCCCATCCCCCCCCCCCCGGCGCTGTATAATCCTCCGGGGTTTAGCGCTTCCCCCTTGTTATAATAATAATTTAATGATGTCAGTGATCGAGGGGATTAATTTAAACCCCAACAACCTTAACCACGTGGTGTGCCACCTCATAACCCTTGTGCCACCAAAAAACTGACCCCCCCCCCCCCCAAAAAAAAAAAAAAAAAAAAAAAAAAAGCCGGATAAACCTCGGCGAGGTTTTGTGAGGCAACGGAGGTCATCTTGGACCCCATTTCTTTAAATTCTTTTTTACCCGAACTGTAGCAAGAAACTGATGATATATTCCTGTCACTGCTGATAGCTTATGGGTTTGGACAGTTGTACAGACGTCCCTTTGGGGAAACCTGAAGTGAGGAAATGGTTGGTACATGGTAGGGTGTTGCGACATTGCTGTGTTGGTACCAATCCCTTTATCCACCTTACTCACTGCTACTAATATTTCATTTCACTACGTTTGTAAGGTGAGTCCTCCCGATTATTACTTTAAATAACAGTTAATTTTGTATGAATTCGATAAAAGGGCCCCATGGAAATAAGTCATTTTTTTTTTTTGGGGGGGGGGGGGGTTTTCTTTGGTTCTCTGTGCTGTGTATGATAATCATGAATACAAAAATAACTATATTTATGTTACCTAAATAACCTTAGTAAGGTTATAAAAGGCTGAGAGATGTGGTTTTCCCGGGAGTGTGTTATTGAAGGTTTAATCTTATTTTAAGTGTTATTTTTTATTGATGAATATGTTCATGGAGCTTTATGACCCTCAGTGTGGGGTCATAGTCTTTAACCAGTTAACAAATAAGTGAAGAATATAAAGTTTTTTCAGTATTTCTCGGGCACTTTCCAGATGTGTCCCCCGAATCCCCTATAATCCATAAAACTAAAAAACTCGCAATTTATGATTTATTTTAAACCCTGTAAAACCACAGTGTTTAAACTTATAATATTAATAAATTTAGTTTTTTTTGTTGCGTTTTTAAAAATGCAAATTGAATCATTTGCTATTCTTGTTTATAGACTGTATATACTTATTGCAGATGACCTATACTAGTTTAGCAGTTTTCTTGAAAATACTTATGTAATTTGTGTAGATATAAACTTTTTTAGCCTATTGGTCTGTGATACTTCCATGGTCATTCAAAACTCAAAATTCCAATTTTTATTTCTTTGCAAAGTTTAGTGTGTGACTGACAGGTTTTTTAAAGGGAGTATTTCCATGCATAGTTTACAATGTTTAAAAACTTTGGAGTCCAGTCCCTGGACCCATTATGTACCTCTGTAATCTTTTGACTACCGCCCACAGGATGGGTATGGGGTGCATAATAAACATATTAAACTAACTAATTACAATATTGATTTTCAAGTGCAAAGAAAGCCACTATCATGCCGAGGCATTATGGTCATGGTAGTGTGTATCTAGTGGTCAATGGTACTAAAGAAATATGTAAAACTATTTCTTTAGTACCTAACATTGCCTCCCAAATCAAAATCAAATCAAAATTTTATTTCTTTGCTAAGGTTACAATGTGTATTTACATTTCATAATTTGATTGATACAAAGAAAGTCACTATCATGCCAAGGCATTTTGGGCAGACTTAACCTAATATTAATAGACTACTTTAGTCTAGACAGGTGAAGAGTGGTAGAATACAGATATTCAATATTTTACTCTATTATTAATATGAGGTGCTAGTACACTATGATACAAACATACATCCCTTCATGTGGGATTGCCTTGATACTGGTGAAGGCCTCTTGATCCAAGGAATTGGAACTACCATCCATTTGGACCAAACCTCATTACCTCATTTTCCCATATTCCTAGTATATCTCCTTTATAGTATAATAATAAGGTATTAAAAGGACCCCAGTGGAAATAAGTCACTCTGTCTGACCTTTTTTTTTTTGGGTTATCCCAGGTTCTCTACACATGCTGCTATGTATGATAATCTATGTAACTATATTTGTGTATACCTAAATAAACTTACCTCCAATTTCCCAAGTGTTGTATGACAATTTGGATTTAATGCATCCTAGCCAAATTTTACCTAGCCTAATCCTTTCCAAACCCTGCCCAAACCCTAATGGAAATAAGTCACTGACTTTTTCTTTGGGTTATCCTAGGTAATTTACACATATGTTACTATGCATGATAATTTGTGTAACTGTATTTATGTGTACCTGTATGTAAATCAAATCAAATCAAATCAAGTTTATTCTTTATAAGGATTACAATGCTGAGTTTACAGAATTTGGATATTGTGTGGTTTACATGTTTTAAAATACTAATTACAGTGGGGGCCACTAGAACACCTAGCATGGCTAGGCATTTTGGGCAGACTTAGATTAATTCTTAACTTTAAAATATTACAAATTATGAGGCAAGTTGGTATTATGGCTAAGTGACTAAATACAGTTTGTGAGTTTAGCACAATACATAGTTTCAGTATTGGAGTATCACAGGCCAACTTATGACTAGATGGGATTCATTATTTTAAGATTAAGATTGATATTTCTGTGTTTATGGTCAAATGGGTGAGCGAGTGTAAGTGTGAACCACCAGGTGGTATTCATGTAATTAGTTGACGGGGTGTATCAGGGAGATAAGATGTTTTCTAATGGTAGTTTTGAAGGTGTTGAATGTGTCTGCAGTTCTAGAGTTGTTAGGGAGGGTGTTCCAGATTTTAGGGTCTTTGACATACATTGAATTTTTGTAAAGGTTTAGTCGGACACGGGGAATGTCATAGAGATGTTTGTGTCTGGTGTTATGCCTGTGGGTTCTGTCACAACTATCAAGAAAGCATTTTAGGTCAAGGTTAATATTGGAATTTAAGGTCCTGTAGATGTAGATTGCACAGTAGTAAGTGTGGATGTACTGAACAGGGAGTAAGTTTAGATCTATGAAGAGTGGGGGAGTGTGTTGCCAGGGATGGGATTTAGTGATTATTCTTACTGCGGCTTTTTGTTGGGTTATTATTGGCTTTAGGTGTGTTGCTGCAGTTGATCCCTAAGCACAAATAGCATAGGTGAGGTATGGATAAATAAGTGAGTGGTATAGTGTGAGAAGGGCAGTTTGCGGCACGTAATATCGTATCTTGGAGAGGATCCCAACCGTTTTGGATACTTTTTTGGTTATGTGTTTTATATGGGTGCTGAAATAAACATAACCCTGCCCTGCCCTACTTGCTCTACCATACCATACTCCCTACTTTATTTCACTTAATCTTACCTAACAACTTAATATTTGTGCATTTTCCTTCCAAAACAGCACTTTGGGCTGCATACATCAAGAGATTAGTATATATAAAGTATGTTCATTGGAAACCTATTTTAATTCCTATTATAGGAATCAAAAGCAGCTAGTCTTCATTTTCATTTCCATTTCGATGTTAGTGTTATCTAAACATAATACTGTACTGTAAGAAAATTGCTGTTAAAGGCAAATTTGTATTCTTTGCATACAGTAATTGTTAATTCATTTATTCCCTAAATTTTGATTAACGTTGCCTTTTCTACCATTATAATTTTTCTAATTATAACATATCACTAATCATAATTTTCATTCATATTTCATCCCTTCATAAATACGATACTTCCAAGGATGCTGTGCCCTCTGTCTCCATATTGCTGTTTTTAATCTGTCAGCTTCACTGCAGTTAATTTTTTTAATACACATATGCATTATCAATAGACCCCAGGCTGTCTTCAAGCAGGCACTGGACAGGCACCTAAAGTCAGTGCCTGACCAGCCAGGCTGTGTTTCGTATGTTGGGTTGCGTGCAGTCTACAGTAACAGCCTGGTTGATCAGGCCCTGATCCACCATGAGGCCTGGTGGTGTAAGAATGGTATATAATACCGACAAGTTGAAATTAAGACACATGTGCAACATCTGGGTATCTTTATTGTAGACGTTTTGCCATCCAGTGGCTTCATCAATACAAATTCTAGGACATAACTTGAAGACAGTAGAACTATGTACAGAAGATGAGGTAATCAGTCCCTCAACCTAGGAGTAGGTGCGAAGAGCACCATAGTCGTGGAGATTCTGAAGCAGAAGAAAGGAGCCTGGCGCTTATATAGTAACGTCAGGTGTAGCAGACGAGGGCATAGTCACTGGTAGGCGGGATTCTCCAGCGGAAGTAGGTCCTTCCCAAAGAGATGGGTTAGTTGTAGTAGTAGTTGTCGTAGTCGTGAAGGTTATGTACATGTCCTCAGAATCAAGATTCCATGATGTTGCAGTGTCTGACATGTGTCTTAATTTCATCTTGTCGGTATTATATACCATTCTTACACAACTTGTCAGACACTGCAACATCATGGAATCTTGATTCTGAGGACATGTACATAACCTTCACGACTACGATAACTACTCACCCATCTCTTTGGGAAGGACCTACTTCCACTGGGGAATCCCGCCTACCAGTGACTATGCCCTCGTCTGCTACACCTGACGTTACTATATAAGCGCCAGGCTCCTTTCTTCTGCTTCAGAATCTCCACGACTATGGTGCTCTTCGCACCTACTCCTAGGTTGAGGGACTGATTACCTCATCTTCTGTACATAGTTCTACTGTCTTCAAGTTATGTCCTAGAATTTGTATTGATGAAGCCACTGGATGGCGAAACGTCTACAATAAAGATACCCAGATGTTGCACATGTGTCTTAATTTCATCATGAGGCCTGGTCACAGACAGGGCTGGGGGAGGTGTTAACCCCCGGAACTCTCTCCAGGTATACATACTGTACATATTGCAGTGTATGAGTTAAGTGTTTGTGTACAGATTAAAAAGGCTGTAGATATGTACAACATTTCTGATACTTAAATTAGGACTCAGCTGTAAAGATAATCTTAGTTTTCCTTTTGTTTCTCTCTCTCATATTCTCACACACACTTATGTAATGAATGTGCTCAATTTATTCACCAAAATTTATTTTGTCAAAGAACTCGCACTGATATTAGGTTACATCTTATGTCCACAGTTTGTGCCATGCTGTCAGCTTTTGGTGGAGCTTTTCATATCTGTTGTTTTTCCGCATTTGCCATCACCTTGGCTTGGAGGCAGCCCCGGCACATACCAATGCAGTGCAGATGATGATTACACTTAAGGTACATGGTTTCTTGAACCCTTAATACTTTGATGCTGGTGAGGGGCTCTTGATCTAGGGAATTGGATCTATACTCCAGTTCTCTGAATTGAGTCTGAATACCTTCCATTCCCCGCCCCCCCAAAGGAGCTGTATAATCCCTATGGGTTTAGCACTCTCCCATGATTATAATAATAATTACTACTTTTATGACTATACAAAATTTAGTTTTTGTTCAGTAGAGGTGTAGCTATTAAAGTATGTGATAGCAGAAGGAGAATCTAATCAAAGTCACTCCGTGAAATGAATGAGCTCTATGTAACTAGCATTTCATGTTAATAATGATCTTTTAGATAAATATATTCATGGTCCCATGTGGTTTGGTGAAAATACTGGATCAAAATTGGATTTATCTTTTTGGTCAGGAAATTATTAAATTAAAATTAATGATTGCTACTAGGGTGAGGAATTCTGTATCTTCAGTAAATGACCTTGGAAATGGCATCCTAGGGCAAGTCACCTATAGCTCAGTGATAAGAACCTTTGGCTGTCAAATAAAGGACTTGCATTTGCTTCCTGGGTGGGGTGAGACATAGGGGCAAGTCTTGCACCTGCTGCCATGTACATCTTGTAGTAAATAGATACTGTAGTGTATTTAGGAGTCAGTCAGTTTTTGTGGGTTATGCCCTAGGGGAGAGACCTCAATTAAATGTGAAATCTTAAAAGAAGTGGCAAGAAATCAACACCAGATGTTACCGAGCATTAAGTTGAGACTTTAAATATAATTTATAGGGTTGTGAAGAATTTGTAGAAAAATTGGACGAGATATTGAATCCCCTCTTTTATTAATTTCTAAATTTCCTGATTAATTTTAAAAACTGTACAAATTACAAAGCATTGCTTTGTTATCAGTATAGTAGTCTTGTTATTTTTATTATTTAACATTATTCAGGTAAAAATACTTACCATTCAAGTGATATTGTACCCTTCTTATCACCCAGATGATATTGTACCCTTCTTATCACCCAGATAATATTGTACCCTTCTTATCACCCAGATGATATTGTACCCTTCTTATCACTCAGGTATTATTTTACCCTTCTTATCATCCAGGTGATAACACTATTATTCTTTTCAATTTCTTTTTAACTTAGCAAATTGTATTCATCACCAGTATGATGCTACCTTATTCCTTGTGATAATAACATGGTGGGAATGAAAGTTAGCTCTATTTCTCTGTCATATTCCATCACACAGGGTGGATTTCATATAGTATTGAAATCTTTCAGCCTGAGCTGGGAGACTTTAGTATGGCAATGAGGATATCATCGAGTAATCCATTAAAGGTTCATCAACTATGGGGGCTTCAAAGGTTTTTCACCAGCAAAGCTGGAGTTACTATTACTTGGGAATAACTTAACTTTCAGGATGGCATATGACACACACACACAGCACCTTTATCACTCAGTAATAAGTTATCATTCACATGATAACACTTGGGTTAATCTTTTTTGTATCTTGCTTGCCAACCAACAGTATCAACGATTGATAATTCTTTCATAAACTGTAATATATGTGGACACAGCTTTGACATTGGCAATGAAATCAGATAAGTCAGACTTTTATAATTATTATTAACACGCCGGCCTTTTCCCACCAAGGCAGGGTGGCCGAAAAAGAAAAGCTTTCATCATCATTCCTACACTAGTTACAAAACTGCAACATTAACACCCCTCCTTCAGAGTGTAGACACTGTACTTCCCATCTCCAGGACTCAAGTCTGGCCTGCGGTTTCCCTGAATCCCTTCATAAATGTTACCTTGCTTACACTCCAACAGCACATCAAATCCTAAAAACCATTTGTATCCATGTGCTCCTGTCTAACACGCTCGCACATGCTTGCTGGAAGTCCAAGCCCCTCGCACACAAAACCTCCTTTACCCCCCTCCCTCCAACCTTTCCTATGCCAACCCCTAGGAATGTATACTACTATATATATATACTATATATGGTAGTAGGTTGGTAGACAGCAACCACCCAGGGAGGTACTACCGTCCTGCCAAGTGAGTGTAAAACGAAAGCCTGTGATTGTTTTACATGATGGTAGGATTGCTGATGTCTTTTGTCTGTCTCATAAATATGCAAGATTACAGATATGTCTTGCTACTTGTACTTACACTTAGGTCACACTACACATACATGTACACATTTATTTATACACACTCATCTGAGTTTTCTTGGATTTTATCTTAATAGTTCTTGGTCTTATTACTTTTCCTTTTATATCCATGGGGAAGTGGAATAAGAATCTTTCCTCCGTAAGCCATGCGTGTTGTAAAAGTCAACTAAAATGCCGGGAACAATGGGCTAGTAACCCCTTTTCCTGTAAAGATTACTAAAAAGAATAAGAAGAAGAAAATTGTCAAAGTGGGAAGTCTGAATGTGCGTGGATGTTGTGCAGATGATAAGAAAGAGATGATTGTGGATGTTATGAATGAGAAGAAGCTGGATGTCCTGGCTTTAAGTGAAACAAAGCTGAAGGGGGTGGGACAGTTTCAGTGGAGGGGAATAAATGGGATTAGGTCAGGGGTTTCAAATAGAGTTAGAGCTAAAGAAGGAGTAGCAGTAATGTTGAAGGATAAGCTATGGCAGGAAAAGAGGGACTATAAATGTATTAATTCAAGGATTATGTGGAGTAAAATAAAGATTGGATGTGAAAAGTGGGTTATAAGAAGCGTGTATGCACCTGGAGAAGAGAAAAGTGTAGAGGAGAGAGAGAGATTTTGGGAAATGTTGAGTGAATGCGTGGGGAGTTTTGAATCAAGTGTGAGAGTAATGGTGGTTGGGGATTTCAATGCTAAAGTGGGTAAAAATGTTATGGAGGGAGTAGTAGGTAAATTTGGGGTGCCAGGGGTAAATGTAAATGGGGAGCCTTTAATTGAGCTATGTGTAGAAAGAGATTTGGTAATAAGTAACACATATTTTTTGAAAAAGAGGATAAATAAATATACAAGGTATGATGTAGCACGTAATGAAAGTAGTTTATTAGATTATGTATTGGTGGATAAAAGGTTGATGGGTAGGCTCCAGGATGTACATGTTTATAGAGGGGCAACTGATATATCGGATCATTATTTAGTTGTAGCTACAGTTAGAGTAAGAGGTAGATGGGAAAAGAGGAAGGTGGCAACAACAAGTAAGAGGGAGGTGAAAGTGTATAAACTAAGGGAGGAGGAAGTTCGGGTGAGATATAAGCGACTATTGGCAGAAAGGTGGGCTAGTGCAAAGATGAGTAGTGGGGGGGTTGAAGAGGGTTGGAATAGTTTTAAAAATGCAGTATTAGAATGTGGGGCAGAAGTTTGTGGTTATAGGAGGGTGGGGGCAGGAGGAAAGAGGAGTGATTGGTGGAATGATGAAGTAAAGGGTGTGATAAAAGAGAAAAAAGTAGCTTATGAGAGGTTTTTACAAAGCAGAAGTGTTATAAGAAGAGCAGAGTATATGGAGAGTAAAAGAAAGGTAAAGAGAGTGGTGAGAGAGTGCAAAAGGAGAGCAGATGAAAGAGTGGGAGAGGCACTGTCAAGAAATTTTAATGAAAATAAGAAAAAATTTTGGAGTGAGTTAAACAAGTTAAGAAAGCCTAGGGAAAGTATGGATTTGTCAGTTAAAAACAGAGTAGGGTAGTTAGTAGATGGGGAGATGGAGGTATTAGGTAGATGGCGAGAATATTTTAAGGAACTTTTAAATGTTAAGGAAGAAACAGAGGCAGTAATTTCATGCACTGGTCAGGGAGGTATACCATTTTTTAAGAGTGAAGAAGAGCAGAATGTAAGTGTGGGGGAGGTACATGAGGCTTTACGTAAAATGAAAGGGGGTAAAGCAGCTGGAACTGATGGGATCATGACAGAAATGTTAAAAGCAGGGGGGATATAGTGTTGGAGTGGTTGGTACTTTTGTTTAATAAATGTATGAAAGAGGGGAAGGTACCTAGGGATTGGCGGAGAGCATGTATAGTCCCTTTATATAAAGGGAAAGGGGACAAAAGAGACTGTAAAAATTATAGAGGAATAAGTTTACTGAGTATACCAGGAAAAGTGTACGGTAGGGTTATAATTGAAAGAATTAGAGGTAAGACAGAATGTAGGATTGTGGATGAGCAAGGAGGTTTCAGAGTGGGTAGGGGATGTGTAGATCAAGTGTTTACATTGAAGCATATATGTGAACAGTATTTAGATAAAGGTAGGGAAGTTTTTATTGCATTTATGGATTTAGAAAAGGCATATGATAGAGTGGATAGAGGAGCAATGTGGCAGATGTTGCAAGTATATGGAATAGGTGGTAAGTTATTAAATGCTGTAAAGAGTTTTTATGAGGATAGTGAGGCTCAGGTTAGGGTGTGTAGAAGAGAGGGAGACTACTTCCCAGTAAAAGTAGGTCTTAGACAGGGATGTGTAATGTCACCATGGTTGTTTAATATATTTATAGATGGGGTTGTAAAGGAAGTAAATGCTAGGGTGTTCGGGAGAGGGGTGGGATTAAATTTTGGGGAATCAAATTCAAAATGGGAATTGACACAGTTACTTTTTGCTGATGATACTGTGCTTATGGGAGATTCTAAAGAAAAATTGCAAAGGTTAGTGGATGAGTTTGGGAATGTGTGTAAAGGTAGAAAGTTGAAAGTGAACATAGAAATGAGTAAGGTGATGAGGGTGTCAAATGATTTAGATAAAGAAAAATTGGATATCAAATTGGGGAGGAGGAGTATGGAAGAAGTGAATGTTTTCAAATACTTGGGAGTTGACGTGTCGGCGGATGGATTTATGAAGGATGAGATTAATCATAGAATTGATGAGGGAAAAAAGATTAGTGGTGCGTTGAGGTATATGTGGAGTCAAAAAACGTTATCTATGGAGGCAAAGAAGGAATGTATGAAAGTATAGTAGTACCAACACTCTATATGGGTGTGAAGCTTGGGTGGCAAATGCAGCAGCGAGGAGACGGTTGGAGGCAGTGGAGATGTCCTGTTTAAGGGCAATGTGTGGTGTAAATATTATGCAGAAATTCGGAGTGTAGAAATTAGGAAAAGGTGTGGAGTTAATAAAAATATTAGTCAGAGGGCAGAAGAGGGGTTGTTGAGGTGGTTTGGTCATTTAGAGAGAATGGATCAAAGTAGAATGACATGGAAAGCATATAAATCTATAGGGGAAGGAAGGCGGGGTAGGGGTCGTCTCGAAAGGGTTGGAGAGAGGGGGTAAAGGAGGTTTTGTGGGCAAGGGGCTTGGACTTCCAGCAAGCGTGTGTGAGCATGTTAGATAGGAGTGAATGGAGACGAATGGTACTTGGGACATGACGATCTGTTGGAGTGTGAGCAGGGTAATATTTAGTGAAGGGATTCAGGGAAACCGGTTATTTTCATATAGTCGGACTTGAGTCCTGGAAATGGGAAGTACAATGCCTGCACTTTAAAGGAGGGGTTTGGGATATTGGCAGTTTGGAGGGATATGTTGTGTATCTTTATATGTGTATGCTTCTAAACTGTTGTATTCTGAGCACCTCTGCAAAAACAGTGATAATGTGTGAGTGTGGTGAAAGTGTTGAATGATGATGAAAGTATTTTCTTTTTGGGGATTTTCTTTCTTTTCTGGGTCACCCTGCCTCGGTGGGAGACGGCCGACGTGTTGAAAAAAAAAAAAAATATCCAACACCATATGCCATTCCATATCCTGCACAATACTATGTGCCTGTGCTTAATAATTAAGTCTAATAAAAAAAATTGCATTTTATACTTTTATGCTTGCTCCTAACACTGTAACAAGGCCTTTACTCTATTTGTTATAAATTTCTAAACCTCACGTATAATAATGTAGCTTTCGCAAACAAAATTACCATTGTCATATGTTTTGTTAACCATTATGGATTTAGAGCTTGAGAGATCCATTGAACCGTAGAAATAACAAAGGGAAAAAAAAGTTGGGTGATGCATTGAGTCATCTGTGGAGAGAAAGAACTTTATCTATAGTGGCAGAAAGAGAAATGTACCAGAGTACAGTTGTACCAATACTGTTGTGCGAGTGTGAATCATTGGTTTTGAATGTTAGAGTGAGGAGAAGGCTGAAGGGCAGTAGAGATGTGTTGAGGGGAAATGTGTGGTGTGAATATTATGCAGAGAATTCACAGTTTGGAGATTAGGAATAGGTGTGGAGTTACCAAAAGGATTATTGAGAGGGCTGAGGAGGCAGTTGTTGAGGTGGTTTGGACATTTAGAGAGGATGGAGAAAAATAGGACTGGAGGGTGTATAAATCTAGGGTGGAAGGAAAGAGGGAAAGGGGTCAGCTTAGGAAAGGTTGGAGGGAGGGGCAAAGGAGGTTTTGAGAGCTAGGGCTTTGGACATCCAGCAAGCTTGTGTGACCATCATAGATAGGAGTGAGTGAAGCAAGTGGTTTTTATGGTTCGATGTACTGTTGTAATGTAAGCAAGGTAACATGAAAGGATTCTAGGAAACCAATTAGCTGAACTGAAGTCCTGGAGGTGGGAAGTGCAATGCCTTCTTTCTGAAGGAGGGATGGCTGTGTTGCAGTTTGGAGGATCATCTGAACTGTGATGTCATTGCCCTTCTGGCAAGACTAATTGAATGAGTGACAGTAAATTTTTTTTTTTCGGGTCACCCTGTCTCAGTGGGAGATGACTAGAGTATTAAAAATAATAATAGGGATATGTTTTGTGTGATCAGCAAAAATGACCTAAATAGGAAAAGGATAGACATTGTATTAAATATGATAAGGAGTTAAAATGAGGATGAAACTATAGAGCTACTTGCAAACTTCTGAAGAATATGTCATGTTACTTTGTAATAATGTATAGCGTTGCACAGAACAATTCAGATGTTGCTCTTTAGCAACTCATAAAATTTAATCTCGCAGTTGATTGGTGTGTGCTTTGAAGTTCATGATACTTGGAGAAAACGTGGAGAAGCAAAGAAAAACGATGATGAGAAGAGAGCACAGCTGGAATTAGAGTTGAAATACGAGGAGGTTGACCCATCCCCAATGGACATCTTTCATTATGCTTTCTGCTATATTGGTGTCCTCACAGGTATTGTACATGTATTTAGAGATTATCCAAATGGCTGTGTTTTTCTTGATTTTCATATTACAGTTTGAAATACCTACTTGGGATTGTGTTTCTTCATATTTCTGATAAATTATTAACTACAAAAATTTTTGGCTAGGTCCATATTATAAGTACAGAGTGTATGAAGATATGTTGCAAGGGTCACCTGTCAGCAGTGGACTGGATTGCTTACAAGCGACGCTGCGTAGAATATGGGTAGTGCCACTGTATGGAACTGCATTCCTAGCCTCTGATTACTTCTTTCCTCTGTCAGTAAGTGTTTTAATAAAATCGAGATTATCCTCGCCATGTTTCTGTTTACTGCTTACTTTGCCATATTTTTGTGTTATAAAAAGTACTGTAATTTGAAATTTCAAATGTACAGTGAGATTTATACAAGACTAACTACAACGAAAGTATGTAAGATCAGGACTTGTTATTGGTGGAGCAAAGAAAAAGAGAGTTAAGTGATCATGACACAAAATATTATGTAGCACAGACATGATAGACAAGCATAGGCTCTTTTTGAGGAGTGCTGTAAGAATAAGGGATCAAGGTATAAAATGATATATGTAATTGAGTCATAGGGGCTCAAAAATAAATATAACAGGACTCGCTTGTCGGTCATGAAGCAGCATCGAGAGATCATGCTGAACCCCACAAACTCTAATGGTTAAAGTAATTTCCATTAGGTACAGTAATTGCAGACTTCATAGAAAAAACAATTGGTACCTCTTCACTGACCTAACAATTAAGATAAAACTGCATTTACAGTTTGCTGAAGATGAGGTGATCTTCAAAGATTATGGCTTTTTCTATCGTATATGGTACATGACTCCAGTGTTCTTCAACTTCCGCATGCGCATATATGCTGGCTTTGTCCTCTCGGAGTGTGTGTGCATCATGGCAGGGCTTGGAGCATACCCAGTAGCATGCGAGCCCAAACCTGGTCGTGGCCCTAGCAAATATGAGGCACTGGAAGTAAGGTGAGTGGTGGTGGTTTACTTACAACAATGTTGAGTAGTTTTCTATCTAAATCTAATAGTGTGCACAGTAGGCTAATGTTATGGCTATTGACCTTAAAGGAGGTTGACTTAAGCCTGTTAAGTCAGGAATATAACTAGAATTATGATCCGGCTTATAGCTTGTTGCAATTAAAAAAAAAATGCTCTCAGGATCCAACACTCACATGTATGATTAAACAATTTCTGCTCAAAGCTAAAACTATGTGGGTCATTCAACACTGCATTTCATAGGCAAGACTAACTTTAGAGGGAAAGAGGTAGATGTGAAGGTTGAGAACATGGACACAAAAAGGAAGGTACAGTCAGTGCAATAAATCAGTTTCGCTTAAAATATAGAGATAATTTGCATTAAAGATAGTAGAGTAGGAATATCAAAGCACTGTTGGACTCTCAGTGTGACCTAGCAATTTTTTTACATCACCATTGGGCACTAGTGGCATAGCTAGGGGAAAGAGAGGGCAGCAGAAGGAGGAGTTGCCTCCCCAGAAAACATTTGAGGCTTTTTTTTTTTTTACACCCTTGCCTTTTTTCAGCTGTACTAACTGGAGGGCTGTATTTTTATTTCCAACATGAAATATGATATGTACTTACTGTAAAACCATGCTTTAAAAATAGTTTATGCACAGCATAATCAATTCAGTTTTCAACAATAAAAATTGAAGGGAGGTATTGAACATTGCAGATCTGAGAAAGAGTCAACCAAAGTTGAATATAACTTTGAAACTATCCATAATATTGATGAGTTTGGAGCAGACTTCACCCCAACTGTTCGTGCTGGCATGCGTTGCTGGAACATGACTGTGCAGTTCTGGCTTGCCAGCAATGTATACAAACGTCTCAAACTGGCCAGGCCAGTTAGGTGGGTGGACTCTTGTTTTTACTCTGTGAAGACCTACTCAATAGAATCATTATGAAATCATTAATAATATTACTGATTGTTAAATTTGTGTAGTTTTTAATTGCTGTATCAGTGTTGTGAATCCATTCATGTTCTTCTTTCAACAAGCCAGCCATATCCCACCAAGGCAGGGTGGCCTAGAAAGAAAAACAAAAGTTTCTCTTTTTAACATTAGTAATGTATATAATAGAAAGGGTTACTAGCCCCTTGCTCCCAGCATTTTAGTTGCCTTTTACGACACACATGAGTTACAGAGAAAGAATTCTGTTTCACTTCCCCATGGAGATTGAAGGAAATAAACAAGAACAAGAACTAGTAAGACAATAGAAAAAATCCATAGGGGTGCGTATATATATGCTTGTAAATGCATGTATAGTGTGACCTAAGTGTAAGTAGAAGTGGCAAGGCTTACCTGAAATTTTGCATGTTTCTTTCTTTCAACACAACGGCCGTATCCCACCGAGGCGGGGTAGCCCAAAAGGAAAAATGAAAGTTTTTCCTTTTACATTTAGTAATATATACAGGAGAAGAGGTTACTAGCCCCTTGCTCCCAGCATTTTAGTTGCCTTTTACGACATACATGGCTTACGGAGGAAGAATTCTGTTCCACTTCCCCATGGAGATTGGAGGAAATAAACAAGAACAAGAACTAGTAAGACAATAGAAAAAATCCATAGGGGTGTGTATATCTTTCTTTCAACACACCGGCTGTATCCCACCAAGGCAGGGTGGCCCAAAAAGAAAAACGAAAGTTTCTCTTTTAAATTTAGTAATTTATACGGGAGAAGGGGTTACTAGCCCCTTGCTCCCAGCATTTTAGTCGCCTCTTACAACACGTGGCTTACGGAGGAAGAATTCTGTTCCACTTCCCCATGGAGATTGGAGGAAATAAACAAGAACAAGAACTAGTAAGACAATAGAAAAAATCCATAGAGGTGTGTGTATATATATGCTTGTAAATGCATGTATTATATATATATACATACATCTAGGTTTTTCTCCTTTTTCTAAATAGCTCTTGTTCTTTTTTATTTCTTCTATTGTCCATGGGGAAGTGGAAAAGAATCTTTCCTCCGTAAGCCATGCGTGTCGTATGAGGCGACTAAAATGCCGGGAGCAATGGGCTAGTAACCCCTTCTCCTGTATACAATTACTAAAAAAGAGAAGAAGAAAAACTTTATAAAACTGGGTTGCTTAAATGTGCGTGGATGTAGTGCGGATGACAAGAAACAGATGATTGCTGATGTTATGAATGAAAAGAAGTTGGATGTCCTGGCCCTAAGCGAAACAAAGCTGAAGGGGGTAGGAGAGTTTCAGTGGGGGGAAATAAATGGGATTAAATCTGGAGTATCTGAGAGAGTTAGAGCAAAGGAAGGGGTAGCAGTAATGTTAAATGATCAGTTATGGAAGGAGAAAAGAGAATATGAATGTGTAAATTCAAGAATTATGTGGATTAAAGTAAAGGTTGGATGCGAGAAGTGGGTCATAATAAGCGTGTATGCACCTGGAGAAGAGAGGAATGCAGAGGAGAGAGAGAGATTTTGGGAGATGTTAAGTGAATGTATAGGAGCCTTTGAACCAAGTGAGAGAGTAATTGTGGTAGGGGACTTGAATGCTAAAGTAGGAGAAAACTTTTAGAGAGGGTGTGGTAGGTAAGTTTGGGGTGCCAGGTGTAAATGATAATGGGAGCCCTTTGATTGAACTTTGTATAGAAAGGGGTTTAGTTATAGGTAATACATATTTTAAGAAAAAGAGGATAAATAAGTATACACGATATGATGTAGGGCGAAATGACAGTAGTTTGTTGGATTATGTATTGGTAGATAAAAGACTGTTGAGTAGACTTCAGGATGTACATGTTTATAGAGGGGCCACAGATATATCAGATCACTTTCTAGTTGTAGCTACACTGAGAGTAAAAGGTAGATGGGATACAAGGAGAATAGAAGCATCAGGGAAGAGAGAGGTGAAGGTTTATAAACTAAAAGAGGAGGCAGTTAGGGTAAGATATAAACAGCTATTGGAGGATAGATGGGCTAATGAGAGCATAGGCAATGGGGTCGAAGAGGTATGGGGTAGGTTTAAAAATTAGTGTTAGAGTGTTCAGCAGAAGTTTGTGGTTACAGGAAAGTGGGTGCAGGAGGGAAGAGGAGCGATGGTGGAATGATGATGTAAAAGAGAGTAGTAAGGGAGAAAAAGTAGCATATGAGAAGTTTTTACAAAGTAGAAGTGATGCAAGGAGGGAAGAGTATATGGAAAAAAGAGAGAGGTTAAGAGAGTGGTGAAGCAATGTAAAAAGAGAGCAAATGAGAGAGTGGGTGAGATGTTATCAACAAATTTTGTTGAAAATAAGAAAAAGTTTTGGAGTGAGATTAACAAGTTAAGAAAGCCTAGAGAACAAATTGATTGTCAGTTAAAAATAGGAGAGGAGAGTTATTAAATGGAGAGTTAGAGGTATTGGGAAGATGGAAGGAATATTTTGAGGAATTGTTAAATGTTGATGAAGATAGGGAAGCTGTGATTTCGTGTATAGGGCAAGGAGGAATAACATCTTGTAGGAGTGAGGAAGAGCCAGTTGTGAGTGTGGGGGAAGTTCGTGAGGCAGTAGGTAAAATGAAAGGGGGTAAGGCAGCCGGGATTGATGGGATAAGATAGAAATGTTAAAAGCAGGTGGGGATATAGTTTTGGAGTGGTTGGTGCAATTATTTAATAAATGTATGGAAGAGGGTAAGGTACCTAGGGATTGGCAGAGAGCATGCATAGTTCCTTTGTATAAAGGCAAAGGGATAAAAGAGAGTGCAAGAATTATAGGGGGATAAGTCTGTTGAGTGTACCTGGTAAAGTGTATGGTAGAGTTTATAATTGAAAGAATTAAGAGTAAGACGGAGAAATAGGATAGCAGATGAACAAGGAGGCTTTAGGAAAGGTAGGGGGTGTGTGGACCAGGTGTTTACAGTGAAACATATAAGTGAACAGTATTTAGATAAGGCTAAAGAGGTCTTTGTGGCATTATGGATTTGGAAAGGCGTATGACAGGGTGGATAGGGGGGCAATGTGGCAGATGTTGCAAGTGTATGGTGTAGGAGGTAGGTTACTGAAAGCAGTGAAGAGTTTTTACGAGGATAGTGAGGCTCAAGTTAGAGTATGTAGGAAAGAGGGAAATTTTTTCCCAGTAAAAGTAGGCCTTAGACAAGGATGTGTGATGTCACCGTGGTTGTTTAATATATTTATAGATGGGGTTGTAGAGAAGTAAATGTGAGGGTCTTGGCAAGAGGCGTGGAGTTAAAAGATAAAGAATCACACACAAAGTGGGAGTTTGTCACAGCTGCTCTTTGCTGATGACACTGTGCTCTTGGGAGATTCTGAAGAGAAGTTGCAGAGATTGGTGGATGAATTTGGTAGGGTGTGCAAAAGAAGAAAATTAAAGGTGAATACAGGAAAGAGTAAGGTTATGAGGATAACAAAAAGATTAGGTGATGAAAGATTGAATATCAGATTGGAGGGAGAGAGTATGGAGGAGGTGAACGTATTCAGATATTTGGGAGTGGACGTGTCAGCGGATGGGTCTATGAAAGATGAGGTGAATCATAGAATTGATGAGGAAAAAGAGTGAGTGGTGCACTTAAGAGTATGTGGAGACAAAGAACTTTGTCCTTGGAGGCAAAGAGGGGAATGTATGAGAGTATAGTTTTACCAACGCTCTTATATGGGTGTGAAGCGTGGGTGATGAATGTTGCAGCGAGGAGAAGGCTGGAGGCAGTGGAGATGTCATGTCTGAGGGCAATGTGTGGTGTGAATATAATGCAGAGAATTCGTAGTTTGGAAGTTAGGAGGAGGTGCGGGATTACCAAAACTGTTGTCCAGAGGGCTGAGGAAGGGTTGTTGAGGTGGTTCGGACATGTAGAGAGAATGGAGCGAAACAGAATGACTTCAAGATGTATCAGTCTGTAGTGGAAGGAAGGCGGGTAGGGGTCGGCCTAGGAAGGGTTGGAGGGAGGGGGTAAAGGAGGTTTTGTGTGCGAGGGGCTTGGACTTCCAGCAGGCATGCGTGAGCGTGTTTGATAGGAGTGAATGGAGACAAATGGTTTTTAATACTTGACGTGCTGTTGGAGTGTGAGCAAAGTAACATTTATGAAGGGATTCAGGGAAACCGGCAGGCCGGACTTGAGTTCTGGAGATGGGAAGTACAGTGCCTGCACTCTGAAGGAGGGGTGTTAATGTTGCAGTTTAAAAACTGTAGTGTAAAGCACCCTTCTGGCAAGACAGTGATGGAGTGAATGATGGTGAAAGTTTTTCTTTTTCGGGCCACCCTGCCTTGGTGGGAATCGGCCGGTGTGATAATAAAAAAAAAAAATAAATAATAAATGCATGTATAGTGTGACCTAAGTGTAAGTAGAAGTGGCAAGGCTTACCTGAAATCTTGCATGTTTATGCTACAGAAAAAAGACACCAGCAATCCCACCATTATGTAAAACAATTACAGGCGTCCATTGTACACCCACTTAGCAGGACAGTAGAACCTCCCTGGGCAGTTGCTGTCTACCATCCTACTACCTAGGTTATTTATTTATTTATTTATATACAAGCCTTTTCCCACCATGGTAGGATTACCCAAAGGAGACAACACTTTTACCATCACTGACTTCTAGCTGTCTTTGAAGAAGTGCATGACATTAATCACAGTTCAAATACCCAGTGAGCTGCTTTCCTGCATTCACTCTAACCTAAGACTTATGAACCGTAAGCACTTAAATCTCAACAGGGAGGCACTGACAATGCTGGCTTCTGCATACTGGCATGGAGTGTATCCAGGTTATTACCTCTCCATGTTGACTGTGCCATTTATCCTGGCCGTGGAAGACTACTTTGACCGCCTCGTCAGGAGGAGACTCGGAGATTCTGTATGTAAACGGTTTATGCAGAAAATGTTGTAGTTTAGAATGTAGATGTACCCAAGAAAAAATACAGATGAAGCATCAAAAGCATAGTGTAAAAATTTATGACAATAATAACTACTGGAGAACTAATTTTTCTTCTTAGCACCTAGTATGAAACTTAAAAGAAAAAGCCTATTAAAGATAAGATTAATTGACCAGGTCAATTTATGTCACAAAGGGCCAAGAATTGCACTTCATTTTTGTGTAATTAATAGTTGAGAGATAATGTAGGAGCCACTTTTACACTCCACCATTATGTGAAACCCTATGTAATAATGAATGAATAATAAGTAGAAGACAACATGTGATGATGGTAGAGAATGAAAGTGGAAAATGTATATATATAGAGAAAAAACTATGTTGAATCAATATTTCAGGGCAAGTATGCCTATGACTGGTTTGCCTGGTTCGTCAAGATGCAGAACTTCGCTTACATGGGCATGGCTTTCCTGCTGCTGCGTGTCGACACTACACTGCATTACTGGCATTCCATAGGCTACATATACCATGGTCTTTTAATCATGATGCACGGCTTTGCTCAGTATGTCAACCTCATCGTCGGCAAGGTCAGTAAAGTAGGCTATATACATAATGTACAACAGACGGGCCCAAAGGGGACAGATGCACACGGGGAAAAGATGCGCAGCACACGGGACGGGGGGAAACAGATACAAATGTGCACACACACAAACTTTACCCACCCCGGAAAACGATTTTACCCCATGTCTGTCTTTAATTCTGTCCCATTTTTCTTTCTTGACTTTTTTGGGCTTTTAACGGGAATTTTTTCGCTTGGGGGCTGTGACCAGATTTTTCCCTGTAATCCCTTTGGTACTTAGTGCACAATTTTTAAACCAATTTTTAAAAAACCCATCGGTGGGGGGAACGACCAAATTTTTGTTGAAAAAAAAAAAAAAAAAAAAATTATATTTTAATATATATATATATATTATATATTTTTTATATATAATATTATATATTATATAATATATAAAATATATATATATTATATATATATATAAAATATTTTTTTACCACCATCTATTTTCTTTGATTTTATTTAAATTTTAGTTTTTGGTCTTAAATTTTTCCTTTTATATCCATGGGGAAGTGGAAAAAAGAATTTTTCCTCCGTAAGCCGCTTTTTGAAAAAGTAAAACTAAAATCCCGGGGAACAATGGGCTAGTAACCCCTTTTCCTGTAAAAAAATTACAAAAAAAGAATAAGAAGAAAAAAATTTTGTCAAAGTGGGAAAAACCCCCAATGGCGTGGGGTGTTGTGCAGATGAAAAAGAAAGAGATGATTGGGAAAGTTATGAAGAGAAGAAGTGGTGTTTCCCGGCTTTTTAAATGAAACAAAACTGAAGGGGGGTGGGGGGAGTTTCAGTGGAGGGAATAAATGGGGAGGTCGGGGTTTTTAAATTTGAGTTTGAGCTAAAGAAGGAGTTGCAAAATGTTGAAGGATAAACATGGCCCGGAAAAGAGGGACTATAAAAGTAAATTTTTTAAGGATTATGTGGAGTAAAAAAAGATTGGAAATTTGGGAAAAATGGGTTTTAATAAGCGGTATGCACCTTTGGGAAGAGAGAAGTGTAAGGAGAAGAGAGAATTTTTTGGGGAAAAGTTGAGTGAATGCGTGGGGGTTTTGAATCAAGGGTTTAGAGTAATGGTGGTTGGGGGTTTTTTGCTAAAGTGGGTAAAAAAGTTATGGGGGGAGGGGTAGGTAAATTTGGGGGAGTGCCAAAGGGGGGTAAATGTAAAAGGGGAGCCTTTAATTGAGCAGTGTAGAAAGAAATTTGGTAAAAAGTAAAACATATTTTAGGGAAAAAAAGGATAAATAAATTTACAAGGTATGAGTAGCACGTAATGAAAGTAGTTTTATTAGAAATTTTGTTTGGTGGATAAAAGGGTTTATGGGGAGGGTCCAGGATTACAGTTTATAGAGGGGGGAACTGATATATTTGGATCATTATTTAGTTGTAAACTACAGTTAAGAGGAGGAGATGGGAAAAGAGGAAGGGGGCAAAACAAGTAAAAGGGAGGTGAAAGTTAAAAACTTTAAAGGGGGGGGAAGTTCGGGGGGAGATATAAGCACTATTTGGGGGAAAGGTGGGCTGTGCAAAGATAGAGGGGGGGGTTTTTAAAGAGGGTTGGAATAGTTTTAAAAAATGCAGTATTGAATGTGGGGCAGAGTTTGGGGTTTATGGGGGGGGGGGCAGGAGGAAAGGGGAAAGTGTTGGGGAAATGATGAAGTAAAGGGTTAAAAAGAAAAAGGGTAGCTTATGGGGGTTTTTACAAAGCAGAAGTGTTAAAAGAAGAGCAGAGTATATGGAGAGTAAAAAAAAGGTAAAGAGAGTGGTGAGAGAGTGAAAAAAGGAGAGCGATGAAGAGTGGGAGAGGCACTGCAAGAAATTTTAATAAAAAAATAAGAAAAAATTTTGGAAAGTGATTTTAAAAAAGTTAAGAAACCCTGGGAAAATAGATTTGTCAGTTAAAAAAAGAGTGGGGGAGTTTAGAGGGGGAGATGGAGGTTTTGGGAAGATGGCGGAAAATTTTGAGGAACTTTTAAATGAAAGGAAGAAACAGGGCAGAAATTTCATGCACTGGTCAGGGGGGTATACCATCTTTTAGGAGTGAAGAAGAGCAGAATGTAAGTGTGGGGGGGGTACGTGAGGATTACGAAAATGAAAGGGGTTTAAAGCAGGGGAAACGAGGGTCATGACAGAAATGTTAAAAGCGGGGGGGGATATAGGTTGGAGTGGTTGGTACTTTTGTTTAAAAAATGTATGAAAGGGGGGAAAGGTACCTGGGATTGGCGAGAGCTGTATAGCCCTTTTTATAAAAAGGGAAAGGGGAAAAAAAGATTAAAAATTAAGGGGAAAAAGCTTACTGAGTATCCAGGAAAAGTGTAGGGTGGGGTTTTAAAATTTGAAAAAATTAGAGGTAAGACGGGAATGTAGGATTGCGGATGACAAGGAGGTTTTAGAGTGGGTGGGGTGTGAATCGGGTTTTCATTGAAGCTATATGTGAACAGTATTTAGATAAAGATGGGAAGTTTTTATTGCATTTTATGGTTTAGAAAGGATTGATAGAGTGGAAGGGGCAATGTGGCAGATGTTGAAAGTATAGGAATAGGTGGTTGTTATTAATGCTGAAAAGATTTTTTATGAGGATATGAGGCTCAGGTTAGGGTGTTTTTTTAGAAAGAGGGAGACTACTTCCCGGAAAAAGTGGGTCTTGCAGGGATGTTAATGTCACCATGGTTGTTTAATATATTTAGATGGGGTTGTAAAAAAAGAAATGCTAGGGGTTTGGGAGAGGGGTGGGTTTAAAATTTATGGGGAACAAATTAAAAAGGGGGAATTGACACATTTTACTTTTGCTTGATACTGTGCTTTGGGAGTTCTAAAGAAAAATTCAAAGGTTAGTGGATGAGTTTGGGAATTGTGAAAAGGGGTTAAAAGTTGAAAGTGAACTAAAAAAGAGTAAGGTGATGAGGGTGTCAAAAAATTTAGAAAAGAAAATTGGATATCAAATTGGGGAGGAGGGTAGGAAGAAGTGAATGTTTCAGTACTGGGAGTTGACGGTCGGCGGATGATTTATGAAGGATGAGGTTAAATCATAAATTGATGGGGGAAAAAAAAGGTGAGGGGTGCGTGAGGTTATGGGATCAAAAAACGTTATTATGGGGCAAAGAAGGGGAAGTTAAAAGTATAGTAGTCCAAACTCTTATATGGGGTAAAGCTTGGGGGTAAATGCACACGGGGGAGACGGTTGGAGGCAGGGGAATGCCCTTTTTTGGGCAAGTGTGGTTTTAAATTTATGCAAAAAAATTCGGAGTGGGGGAAATTAGGAAAGGTGTGGATTTAAATAAAAGTATTAGTCAGGGGGCAAAAAGAGGGGGTTTTGAGGTGGTTTGGTCATTAGGAGAATGGATCACGTAGAAGACTGGAAAGTATAAATCTATGGGGAAGGGAAAGGCGGGGGTAGGGGTCGCCTCAAAAGGGGTTGGGAGAGAGGGGGGGTAAAGGAGGTTTTGTGGGAAAGGGGGGCTTGGCTCCAGCAAGGTGCGTGAGGTGTTAGATAGGAGTGAATGGAGACAAATGGTACTTGGGACCTGACGTCTGTTGGAGGTGAGCAGGGTAATATTTAAAAGGGGATTCGGGAAAAACCGGGTTATTTTCATATAGCGGATGAGTCCTGGAAATGGGAAGTACAATGCCGCACTTTAAAGGAGGGGTTTGGGATTTTGGCATTTTGGAGGGATATTTTGTGTATTTTTAATGTTTATGTTTCTAGACTGTTGTTTTTGAGCACCCTGCAAAAACAGTGATAATGTGCGAGGTGGTGAAAGTGTTGAATGAGAGAAAGTTTTTCTTTTTGGGATTTTCTTTCTTTTTTGGGTCCCCGCCCGGTGGGAGAGGCCGACTTGTTAAAAAAAAAAAAAAAAAAATATATATTACATGTATTTTAAATATAATATATATTATAAATATATATAATATATATATATATATAAAATGTATATATTTATTAATTAATTACAAATATGGACAGAAGATTTAAAGAAAAATTTGTTGTATAAGGGTGGCATATAAGGTACATGTTTGTTCCTGTGTATCACGATTATAAGGCAAAAATCTCACCACCCCTCAGAGTGGGGCGTGGTCCCCCAAAATGCAGCCATTACCCCCCTTTTAACGCCCATGAGCCGCTGGAACAGAAAACTAGCTGCCCTGGGGCCCTAGTTACCCCGTGAGCTTTTTCCCCCGCTCCAAGGAAATTAGATGCCTCTTTTCCCCCTGAGCCAGGGTCTCTGGCCTATGGAACAAACATGTAATGGGGGGCAAGTTTTTCCATATTTTCTAGTTTTTTGGGGCTCCCTGAAACTGGCACTGCCCCCCTTCCTCCCTGGGTTTTGGGTAGGATCGCCCCGGTAAAAAGACATGTTAGTCCCACCCAACTGCCCCTCGTCCGGCTTGAAGGGGGGAATACCAATGGAAGGCTGATTGAAGCAAGGGGGGGGGCCCCTTCGGGGCATCCAGCGTTTTGGAGGGTTTTTTTTGTTAAACCTTAGCTTGAAAGTTTAGGAAATTTTTTTTTTTTTTTTTTTTGCCTTTGCGGATACTGGGCCCTTTTTTCCTTGCTGCTGGAAGGGTTCAAAATTTTTTTTGTATTTAAAAGCTTGTAATTTTTAACAAAAATGCCCGGTAAGGGGGGGAGAAACTTTGTGTATGCCTGTGGCTTATTAGTTTTACATTTTTCCTTTCGGGGAACACCTGAAAAGGGCCGGCAAAGCTTTGTGCAAAGAGCCTATTCGCCGGAGGAGGGGGGGGGGGGTTTCCCCTGGTTGAATGGGGGGTGTCAAAAACAAAATGTATTTTAAAAAAAAAGTTGAAGGGGTTTTTTTTTTTAAAAAAAAAGATTTTGTTTATTTTTTTTTTTTTAAAGGGTTTCTTTATTTTTGGTTGGCGTTTTTTTTGGGGGGGCCCGGGGTTTTTTTTTTTAAGAAAAAATTTTTTCTTTTCAATTTTTAATCATTGATAACCTATGAGGTTTTTCATTTTCTTAAAAAACTTATTTTTTTCTTTTGAAAAAAGGGTTTGGGAAAATTTGTTTTCCCGTTTATTTGTAATAAGTGTTTTCTGATGGCATTCGCAGGGGTTCCAACTGTTTTTTTTGGGGTTTTTCTTTCCAGGGTTTTGCCAGAATGGGGGCAAAAAAGTCTTGATTTTTGGGTTTTTAAACCCACGTTTTGTGATTTCCTAGAAAAAAGGTTTGTGGGGTTTTCTTTGTTTTAGTTTAGGGGTTGTTCCTTTGATTTTGTTGCATTTTTGTGTAATAGGCCACGTTGTGTTTATTTTTATTGTTTGGGTTTGGGTTGTTTGGGGGGGATGGTGGGGGATATTACGCGGTTTTTTTTTTTTGGAAATTTAATTTTTTAGGATGGATTTTGGGTGGCGTGGGGAATCTTACTGGTTTAAGTGTTCACAAAGATCGGATATTGCCCCCCTAAATTTTTTTTTTGTAATTTTTTTTAAAGAAGTTTTTTTAATCCCCTTTAGAAAATCAAGATGCCCTTTTTTTTACCTACCCAAAAAAAAAAAAAAAAAAAAGGGGGGGGAAATTTTTTTCCACCCCCTTCAACCAGTCCCCCCCAAAAAAAAACACAAAAACGTACTTAAATTGGGGTAAATTTATTTCATTTTTTAAAATTTTGATTATTGTTTTGTATAGATTTATGTGGATGGAATGCTGTTTTTGGTTAAAAAAACCTTTGCTTTTATTCTCCCTTACCCTAACCAAGTTAGAGATAGGTAACTATCTTGCGTCAAAAGTAAAATTTAGATTTTAAAAAAAGAGGTTTCCCCTGCTAATGCAAGGGTGGTTTTGTTTAATGAGGTAAGGGGGTTTAGAAATTTAAATAGGAACTGGCTTTTCTCAGATTGGGAGTATAGAATAAAAAACGGAAAACACTAGATTTTCCGACATGCAATGTGCGCTTGGCTTTGGTTAAACCCTTCTGATGAACCTAGTAATTTGTTTTCCCCCGGCTATTTACATCTTCCATTAATTTTAAAAAACAATTACAAGGGCTTTCAAAAATAAAAAAGTTTAAATTGCAAAAAAACAGGCCACATTTTATTAATTTTTTTTTTTAGTGTTTGTTTTTTAAAAAATACAGTATTAGTCATTTTTTACTAGCATTTTATTTTTTCGTATAGTAATTGTGGTTTTAGTTTTTTTTTAAAATCCATTAAAGATAAAAATTTAGATTTTTTTGTTGTTTTGTCTTTTTTCAACCCGGTAATATTTGCTTTTGTCCCCTTTTTTTTTTTAGTTGTCCCCTTGCGTTTTTAGAGTGTTTTGTATCCTGGGGGATTCAGTTTCTTTCACTAACTTTTTTGCACCCCCAATTTTGTCTTCCAGGAGTTACCATGTTTATTAAAAAAAAAATACGTTTTTGAAAGTGTTTCTTTTTTGGGTACCCGCTTCATGGGGGGCTTGGCCCGGGTTGTTAAAAAAGATGTTTTTGGGTTAAAGAGGGAAGGAGGATTAATTCTTGACGTTTTGATCATAACAAAGAATAACTTTTGGGATTGTATTTTTGCTATAGTTTATTTCCCTCTGGTTTTATATTTGTGATTTGTCAAATTGTTAAGAAGTCAAATTTTGATCTTCAAAATAGACATGGTGTGGTTCAGCTGAAGATGTATTTTATGTTCAAATGATTATCAAGTACAGTATCAAAATTTTTAAAATTCTCATCTGAAACAAAGTAATTAAGGAAAATTTTAAAAATACAGTGGACCCCAACTTAACAATCACCTCCCAATGCGACCAGTTATGTAAGTGTGTTTGTACGTGTATGTTTGGGGGTCTGAAATGGACTAATCTACTTCACAATATTCCTAATGGGAACAAATTCGGTCAGTACTGGCACCTGAACATACTTCTGGAATGAAAAAATATCGTTAACCAGGGGTCCACTGTACATAATTGCTTAATTCGTATGGATTATTCAACATACGTGTTTGGGTAACAGCATGTACTTAGTGTGGTATTATGCATTATTTTAAAGCAAGTCTTACTCACAAAATTTTTATTATATTCAAGAAGAAACTTATAACAATTGATAAGCTAAAGTATTGATAAAGAAGTGTGAAAAAGTAGGACAAATGAACTTGATGTATGGTAGGTACACTGCATGTAAATGTCTATTTTAGTTTGTAGGAAATGAGGTACTGCTCTTGATCCTGCCTCTTATATAACTTTCAACCATCATGAAAAAATGTGCCAATTTTGTGGGTAATATTACATTTTATACATCGTGTTATTCTAGTCAGTTTATTGTGGTTCCTAAGTGTTGCTCCTTTACCTGCAGTTTAGGCAGACCAAAATGGCTCCAGAAACTCTTTATAAACTATTACAGTAATTTATTTTTGACACAGAAATCACATACACTATTATGGTATATTACTGTATACTATTTGCTGAAAGATGGAAAGTATATTTTGTTGTTAAATGGAATCTTTACATTGCAGTTTTTCATATTATTAGTTAACCCTTTGACTGTTTTGGTCATATATACATGTATACATCTTACGAGCCACCGTTTTTGATGTATATATATAGTACTCATAAATTCTAGCAGCTTTAAATCAAGCAGGAGAAAGCTGGTAGGCCCACATGTGAGAGAATGGGTTTGGGTGATCAGTGTGCACCATATAAAAAAAATCCTGCAGCATGCAATCCATAATGAGAAAAAAACTCCAACCGTTTTTTTTTTTAATTAAAATGCCGACTTTGTGGTCTATTTTCGTATAGTATTTATGGTTGTATATTCGTTTTCTTGGTCTCATTTGAGAGAATGGAAAACATATTATAGAAATAGAGGTGATTTTGATTGGTTTTACTATGAAAAGAACCTTGAAATGGAGCTCAAAGTAGGGGAAATGTTTGATTTTTGCCGATGTTCAAAAGTAAACAAATGATGTCATTTTCCAATAAATGTCCAAGTAGCCATTCTAATATACAGTCATGAATGGGTTGACATTATTTATACAATTGTTACAATATTGCAGTAGTCTGCATAACAGTAAATCTTCTATTTTTTGTTTGAATAAAAATTCAAAATAGAAAGCAAGAGCAATATCAGAGGGGCCTGGAGATGTGACTGATGAACAAAGAAAATGTTATTTTAGAGCCAGGAATGTCTGCATTGTTCATTCTGGACCCTATTTTGAAATTGTCATATTTTTTAATTTTCGTGAAATTGGCCAAATTGCAAATTTCTGACGACGTTATTGGGTGGTTGAAATCGGTAAATGGGCAGTTTCTTGTACTCATTCTATAGAAAAAATGGAGTTCTAAAGAAATAGCTATGAGGTTGGGCGACTGGAACAATGGAATTAGCCGAAAATAGGACTCAAAGTGGGCAAAATCGCCAATTTGTAAATATCGCCGAGGCCGCTAACTTCGTGAAAGCGTAATTCCGTCAGTTTTCCATCAGATTTTGTTCTTTTGGTGTCCTTACAACCGGGAAAAGATTCTCTTATCATTTTATAAGAAAAAATAACTTTTTATAGGGGGGGGGAATTTTGCGACACCAGGAGACACCTCAGGATTTGGGATTTCAACAGTCAAGGGGTTAAGAGTAAGCATGTAGGAAGTTGAAGTAACAGTGTGTGGAGAGAAAAAATAATGGGGCAGGTAAGGTTAAATTCATTAATTGATTTCAGGATACACTTGTTTGAAAATGTGATTTGTAAGCCTATTGCAAATTTTATGAGAAGTTTAATACCCCATCTTACTGTAAGTTTTTTATTAAATATTTCAAAATCTTGTTAAAATATATGCATAAATTCTCTGTGCCAAATATAAAACCTATTAAAAAGCTTTTGTGTATGCTGTATATAAGTGAAAAGCTGTAGAGTTCGTATATTTTAAAAATCTATTGAAAACATAATATTTTTGTAGATGAAAAGAGTTTAGAGTGAAACCATAATGATACATGTCTCCTCATTATCATATAATGTACTTAAAATGTCACATGACATTATATAGGATTATTTATATCATGTAGTTGATAAATGCATGCTTATTTGGGCGTTTTGTTTGCAATATGAGTGCTCCTGGAAATATAAACACACATGCAGTATAATGTGATCCTTTATTGACAACGTTTCGCCCACACAGTGAGCTTTTTCAAGTCACAAACAGATCTACCTGGGGTGGAAGGTACGCGAGTATTTATAGTCAGGTTCAGAATGTTGAGGTCAAGTGGAGAATGCTGCATCTGATGATCTACTGAGTGGTGTTATAAAGTCTAAAATCTTGGGTAGCTTGGAAGGGAGATTGGATAAGTATGTGAGTAGACCTTCTGCAATGTTCCTCCATTCCTATGTTCTTATGTGGGATAGCGATGAAGTTTCTTGGCAAGTGGTTCAGCTATGTTATAGAAGCCATTGTTCTGGTTGAAGTTGTTGGATATGGAGATAAGCGATGATTCCAAGATTATTCAGTATTGAGTGTTGTCTTCTCTGGCGATAAGTCTTGAGTTTCTGTAGTTTATTAAATGGTTGTGTGAATTACAGTGTTGTACACAGGCATATCTTGCATCGTCAGACCTGCTTGCGTATTGGTGTTCTGAAATACGTGTTTGGAGGTCTCTTGATGTTTTGCCCACGTATAATTTGCTGCAGTCATTACAAGGGATTATGTATACCCCTGCAGAGGATGGAAGTTTGTCCTGTCTATTACTGGTAATGTCCTTGATGGTCGTGGTTGTGGAGGTAGATACTTGGAATGAGGTATTGGAAAAGATGTTGGAAACGTGTTTGGCAATGGAGTTGGTGGGGAGGACTATGTATCTCTTCTCGGCAGTGTCTTCTCTGGGTGTGTTGAAGATGTTTAATGCCCATTGTCTGCAGTCTCTGATGAAATGACGAGGCATTAAACATCTTCAACACACCCAGAGAAGACACTGCCAAGAAGAGATACATAGTCCTCCCCACCAACTCCATTGCCAAACACGTTTCCAACATCTTTTCCAATACCTCATTCCAAGTATCTACCTCCACAACCACGACCATCAAGGACATTACCAGTAATAGACAGGACAAACTTCCATCCTCTGCAGGGGTATACATAATCCCTTGTAATGACTGCAGCAAATTATACGTGGGCGAAACATCAAGAGACCTCCAAACATATTTCAGAACACCAATACGCAAGCAGGTCTGACGATCCAAGGAATGCCTGTGTACAACACCGTAATTCACACAACCATATAATAAACTACAGACACTCAAAACTTATCGCCAGAGAAGACAACACTCAATACCAAAGAATCTTGGAATCATCGCTTATCTCCATATCCAACAACTTCAACCAGAACAATGGCTTCTATAACATAGCTGAACCACTTGCCAAGAAACTTCTTCATCGCTATGCCACATAAGAACATAGGAATGGAGGAAGACTGCAGAAGGTCTACTCACATACTTAATCAATCTCCCTTCCAAGCTACCCAAGATTTTAGACTTTATAACCCCACTCGGTAAATCATCAGATGCAGCATTCTCCACCTGACCCAGCATTCTGAACCTGACTATAAATACTCGCGTACCTTCCACCCCAGGTAGATCTGTTTGTGACTTGAAAAAGCTCACTGTGTGGGCGAAATGTTGTCAATAAAGGATCACATTATACTGCATATGTGTTCATATTTCCATTGTGTCGGTATTTTATACCATTTATTTCCATGAGTGCTCTTGTTATTATGACTGTCAGTGATTGTTCTTGTAATTTCTTGTGACTCAGGTTCTCTGAAGTATATATGCACAAGGCAAGTGAGTAAGTGAGTAGAGTAGTTTGAATGTGGCTCAAAGATGTTGCCTGTTTTTCATGCTAGTGATGTGTTTATAGACTCTTGCCACCTGGACTTTCTTAATTGTTCAAAGGTCATTCTTTACTAGCACATTTCTTAGGTTGCACTTACACATGTACAGTCTCTATGTAACAAGTGGGTTGCATGCTTAACCATCTTAATACGGTGAACTCTTGTAATGTGAATCACACTTCTCACATAAACATCCATTACTGATATGTGAATTGTGAACTATAACCTTTCATGTTGGGCACCAAAACAAATGATGGGGAGTGAGTATCTGAGTCTAGACTAGGAAAACAAGCACAAGAGCTGCCTGCTACCTACAGCCCAGCTCAGGTTGTAACATTATACATGTACTGAAGCAAATCAGTCATACAAATGCTTCCCAATGTGTCTCCTTTGTTAAAGCGAATTTCTTAAAAGAATCATTAGTGATTTGAAGACTACCTTTCTTTAACAGAAGCTAAGAATTCTCTAAACCCTGAGATTTATAGTTTCATTGATTATTATGAGTGGTGATGCTTGAAGTACTTGCCTGGAGGTCATTCCAAGGGTCAATGTCCCCGCAGCCAAGTCCTTGACCAGGCTTCCAGCGGATCAGGGCCTGATTAACCTGGCTGTTACTGCTGGCTGCATGGAGCCCAACATATGAACGACAGCCCAGCTGTTCGGGTACTGACATAAGGTATCTGTCCAGTTCCTTCTTGAAGACAGCCAGGGGTCTGTTGGTAATTCCCCTTATGTTTGGTAGGAGGCTGTTGAACAATTTTGGGTCCTGGACACTTACTGTGTATTCATGACACCCCTGCTTTTCACTGGAGGTATGTTGCACCATCTGGCTAGTCTTTTGCTTTCATAAGGAGTGATTTCTGTGTGCAGATTTGGGACCAGTCCCTCCAGGTGTATGATGTACACATATCTTTCTCACTTGTGTTCCAGGGAGTACAGGTCAAGGGACTTCAAATATTCCCAGTAATTAATTAAGGTGCTTGACTAAACATATAAATGCAGTGAAAGTTCTCCGTGCATTATCTAGATTTGCGATTTCACCTGCCTTGAATGGGGCTATTAGTGTACAGCAGTATTCCAGCCTAGAAAGAACAACAAGTGACTTAAAAAAGATCATCATTGACATGTCATCCCTCATTTTGAAAGTTCTCATTATCCATCCTATCATTTTCTTCACAAATGTGATAGTGACACTGTTGTGATACTTGAAGGTAAGATCCTCTGACAGGAACACTCCCAAGTCCTTCACATTAGTTTTTTTGCTCTATTGTGTGGTTAAAGTTTGTAGTATACTCTGACCCTTGTGGGTTTAGCTTTTCGTTTTGATCACAATAATAATAATGTAGTATACTCTGTTCTGGCTATTATTTCCTCACATGATGTGCAGATTTACTCTCGATTCACCACATATCTTTGTAGTTAAGTTCCTAATTGTTTCATTACTGGGTACATTGGTTAAGGCAGTAGCATTATATAGTGTATTTTAAAACAAATACTACTATGCAGATTTTTTTTTTTTTAAATATTATCATACAGTACTAGTATTGTTGCAATAGTTCTTTTTATAAACAGTATTGCACATCTACATTGTGATACATTACAAAATTGTGTGGCTTCCTGTGCTGTAAGAAGAGTGGCTTAATATATGGGGACTGTACATAGTTACATGGTTTGTTTAAATAGGCATATTGTCTTAAACTATTTCTTAAAGACTGGATGCATAGTTATGTACAGGTGGTCCATTGTAATAAAGTACCAGAAATGTAAAGCCAGAATATTTAATGAGAAAAAGAATCACCATAAGTTCTGCAACTAAAAGTATTATAAACATTTGAAACTCTGAATGAAGCATTCACAAGCTTTCTAGTTTTATACTTGCACATGCATCAATTGTAAAAAGTCCTACAAACAAGACTAAACACATTCTCATGTCCTGGTCTCAAAGATCTAGTATATATGTTGTATAACTGGGTGATAAATTATGTTTTGTGAAGCTTTTGTTTTCCTAAATGTAGTTTGTATTGCCTTTTGCTGCTCCTACATATTCACTAGACATTCCACACTCTAATTTCTCAGTGTAAGCATGTGTGTGAAAACTTACCAGGATATGCAAGTTTTCCCACAGATACTTCATTTGTGATCTATACAAGTTCAGTGCATTTTTATGAATAAGTCACAAATCCTGCGAAAGGTTATAACCATAAAAGATGGTTGAAATGTCTGGTAAAAGATGGTTGAAATGTCTGGTAAAAGATGGTTGAAATGTCTGGTAAAAGATGGTTGAAATGTCTGGTAAAAGATGGTTGAAATGTCTGGTAAAAGATGGTTGAAATGTCTGGTAAAAGATGGTTGAAATGTCTGGTAAAAGATGGTTGAAATGTCTGGTAAAAGTATACATGTGGAATCTCCTTAAGGAAGAGTGATTAAAATAAGATGTAGATGAAGATCAAAATACTTAAGAACTATTTGTAACACAGTGTATTATTTATTCTCTATAAGCTAGAGTGCATATAGAACTGTATATGAGACATTAATACCTTCAAACACGATATTGGATTAAAATTTTTAGATTTAATGTACTGTGCCAGAATCTAGGATATTAAGGTATCTATGTCAAGAAACAGTATTGACCTGTAGTGCATATATTTCCAGGTTACTCTGTATTGCCATTGACTTGTGTATTGATGTCTATGTGATTGCATTTGTTACAGTTACGTATTTTATTCTTCACGTGAATTTTTTTAAAGAACGTGATGCAACATAAAATATTGTCAAATTGAATTTTTGCTGTGAATCACTCACACCCAGTGAGTGCATAAATATTGCTACACACACACACATGCTTATTTTAAAATTCAGTTTAAGAATACAGTACAAATTTTAAAGGAATTATAGTTGTTGCTTTATTAGTGCAGCAAATTTGATGAATACTGCAGCACTAGAAGGGATTTCTGATTTCTAGTTAGCCTTATTTGCACACCAGGTGCTCTAAGTACATATATTAAATTGTAAAAACCCAATACCCAATCCCAAACCGGGTTTTTGGGCACTTAGCTTGATTATTTTATTAAAATTTTATTTTTACTATTACTGCCCGCACAAAGTACAATAAAGTGTTTCCCCCAAAAATAATTCCTGGTACTGTTTTTCAGTTGCATTTTACTTGTAAAAATGTATTTTACCCATTTGAAAATCTTTTTGTTTGATAAAATTAAAAAACAGGTTTTTTATGCTCATTAACGACAGTTTTTTAATGCATATTGTTAAACGAATTTTAAAGATTTTTAAATAGGCATTTTTTTTCCCAAAATATTTTTTAATTAAAACCCCTCAAAAAATTTAGAGTCAGCGGGGACATTCAAATACAACTAAAAATTTTTTTAATTTTAATGCTAAAAAGAAAATTTTGCAAATCACCCTAAAAAATTCTCTTTGTTTGATTATTTTTAATGGGGGGAAAAACAATTAATTTTTAAAAATACATTTGACATAAAAAAACTGAAAGGGAATTGGGACAATGAAATTAAAATTGGGTTTCATGATGTTGATCAAAACAGTTTAGGGATCTTCCCCAAAAGAAAATTTCCTTAAGGTTAGAAATTTAATAAAGGTCTTTGTTGCAAATAAAAAGGGCCCCAATTTAAATAAAAAAAACTGGGCTGTGTATTTTAAAGGGGGTTTTCAAACAATTTTAAAGGGAAATTTCCCCCAAAAACTTTTTTGCGTGAAAAAACCTTTTCTGATCAAAATTTTACACAGATGAAAAGGGTTTTAATATCCCAGCCTTTTTCCCCAAGGGGGGCTCCTTGGCGGGGTTTGGGGGGGCCCTTTTGGGGGTCTGGGAAATTTTTGACCTATCGGTCTTTTTTCCTCAGACCGAACCTAATTCCCCCCCCAAATCTCCCCTCCCCTTCCCCCCCTCCCCATCCCCCCCTTTTTCCTTTCCTCCCCCCTCCTCCCCACTCCCCCCTTTTTTTCCCCCCTTCCTTTTTTTTGTCCTTTGGGATTTCTCCCACAGGCGCGCTAGTTCCTGGGTTTGGAGAAAGGACACCGGGGTCCCCCCCATTCCTTTGGGAGGTTTTTTTGGCGGTGGCCGTATTTTTGCCGGGGGAATCTGGATTCCCTTTGGGAAATTCCCAAATCCCTCCCCGGACCCCGGAGTAGCTTTGGGTGTCTTTTGGGCGACGGGTGTAGCTTTGGAAGCCCTTTGGTTCCCCGGGGGGGGGGTGGGGGCCCTGAAGGAGGTTTGCTTTGTGGCGGATATCGGCAGCCCTCTCTTTTTTCCACCGGGTTTAGTTTGGCAGATGTGGGGTTTGCTATCCAGATTTTTGGGGTTTAAACGGGCATAAAAGGGTGGGGTAGGCAGGGGGTTCCATCCCGCATTCTCCCTACTGGGGGTTCGAGTCCTCTTGGGCGCGGAGGGAGATTTTGGCCCCTTTCATCCCCCCTGGGAAACTACCCCTCCCGGTTTCCCCCCTTTTTTTTTTTTTTTTTTTTTTCCTTTTTTTTTTTTTTTTATTTTCTTTTTTTTTTCTTTTTTTTTTTTTAAAAAAAACCCAAAAAGAAAGAAATAATTTAAACCAGGGCCCAGCCCTAGGCCCCAAAAAATAAAAAAAAAAAAAACCTGGTCCCCCGGGCCCCCTTTTTTTGATACCGCACCCCGTTCGGGACCCCCCCTTCGTCTTTGGACCACTCTTCGGGAATTCCTATGCCTTAAAAACCTATTCCCCGGGTCTGTTTCCTAAACCCGCTTCAGGTATGAGGCCTGGAGGACCCTTCGTTTTTATCAGCCCATTCGCCCCTTCCTCTGATATCCCCTTCCCGGGCCTCTCCCTTACGGTGCAAAAAATTTTCAAAAGCCGACCCTTTCCCCGTCGGTCCCAAACTTTGGTCCCCCCCCCCTTTAAACGTAAAAGGGCCCAATTCCCTGTGATGTTCCCTCCCACCTTCACCTTCTGTTTTTTCTCAGAAAGGGTAGACAGCCCTTCATACCTTTCCCCCCCCGCTCATTTTTCAGCCCTGAACAGTGGACAAATTCTTCACTTTACGCCCAACATTCCTTCTCCCTTTTCTTTCTGACCTTTGGGATTGGCAAAAAAACCCCTTTTGGCCTTTTGGGGGTTAAAGTTATTTTTTTCTTGCTTTAAGAGCGGTAGCGCATAAATTACCTTTTAAGAATGCTACCCGGGGCTGTGACCCCTCTCTCGTCTTCCCATATAGAAAACTTTTCCTGCCCACCCTTAAAAAAAACTTTTTTTCCCCTCAATTCTTGTTTGGTACCTTTAAATTCTCCCCCCATACCTTTAGTTAACAAAATTTCCAGACATGTGGCCAGACTTTCTAGAACAGCGGGAACCCAAGATCCCCCAAACCCTCAAGGTAGACATTTACTTCTTCCTGCCGGGGGCGGGACGATACCCAAGCAATTGTGCTCTTTTAAACTTTTGACAGCCGAGAATTTCCCCCCCTCCGTTTATATAGCAGGACATGGGGTTTCAAGTTCGAAAGGGGATCCCTAAAACCCAAAACAGTGTAGGAAAATTGCTGGCAAATTTGGCCATCCAGCGAAATTTTGGAAAGTTTCTATCGCCGAATGCCCAGTTTTGTGGTGCCGGGGCCCACCTTAAATACGTCTTGAAAATCGATCTCCCTTTTTGGGCCTTTAACTGCCCATGAGGCTAAACCTTGTTTTTCCTTTCGCCGTTGTCGGGGTCTTTTTAAAAACGAGCGGAAATCGTTACCTAAAAGAGACGGGAAGGTCCCCCTTATCCCAAGGGCGTTTCTCTTTTCTCCCCCCAAAGGGGAGACTCCCACGTGTTTTTTTTCCCCTTTGTTTAAAAAATTTCCCCCATTTTGGGTTTACCCCATCTTCTCCCACCCACCTCGGTGGTTACCTCTCCTTTAATCACTCCTGTTTCTTTTTCCTTTTTGCGGGTCCTGGGCTAAAGACTTTCCCTATTTTCCCCCTCGGGTCAAATTTCTCGCTTCTTCGAGTTCTCTTTTCCAAAACCCTCAGTTGAAGAGCCTCGTACGACACCTCTTCCCAATCGTCCCCCTTCTCTTTTCAAAAGTCAAAAAAAGGGGCCCGGGAACACCTTCCTTTCCCATCTTCCACCTCCTTTTTTACCCCCCCTGTCTCTGGCCCCTAAATTCTTCCCCTCTTGGTCAGATCAAAGGGGAGAGGTTTACCCCCCTCACTCGTTTGTAAACCCTTCCCTCCCCTGTTTTCCCCCCAAGTTTCTTTTCCCCTTCCCCGCCACCTCCCCAGGTTCCTGTTCTTCTGTTTCCCCTGCCACGCTTCTCCAGTTCCCTCCACCCTTTCGCCCCCCCCCACCCTTTGGTTTAGTCCAATTTCAGTTCAATCTTTAAACCCTCCTTTCCCCCTTTCCATTCCCAAAATTGTCTCCCCCTACGACTCTTAAAAACCGAAACACTTGAAAACAATCTCTGAATTTTATTGCGAGACCCAAAAAATCAATGGACATTTATCCAAACCCTTTCCCCTCCTTTTTTTTCTCCTTCCCTTTCCCTCTGCGCAAAATCCTTTCTTCCCAGCCCCCCGTTTCCCTTTGCTGCTTGAACCCTTTTTTCCCCTGCTCCGCCTGGGGCTTTTCTAACCCTTCTAGTTCCCCTTTGGAACCCTTTTCTGCGGGGGGTTTTTCAAGTTTTCTTTTTCATTGCCAATCTTTGGGCCTTTTTTTAAGTGGGAAAATTTCCCCGGCCCCCAGGGGGAACCGGGGTTTAGCTTCAGAAAGGTTTCTCTCCCAGTTTGCCCCTGTTGGGGTTTGGTTCCCGGAAAAAAAATTACCCCTCTGCTGTTATTTCTCACATTCGGCTATAATTTATTGTATTCTTCGTTCCCTTTTTCCCGGGGGGGGGCCTTTTAAGAAAGTGGCCCCTTTTTCCCGAAATGATATTTTTAAAATTTTAGGGTATTTGTTCATAATTTTGCTGCTTACACAGCAGCCCGTTTTCCACTTTTTGGGGGTATACGCTCTGTTCTTTATATCTCTTTCCCCTTTTTTCGGGCCTTTTTCTATTGGGTTTTGCCCTTCCTTGTTTCGTTTAATTTTCCCACCGATTCTGGTTTCTTGGTGATTTTAATTTCCCAACAATTTTTCCCCTTTGGGGGGGGTCTCACTGTGTTCCCGTGGAATTTCAGTTAGAGGTTTTTTTTGGCCACCCACCCCCTCCCATGTTTTAAAATACAGGGACTCACAACCCTTTTGCCTCCGGGAAAATCATTTCTCTCCCTTTCATCGAATTTTCTCAGTTTGGGTTTTCCTCCGGGCCCCATTAGAAATTTTCTTGGGCTGTTTCCCCCACTTTTCAAAGACAGTGATCATTTTCCCCAAAATTTCTTATTTCCCCTTCATATTCGCCCCTCTTCGCCCCCCCCACGTGGCTTTTTTTTGGGCAAAAAGGGGAACCTTTACCTTTAACCCCGACTGTTTTTAAAGGGGTTCCTTCTTCGTTTTCCCCCTCGGGTTTAGCTTTTACAATCTTTTCCCTTTCCGTTTTCACCGCAGTTCTCATTCTATACCCCCAAAATTCCCGGGGAGGGGATTTCAGAAATGGGGTGCCTTTGGTTGGGCTCCTGCTTGTGCTCGTGCAGTACGTTTTTAAACGCGGTGCAGGGGCAGGGGGTTTCCGGTTTCAATAGAACCCCAGAAACGACTTCCCTTTTTTTTAAACGAAGCGTGCGAAACGTCGCCGTGTTTTATCCGTGACGTAAACGGGCCCTTTTGGCGAGTTTTTTGTCCCACCATACCCCCTGTTCCTTAGAGTGAAATCTGGGAAAAAAGTACAAAAATGAGTGGTAAATATTCTCCTGACCCGGCTCCTGTTTTTGCGGGTTGCCGGTGTTGATATAGCAAAACCCCCTAGGTTTTTGCCAATGAAATTGGCAAACATCTGGTCCGTATTTTTTCGGGGGGTCCCCTCTATGCCCCCAAATTTTTTTCCTCAAAGTCTGCCCGAGGGGTTTGCACCCCTTGGGAAAATTTTTTTTTCTCCCCCCCCCCAGAGAAGAACCCGTATAAAGTGCTTTTAAAACTTCAAAAAACTGGAGGCAAAAAACCCAAGTTGTCGATCATCCTGGGGAGCGGGCCGACGCATTCATATTCGTTTTGCTACAAAATTTTACATGGGCAGCCCTTGCCCCGTCCTATTACACTTTACAATCTTTTTTGGTTCCCCAAAGGGGGTTCTTCCACAGCTGTGGTAATCCCCCATTGTTCTCCCTTTCCCAAAACCAGGCACTAGGGCAAAGAAAACCCCCCACTATGTCCCCATTGCTTTACCAGTGGCCCGTTTGCAAAATAATGGAACGTCTAGTAAATAGGGCGTTTTGTGTGGTATTTAGAGACACACAACGTCTCTCCACTGTCAATATTTGGCCCTTTGTAAGGGTCGTTCCCCTCCATTGGGCCCCTTTTCTGCGCTTGGATACGTATGTTTTAATGCCCTTTTCGAATTTTCCACTCGTTATTTCCCTATTTTTTTACCCCTTTAGAAGGCATATGACCCCAAAAATTGGGGTTTAATATTTTTAGCCAAGCCCACTCCTTTGGCCTTCGAGGCAAAACTACCACCTTCCCTTTAAAAAACTTTTTTTAAAGGGCAGGCTTTTCCGTGTTCGGGGTTAAAAAATGTGCCTCCCCGGGCTTTTTTCCAAGCTGAAGGTTTTCCCCCAGGGGTGTGTTTTGAGCCAACACTTTTCTCCTTGCTATTAATGATTTTGGGCCCCTAGTCTTCCCTAAATTTTTGGCAAACTTTTATTTTTGATGAATTTGTTTTTGCCTGTGGGAGGGGCCTGACTGTTTCTCCTTTACCCGTTTCTTTCCCGGGATGCAGTCGACCCGTGTTTCCAATTTTGGGCCCCCCACACATGGGTTTAAATTTTCCCGCCTAAAAACCCCCCAAATCACTTTCCCCTAGAGCTCTGTTTATCTTGTTTTTCCTTTTTACCTCCCATGGCCCCAGTATCCCCCGAACGTGATCCCCGTCAAATTTCTGGGCCTCCTCTTTGATCGTAGGTTATTTTGGGGAAAACCCCACATTAAACCCCTTTGAAGGCAAATTGTCACAGCCCCGGCTGAACCCTTTAAAAACCCCTTTCTCATCTTTTTGTGGGGGGCTTTATTGTCGAACCCTTTCCTTTAATTTCTTTTCCCCCCTTATTTTATCGAAACTTTATTATGGTGAACCGAATTTTATTCAGCGGGAAAACTCCCGCTACCCCTTTCTAGCCTTTAAACCCCCTTCATCCACCAAGGGGTTACGTTTATGCCCCTTTGGGCTTTTTCGTCTTCCCCTGTCGAAAAGGGCCCCTATGCAGAAGGGGAAAGTTCCATCCTTTTTCCCATTCCCCCGTGATGCCCATTGCCTGCGCTACTATGTACGCTCTAATTTATCTCCGCAAACCTTCCCTTTATAGAAAGGGTTTACTGATATTTTGTAGACATTTTTTATTTGTTCGCCGCCCCTGCTTACTCCCTCCCCCTTTTTTTGGCCCTTTATTCGGGGTTTGGGCTTTCCCCCCCCCCCCCCTTCAACTACCACCCCTTTTTTGTAATTTTAGCATTTTCACTTTTTTTCCCCCCCCCCCTGGGAGGGGTTTAAAACTGTTCGGTTTTTGTTCTTTTTCCCTCCCTTTCTCGAAAGCCAAAATGTTACGGTCGCTTCCGCCTCTTTTTCTTGACCCCCTTTCACCCTTTATTTTTCTTTTCCCTTGTGTGTTCACGATGGTCTAAGTCTTCTGACGGGTTGGATTGCAGCAGTGTTTCCGGACAAGCGCATACAAGGGCCCCTAAACTATTTCGCTAGTATTTTCTGTCCCCGGAATTTTTTGCCTCATCCCTTTCGCATTATTTCCCTTTTTGCAATTTTTATCGCCCCCTGTTCATTCATTTGTGGTTGTTTCAGCCCCCCCCTTAGTGCTTTTAAAAGGCCCTTTTAAAAAAAATTTGATTTCCAAACCCCACCCCTTAGTCCTCCCTATCCAACTTTTGGCCCTCCCCGCATCTTTTTAAGCATTTAAAATTAAATTTTTTTTTTTTGGGTTTCCCCGGTCTTTTTGGGCCCCTAAGGGCTTTTAAAAAGGCAGACACTGCGGGGCCGGTTTAGCAGAACTGACCCACCAGTTTCTTACAGAGGAATTTTCCCGTTTGGGAAATATTTTGCTTTAATATTTCCCCTTTACAAACCCCTTGCAACAACGTTGGTCTACTATGCTCCCCGGGAAAAAAACTTCAGGGTTTTTAAACCCCAAGGGATAGGTTACTGGGGGGGTTTTTATCCCAGGTCGAGGGTTTGGGAGATTTTCTCCCCCCGTCTTGGCCTTTTGGGCCCTACTCCCTTTTCTAAAGGGATTATTCATGGAGGGGGGGCGTTTTTTGCTTTCCCCCTCTGGGGAATTGCCAAGCCCCATTAAACATCGCCATTCTGTTGGACTGCCCACTTTAACAACGAGCACCCCAGAATTTACCCCTGTCGTTTGTTTGCCCCGCCTTTCTCTCTCTTTACCTTCCCTTCTCGCTGATGGACCCACCTTTTATTTCCGGCTCTCTTTATTTGACTTTTTGACAAAAGAATGATTACTTCACAAATTTTTATACTTTCAGGGCCCTTTTTTACTTGTTCTCTTTTCTACCCTCCACCCCCCCTTTATCCCCCGCCCCGCGTTTTTGTAAACCCGCTGTTTATCCCCCTCCCTCCTGCCATCCAATTCCCCTTGCTTCCTTCCCTTAAACCCCGCAGCGCTGTATAGCCCTTGTTTTGGCTTGCGCTTCTTTTGATTATAATAATAATAATAATTTAAATTTTTGAACATTTTGTTGGGGAAACATTTAGCCTTGAGGTTTATTTAAAAAAAAAATGTATTTTTGGGAAAAATTTCTTTTGGGAAATTTTTAGCGTCATTTAGTTGAAGTCTAAAAACAGTATATGTGAGATTACAGTTTTGGACCCGATAGTGTAATTGATTGATACATGTACCATATGGGAGTAATTAAAAAGGGGCTGCCAGTGCTTCATCATGGATGCCATTAATACCCCTAACTCATTTTTTTTTAATTTTTTTACTCAAGCATTAATTTTTTTCTTAAAAACATTATAAAAATGTTTAAATCTAGTCCTCTATGAAGATGTTTTTTGCATTTGTATAAAATGGGAATTTCTTTTTTTGGGGCCCATAGAAAATTTAAAAGAGGGTTTTGGAGTTTCCCTTTTAAAACCGGTTTTATTATGTTTTTTTGAGGGAAAACCTTAAAAAATTTAACTAAAAAATTAATCTTGTTTTTATTAACCTGCTTTGGCCCTTAGACCAATTTTTTTTTATTTGAACAATTAAGAATTTGTAAAAAGTTTTTTTAATTTTTTGTTATATTTAAAAAAGAAATGAAAATTAAATTTTGGGGGAAGCTCAATATTTGTTTTTCCCTTAAATTTTTTTAAAAAGAAGGTCACATGCAGTCCTCAAGAAAACTATACTTATATTCCTAGTGAGAGATTAGGCATAGCAGAATTGACAATTTATATTCTCATAGATTTCATATTAAGTGAGATCACTACATCCTATTAGTAGTAATGTCCCTATATGCATAACCACCACTTTTTTATTTATAGCGAGGCAACTGAATCCTCTATACATGTATGTACCACGAGATGCACTGGCTGGGGCTTACTATGCCAGTGGAGCCATCTCTGCAGAAATTTTATAAAAGCTTATACATGTTTTGTGCATGGTAACTCTGAGACAGCAGGGTCAGTGTGAACTCCCCTGAATTTATTTGCTTATATTTAGACACTTCTGAAAGGTCATGTAGGCTTTAGAAGGAATGTAACCTTTTAGTTTTGTGGTTTACACAAGGTACTCTGATCATTCCATACATATCTGAGAATCTTCCTTGTTGGTTTCTGTGGTGGGCAAATGAACCTTGACTTCTGAGTCAGAGCATTCTTATGTTCATCCAAGGGAAGTACTACCGTCCTGCCAGATGACTGTGAAACAGAAACCTGTAACTGTTTTACATGATGGTAGGATTGCTGGTTTTCTTTTTCTGTCTCATAAACACGCTAAGATAACAGGGATATCTTGCTACTCCTACTTACACTTTGGTCACATTTCACAGACACGCACATGCATATATATATATACATACATCTAGGTTTTTCTCCTTTTTCTAAATAGCTCTTGTTCTTTTTTATTTCTTCTATTGTCCATGGGGAAGTGGAAAAGAATCTTTCCTCCGTAAGCCATGCGTGTCGTATGAGGCGACTAAAATGCCGGGAGCAATGGGCTAGTAACCCTTCTCCTGTATACATTACTAAAAAAGAGAAGAAAAAAAACTTTTAAAACTGGGTTGTTTAAAATGTGATTTTGGATGTTAGTGCGGATGACAAGAAACAATGTTTAGCTGATGTTATGAATGAAAGAATTGGATTCCTGGCCCTAAGCGAAACAAAGCTGAAGGGGGTAGGAGAGTTTCAGTGGGGGGAAATAAAGGGGACTAAATCCCCGTGGGAGTTCTGAGAGAGTTAGAGCAAAGGAAGGGGTGCAGTAATGTTAAATGATCAGTTATGGAAGGAGAAAAGAGAATATGAATGTTTAAATTCAAGAATTATGTGGATTAAAGTAAAGGTTGGATGCGAGAAGTGGGTCATAATAAGCGTGTATGCACCTGGAGAAGAGGAGAAATGCAGAGGAGAAAAGAGAGATTTTGGGAGATGTTAAGTGAATGTATAGGAGCCTTTGAACCAAATGAGAGAGTAATTGTGGTAGGGGCCCTGAATGCTAAAGTAGGAGAAACTTTTAGAAGGGTGTGGTAGGAAAGTTTGGGGTGCCAGGTGTAAATGATAATGGGAGCCCTTTGATTGAACTTTGTATAGAAAGGGGTTTAGTTATAGGTAATACATATTTTAAGAAAAAGAGGATAAATAAGTATACACGATATGATGTAGGGCGAATGACAGTAGTTTGTTGGATTATGTATTGGGAGATAAAAGACTGTTGAGTAGACTTCAGGATGTACATGTTTATAGAGGGGCCACAGATATATCAGATCACTTTCTAGTTGTAGCTACACTGGAGTAAAAAGGGAGATGGGATACAAGGAGAATAGAAGCATCAGGGAGAGAGAGGTGAAGGTTTATAAACTAAAAGAGGAGGCAGTTAGGGTAAGATATAAACAGCTATTGGAGGATAGATGGGCTAATGAGAGCATAGGCAATGGGGTCGAAGAGGTATGGGGTAGGTTTAAAAATGTAGTGTTAGTGTTCAGCAGAGTTTGTGGTTACAGGAAAGTGGGTGCAGGGGGGAAGAGGAGCGTTTGGGGGAAAATGATGATGTAAAGAGAGTAGTAAGGGAGAAAAAGTTAGCATATGAAGAAGTTTTTACAAAGTAGAAGTGATGCAAGGAGGGAAGAGTATATGGAGAAAAGGAGAGAATTTAAAGAGAGTGGTGAAGCAATGTAAAAAGAGAGCAAATGAGAGAGTGGGTGAGATGTTATCAACAAATTTTGTTGAAAATAAGAAAAGTTTTGGAGTGAGATTAACAAGTTAAGAAAAAGCCTAGAGAACAAATGGTTTTTTGTCAGTTAAAATAGGAGGGGAAAGAGTTTTTAAATGGAGAGTTAGAGGTATTGGGAAGATGGAGGGAATATTTTGAGGAATTGTTAAGTTGATGAAGATAGGGAAGCTGTGATTTCGTGTATAGGGAAAGGAGGAATAACATCTTGTAGGGGAAGGAAGAGCAGTTGTGAGTGTGGGGGAAGTTCGTGAGGCAGTAGGTAAAATGAAAGGGGGTAAGGCAGCCGGGATTGATGGGATAAAGATAGAAATGTTAAAAGCAGGGGGGGAATATAGTTTTGGAGTGGTTGGTGCAATTATTTAATAAATGTATGGAAAGGGTAAGGTACCCAGGGTTGGCAGAGAGCATGCATAGTTCCTTTGTATAAAGGCAAAGGGGATAAAAGAAAAGTGCAAAAATTATAGGGGGATAAGTCTGTTGAGTGTACCTGGTAAGGTGTATGGTAGAGTTATAATGAAAGAATTAAGAGTAAACGGAGAATAGGATAGCAGATGAACAAGGAGGCTTTAGGAAAGGTAGGGGGTGTGTGGACAGGTGTTTACAGTGAAACATATAAGTGAACAGTATTTAGATAGGCTAAAGAGGTCTTTGTGGCATTTAGGATTTGGAAAAGGGGGTATGGCAGGGTGGATAGGGGGGCAAAAATGTGGCAGATGTTGCAGTGTATGGTGTAGGAGGTAGGTTACTGAAAGCAGTGAAGAGTTTTACGAGGATAGTGAGGGTCAAGTTAGAGTATGTAGGAAAGAGGGAAATTTTTTCCCAGTAAAGGTAGGCCTTAGACAAGGATGTGTGATGTCACCGTGGTTGTTTAATTATTTATAGATGGGGTTGTAAGAGAAGTAATGCGAGGGTCCCTTGGGAAGAGGCGTGGAGTTAAAAGATAAAGAATCACACACAAAATGGGAGTTGTCACAGTGCTCTTTGCTGATGACACTGTGCTCTTGGGAGTTCTTGAAGAGAAGTGCAGAGATTGGTGGATGAATTTGGTAGGGTGTGCAAAAGAAGAAAATTAAAGGTGAATACAGGAAAGAGTAAGGTTATGAGGATAACAAAAGATTAGGTGATGAAAGATTGAATATCAGGATTGGAGGGAGAGAGTATGGAGGTGGTGAATCGTTATTCAGATATTTGGGCATTGGACGTTGCAGCGGATGGGTCTATGAAACGATGAGGTGAATCATAGAATTGATGAGGGAAAAAAGGAGTGAGTGGTGCACTTAGTCGTCTGTGGGGAGACCAAAAGAACTTTGTCCTTGGAGGCAAAGAGGGGAATGTATGAGAGTATAGTTTTACCAACGCTCTTATATGGGTAGGTGAAGAGTGGGTGATGAATGTTTGCAGCGTGGAGAAGGGCTGGAGGCAGTGGAGATGTCATGTCTGAGGGCAATGTGTGGTGTGAATATAATGCAGGAGAATTCGTAGTTTGGGAAGTTCTTAGGAGCGAGGTGCGGATACCAAAACTGTTGTCCAGTGGGCTGAGGAAGGGTTGTTGAAGTGGTTCGGAGACATGTAGAGAGAATGGAGCGAAAAGAATGCTTCAAGAGTCTATCAGTCTGTAGTGGAAGGAAGGCGGCTAGGTAGGGGTCGGCTAGGAAGGGTTGGAGGGAGGGGGTAAAGGAGGTTTTGTGTGCTGAGGGGTTTGGACTTCAGCAGGCATGCGTGACGCGTGTTTGCATAGGGTGAAATGGAGAAAAATGGTTTTTAATACTTGACGTGCTGTTGGAGTGTGAAGCAAAGTCAACATTTATGAGGATTCAGGGAAACCTGCAGGCACGGACTTGAGTCCTAGGAGATGGGAAAGTACAAGTGCCTGCACTTGAAGGAGGGGTGTTAATGTTGCAGTTTAAAAACTGTAGAGTAATAGCACCTTCTGGCCCAAGACAGTGATGGAGTGAATGATGTGAAAGTTTTTCTTTATCGGGCCAACCTGCCTAGGTGGGAATCGGCTCAGTGTGATAATAAAAAAAAAAAGAAAAATTGTTTAAAACCTGGGAAAAATTGGAATCTACCAACGCCAGGTGGGCTTTTTTTCTTTTCCCCAAAAGATTGCCCCAGTTGGCATACAAACACCAAAAAAAAAGCCATTTTTATATACCCTGCCACTCTTCTCTAAAACAACCATGATTTGGATCTGCACAACTAAATAAATTGTAGGGGGTAGGAAAAAAACATTTTCCAGTAGTATTGTCCCCACTCAACTTGCATTAAAAAAAGGTCCCTGTTCGTGGTGCCTTGTCCCTTGCTAGGGGAAACTTCCCATGCTAGTAAAGGTTATTGTAAAAAGATTTAGAAGTGCCTCCATATGGTGACCATTGAAAAGGGGAGATCCAAATTTGGGACTCTACCCATATTGACAATTGGGTTGTTATGTCCATTGAGAACTTACGATGAGGGTTTTAAAACAAACGTAGGGGACTTAATACTTTCAGTTGCATATCTGCTACAAGGCTCTTTTGTTTGGGGGTGGGGAATGAAGATGAAATTTGTCACCTTTAATGCCTTGTTGTGAATTATTTCAAAAAAGTTATTGGGAACTCCCCTTATTCTTATATCATGGTTGGTGCTAAACATGTAGTTTTATTCTGTGCTTGGGGGCCCTCGAGGAAGGTTCCGTGAGTTGGTCCTAAGGAAGGTTCCTGATGTTGGTGAGGGGCTCTTGATTTAGGAAAATGATTCGGGTGCTCCAGTTCCCAAAATTAAGCCTGAATGCCCTTCCACATACCCCCCCAGGCGCTGTATAATCCTCCGGGTTTAGCGCTTCCCCTTGATTTGTAATAATTATTAAAATCCTGATGTTGGGAGGGGCTTTGATTAGGGAATTGGATCTGTGCTTCAGTTCCCGAATTTAAGCTGAATGCCTTCCACATTCCCCCCCTAGGCACTGATAAACCCTCCGGGTTTAGTGTTCCCTTTAATTATAATAATAATAATACTGGCTTGGGGGGTATTCATTGTTTGATTACGGGCCCCTTTTATTTTAGGGTTTTAGTATTTCTTTTTTTATTACAATTAATCGGGTTTGATTAAGAAAAGACGGCGTAAGATCAAATTCCTGGGGTCCAGAGCCTTCAAGCTAAAAGGCACCCCCTTGAAGGGTCCTTATACTGACATGACAAATATTGATTGATCTAGCAATTCAGATTGCCATTACTGACCGAAAGGGGAGGATTCTTCCAGAGTTTGTCTTCAGAAACTGCAGTAAAGTTGTTTTTGGGCTTATTGCTGCCCAGTGCTGACTGTATAGCCCTTGTGGCTTAGTGCTTCTTTTTGATGATAATAATGACCAGTGCTGAACAACCATGACCCTGGCATCTTTCAGTGCAATGACAGTTTACTGACCTCTTGCAGCTCAAGGGTTGTACCTTGATGTTGGTGAGGCTCTTGATCCAAAGAAGTGGACTTTACCTCCTTGTCCTTGGATCAAACCTGAATTCCTTCCATTCCCCAAGCACTAAATGACCCCCTACAGGTTTAGCACTTCCTCATGAATAAAATTAAATGATCTCCCTTACAAATATGTCCAGTTAAAGCTGTATTTCATAAACTTCCCTTAACCTCCCCCATTTCCTTATTAAGAAGTCCTGCCAGATGCTCAATTCCTTTGTGGGTTTAGCACTTACTTTTGATCGTAATAGTGGGTTTAGCACTTACTTTTGATCGTAATAGTGGGTTTAGCACTTACTTTTGATCTAATAGGGGGTTAGCACTTACTTTTGATCTTTAAAGTGGGGTTAGCACTTACTTTTGATCGTATAAAGTGGTTAGCCTTACTTTTGTGTATAGTGGTTAGCACTTACTTTTGATCGTAATAGTGGGTTTTTAGCACTACTTTTGATCGTAATAGGGGGTTTTTAGCACTTACTTTTGATCGTAATAGTGGGTTTAGCACTTACTTTTGATCGTAATAGTGGGTTTAGCACTTACTTTTGATCGTAATAGTGGGTTTAGCACTTACTTTTGATCGTAATAGTGGGTTTAGCACTTGGTTATGATTATAATAATAATTTGATTGTAATAAAAATACAGCGCTCAAATGTTGACAAAGTCCTATACACTCAGCTTCCATGTTGAAGAATGATTTACATGAGTTTAACATTTTTGTTTAATGTGATAATAAATAGGAGGTAGTGTAAGCGTAGAAAGTTGAAAGTGAACATACATAAAAGTAAGGTGATGAGGGTATTAAGCAATGTAGATAAAAAAAACTGGATATCACATTGGAGGAAGTGAGTATGGATAAAGTGAATGTTTTCAGATATTTGGGAGTTGACTTGTCAGTGGATGGGTTTATGAAGGATGAGGTGAACCATAGAACTGGTAAAGAAAAAAAGGTGAGTGTTAAGTTGAGGTATCTGCAGAGACAGAACATTATCCATGGAGGCAAAGAAGGAAATGTACGAGAGTATAGTGGTACCAACACTCTTATATGAGTGTGAAGCATGGGCTGTAAATGCTGCAGCGAGGAGGCGGCTGAAGGCAGTGATGTCCTGTCTAAGGGTAATGTGTGGTGTAAATATTATGCAGAGAATTTGCAGTGTGGAAATTAGGTGGTGTGGGAAAGTTACTAAAAAGTATTAGCCCGGGGGGCTGAAGAGGGGTTATTGAGGAGGTGGTTTGGTCATTTAGAGAGAATGGAACAAAGCAGAATGACTCGGAGAGTGTATAAGTCTGTAGGGAAAGGAAGGCAGGGTAGGAGTCATCCTATAAAAGGTTGGAGGGAGGGGGTAAAGGAGGTTTTGTGGGCGAGGAGCCTTGGACTTCCAGCAAGCATGCTTGAGCATGTTAGGAGTGAATGGAGACAAATAGTTTTTGGGACCTGACGAGCTGTTGGAGTGTGAGCAGGGTAATATTTCGTGAAGGGATTCAAGGAAACTGGTTAGCCGGACTTGAGTCTTGGAAATGGGAAGTACAATGCCTGCACTTTAAAGGAGGGGCTTGGGATACTGGCAGTTTGGAGGGACATCTAAACTGTCGTTTCTGAACACCTCTGCAAAGACAGTGATTATGTGAGTGACGGTGAAAATGTATTGAATGATGATGAAAGTTTTTTTCTTTCTTTTTGGGTTTTTCTTTTTGGGTCACCCTGCCTTGGTGGGAAATGCCATCGTGTAAAAAAAAAAAATAGTTGCTAGAGCTTTCATGTTCTTTTCAGTAGGGCTGCTGTTACGTTTATAATATGTGACCTTTCAAGGATGGGGGGGGAGGATTCCTTGATGCTGGTGAAGGGCTCTTCATCCAAATAATTAAAGGTATCTGCCCCTTCCTAGTACCGTATAACCCTTTTGGGGCTTGAGCATTTAGTTTACTTTTTTATTATCTGCCTCTTGAATCAAACCCAATTACTGATTACCATCTGCTCTCCAGGTGCTGTATGATCCTTAGATTCAGCACTTCCTCATTCATATAATAATAGAGTACTCTACTTCTATATAGGGACTACTAATTTCGATGCCATATCACAGGTTTAGTGGACAGTATAAAAGCATCATGCAAGGAAAAATTATATAAAGTACTCATACACATGTCGTTGACAGTCCAGTACCTTATGATTGACTGTCCCCTTTATCAAAGGGACTGTATAGTTCATTTCCATCTTTCAACGCTGTATAGCCCTTGTGGCTTAGCGCTTCTTTTTGATTATAATAATAATAATCCATCTTTTAACAACCAGATGTTCTTGTTAACCTCTCAGACGGTTCACCTTCAGAGGTGACACCAATGGGAGTTTCAGTCCCCAAAAATTCCCTCAGCTCCACAAAAATAACGCTGCTTTAAAAAATCTAGTCCCCCTTTTCAATCAGACAGCCATTAAAAAAAAAAAAAAAATTTCCCCCTCCAGAATGAACACTGGAGCAGTTATGTCTGCCATCACTGCAAATTCTATGATTTCTTTTACGAAACTTTTGAAGTCAACTTCAGCTTGTTTTTAATCTTCATTTCTACAAGTAATAAGTATAAGTTATACAGAACATAGCTGACATCAGTGACATACTATATAGAAAGTCCGTTGTTATGTAGAGCATTTCCCGCAAATTACCCCTCAAGGAAGGTTCCTTGATGTTGGTGAGGGGCTCTTGATTTAGGGAATTGGATCTGTGCTCCAGTTCCCCGAATTAATTAAGTCTGAATACCTTCCACATCCCCCCTCAGGCGCTGTATAATCCTCATGGTTTAGCGCTTCCCCCTTGATTATAATAATAATTCGGGCAAATTAAGGCAATTTTGTCCCAGGATGCGACCCACACCAGCCGACTAACACCCAGGTACCTACTGACTGCTAGGTGAACATGGACAGCAGGTGTCTTAATGAAACAAGTACTAATGTTCCCACCCGTACTGGAGATATAGTAGTATATCTTTGATGTCAGCTATGGTCTGTATACCTTGTACTTGTAGAAATAAAGTTGTTATTATAGTGTCTCCATCACTCCGGGGTCAAACCCGGGTCATTCAGATGTGAGCCGAGGGCGCTACCACTGAGCCACGGGTCACCTGGAGTTTAAGTAATGATCATACACATCACTTTGCTTTCATCACATCATCTTTTTCTCCACAATGCAGTGACCTAAAGACGGAAGCTAATTCACCGTCACCTGCAGTATACCTGTTTAATAATTGCCTTAATCTATTAATAATGAATTATGATTATTATTATTTCTTCACCTGGCTCCACTTTATAATTATTAGCCTTACGGGCTTAGCGTTTAGTTATGATGACAATAATTACTATTATCTTGCTGGTAACGACCTTATGAATCCGAGAATAATTCATTCTCTTCACTGTACAGTAACTCTTCTAATAACTACATAAACTGTACGACTACATACAGTAAATTGATCATTTTGTTATATATTGTAATGCTACAAATTTGAACACAACTATAATCCCGGTGGCCTGGTGGCTAAAGCTCCCGCTTCACACACGGAGGGCCCGGGTTCGATTCCCGGCGGGTGGAAATTCCGACACGTTTCCTTACACCTATTGTCCTGTTCACCTAGCAGCAAATAGGTACCTGGGTGTTAGTCGACTGGTGTGGGTCGCATCCTGGGGGACAAGATTAAGGACCCCAATGGAAATAAGTTAGAGTCCTCGATGACGCACTGACTTTCTTGGGTTATCCTGGGTGGCTAACCCTCCGGGGTTAAAAATCCGAACGAAATCTTATCATATGCTTCAAAACTGAAATGTTCAAATTTGTTTACTGTAATTTTTACCACTAAATCTTTTAAGCCTACCCATAATGCTGTACATATAAGGGGCTTTTGGCATGTACATCCAGCTAGTATAATTCCTTGTATAACTATGTGTCATGTCTTATTAAGCTATCTATCTATCTATTCTTAAGAGTTCAGGCACTACTGAACACCTCCAGGACTCGAGTCCTGTTAACCTGTTTCCATGAATTCCTTCACACTTCAGCCACATTTGAGATGCTTAAGTTACTTTTCTCCACTCTGGTCAAACAACCTTCAGTGCAAGTCTCCTCTCAATGTAGGTTCCTTGATGCTGGAGAAGGGCTCTTGATCCAATGAACTGAACTCATCCTCCCCTTGGATTGAACCTGAATATCTCCAGGTACATTACAGGTTGAACTTACCTCTGATTACAGTCCTTATCGTAATCATATAATAAAAACGTGGTTTTTGATGTATATTGATGACCCAAACACCAGACTTGACTGGTAGAACTTTGTACTTGTAATTAGACAAGTGGTATATTATCTGTTCACTTGTATAAATGTCTCCTTCGCTCCTCTTATCAAATAATGTAACTTTGGACTTGACACTGACCTCACTCCAGCCTCCTCTTAATAATAATAACTATTTACTACCAGTACATGATACAACTTATACAGACCATAGTTGACATCAGTGACATACTACTATATAGAAAGTTCCTTGTTAAGCTGACCATTTCCCGCAAATTAGGTCAATTTTGTCCCCAGGATGCGACCCACACCAGTCCACTAACACCCAGGTACCTATTTTACTGCTAGGTGAACATGGACAGCAGGTGTCTGAAGGAAACACGTCCTGTTTCCAGCCGTACCGGGGATCGAACCCCCGGACTTCAGTGTGTGAGCTGAGTGCACTTAAGCTACGGACTGAGTCTTAAAAACTGATCTTTGAGAGTATCTTGCTCATTATTATTAGTTTTATAAACAAGTTGTTACACCACGTAGGGTGTTAATTTATTTTGTACCTCTTGTGTAGGTGAAGAGTTATTAGGTGACACAGAGTTATTAACAATATCAGTTACATAGTGTGAAGAATGAGGTAAATAGGTAACACTTAACACTTTGATCATGTCAGAATTACTTCTGCTCTCTCCAGTGTTATATTCGACTGGAGAATCCCTCAGGGAAGGCTCCTTAATGTTGGTGAGGGGCTCTTGATTCAGGGAATTGGATCTGTGCTCCAGTTCCCTGAATTAAGCCTGAATACCTTCCACATCCCCCCACAGGCGCTGTATAATCCTACGGGTTTAACGCTTCCCCCTTTATAATAATAATATTCAACTGGAGAAGCTCTTTCTGTAGGAGAAATCTATGAGGCACCTAAGTTCCCCCGTCTCCTAACAACATATTCATTTTCCCACTATAATCTACCTTGTACATAATTACTATCACATTTGCTTTGTCTGTTTGGTAAGGTGAAGTCCAGGATCTTGACTTAATTCATGGTATAACGTAACGAATCTTTGATGACAGTTGTGTTGTAGAGGTGTGTTCAGGTCTCTGCAACATAATTATCATCAAGTGTACAGAATGAGGGTCTACTGGCTACCAGGCACTTTAGGCGTCACTGGCACCCAGCCAAAATACATTACTCCTACATATAACTAAGTTTATTTATGTACAGGAATAGTTATGCGCCGGCCTGGAGTTTTATAACTCACTTGCCGCGAGTTCAATCCCCACCCGTACCGTGGTTTAGTGATTGTTCCTATACCTAGAAATTGATGTCAAAAAATGTCTCCATCTACTCTGAAACGTCGAAATATTCAATAATTATATAGATTTTTATGGACTTTTCATGTTTTTTTTTAATATTTGATACAGGAGGTAATTACAATTATCATACATAGTAACACATGTGTAAATTACCTATGATAACCCACAAAGGTGAGAGTGACGTATTTCCATTAGGGTCCCCTTTAAGTTCACACTTACCTATTTGTGGTTCCAGGGGTCGAGTCACAGCTCCTGGCCCCGGTAATAAACCTTAAGGGAGCTCAGGAAAGCTGGGATAAGTCTAATTCCTTACCCCAAGAGCTCTTAACTAGGTGCCAGTAAGTTGATTTAGGCTCCTGGCGGGGCCAGGAGCTGTGACTCAACTCCTGCAGCCACAAATGAGAAAGCAAGTACAATTATACAGTGTGAATTACCTAGGAAAACCCCAAAAAAGTCAGTGGCTTATTTCCAGTAGTGTCCTTGTATTTCCAGTGGTGCCCTTGTATTTCCAGTGGTGTCCTTGTATTTCCAGTTGGGTCATTATATTTCCAGTGGAGTCGTTATATTTCCAGTGGGGTCGTTGTATTTCCAGTGGGGTCCTTATATTTCCAGTGGTGTCCTTGTATTTCCAGTGGGGTCGTTATATTTCCAGTGTTATATTTCCAGTGGGGTCGTTATATTTCCAGTGTTGTTATATTTCCAGTGGGGTCCTTATACTTCCAGTGGGGTCGTTATATTTCCAGTGGGGTCATTATATTTCCAGTGTTGTTATATTTCCAGTGGGGTCGTTATATTTCCAGTGTTGTTATATTTCCAGTGTTGTTGTTATAATTCCAGTGGGGTCGTTATATTTCCAGTGGGGTCGTTATATTTCCAGTGTTGTTGTTATATTTCCAGTGGGGTCGTTATATTTCCAGTGTTGTTGTTATATTTCCAGTGGGGTCGTTATATTTCCAGTGTTATATTTCCAGTGGGGTCGTTATATTTCCAGTGGGGTCGTTATATTTCTAGTGGGGTCATTATATTTCCAGTGTTGTTATTTCCAGTGGGGTCGTTATATTTCCAGTGTTGTTATATTTCCAGTGGGGTCGTTATATTTCCAGTGGGGTCTTTATATTTCCAGTGTTGTTATATTTCCAGTGGGGTCGTTATATTTCCAGTGTTGTTATATTTCCAGTGGGGTCGTTATATTTCCAGAGTTGTTGTTATATTTCCAGTGGGGTCGTTATATTTCCAGTGTTGTTTTTATATTTCCAGTGGGGTCGTTATATTTCCAGTGTTATATTTCCAGTGGGGTCGTTATATTTCCAGTGGGGTCGTTATATTTCCAGTGGGGTCATTATATTTCCAGTGTTGTTATATTTCCAGTGGGGTCGTTATATTTCCAGTGTTGTTATATTTCCAGTGGGGTCGTTATATTTCCAGTGGGGTCGTTATATTTCCAGTGTTGTTGTTATATTTCCAGTGGGGTCGTTATATTTCCAGTGTTGTTGTTATATTTCCAGTGGGGTCGTTATATTTCCAGTGTTGTTATATTTCCAGTGGGGTCGTTATATTTCCAGTGTTGTCGTTATATTTCCAGTGTTGTTGTTATATTTCCAGTGGGGTCGTTATATTTCCAGTGGGGTCGTTATATTTCCAGTGTTGTTATATTTCCAGTGGGGTCGTTATATTTCCAGTGTTGTTGTTATATTTCCAGTGGGGTCGTTATATTTCCAGTGGGGTCGTTATATTTCCAGTGGGGTCGTTATATTTCCAGTGGGGTTTACCTGGAGACCTGGAGAGAGTTTCGGGGGTCAACGCCCCCTCGGCCCGGTCTGTGACCAGGCCTCCTGGTGGATCAGCCCCTGATCAACCAGGCTGTTGCTGCTGGCTGCACGCAAACCAACGTACGAGCCACAGCCCGGCTGATCAGGAACTGACTTTAGGTGCTTGTCCAGTGCCAGCTTGAAGACTGCCAGGGGTCTGTTGGTAATCCCCCTTATGTGTGCTGGGAGGCAGTTGAACAGTCTCGGGCCCCTGACACTTATTGTATGGTCTCTTAACGTGCTAGTGACACCCCTGCTTTTCATTGGGGGGATGGTGCATCGTCTGCCAAGTCTTTTGCTTTCGTAGTGAGTGATTTTCGTGTGCAAGTTCGGTACTAGTCCCTCTAGGATTTTCCAGGTGTATATAATCATGTATCTCTCCCTCCTGCGTTCCAGGGAATACAGGTTTAGAAACCTCAAGCGCTCCCAGTAATTGAGGTGTTTTATCTCCGTTATGCGCGCCGTGAAAGTTCTCTGTACATTTTCTAGGTCGGCAATTTCACCTGCCTTGAAAGGTGCTGTTAGAGTGCAGCAATATTCCAGCCTAGATAGAACAAGTGACCTGAAGAGTGTCATCGTGGGCTTGGCCTCCCTAGTTTTGAAGGTTCTCATTATCCATCCTGTCATTTTTCTAGCAGATGCGATTGATACAATGTTATGGTCCTTGAAGGTGAGATCCTCCGACATAATCACTCCCAGGTCTTTGACGTTGGTGTTTCGCTCTATTTTGTGGCCAGAATTTGTTTTGTACTCTGATGAAGATTTAATTTCCTCATGTTTACCATATCTGAGTAATTGAAATTTCTCATCATTGAACTTCATATTGTTTTCCGCAACCCACTGCCCACTGTTGTTGTTATATTTCCAGTGGGGTCGTTATATTTCCAGTGTTGTTGTTATATTTCCAGTGTTGTTATATTTCCAGTGTTGTTGTTATATTTCCAGTGGGGTCGTGACTGCATGACGGGGGTCAGTAAAACTGTTAACAGGACCAAAAAGTTTAGGTCAGACACATTACAACTGCTGAAGAAATTAATCTCTTTAAGGGCTCTTGATTCAAGGAACTGGAGCTAACCACCCCCCCTCTCTGTATGACTCCTATGGGTTTAACGCTTCCCCATGAAACCAAAAAAAACATGATAAATATAGAAACGGTTGAGAGATAAAGATGACGTGATTATTATTATTATTATTATTATTATTATTATTATTATTATTATTATTATTATTATTATTATTATTATTGGGAAGCGTTAATCCCGTACGGAAATGAGGTATATCAAGTCTGATGTAAGAAAAAAGAGAAGCCCTGAATCGCTGGGAGATATGAAAGGTCTCCCTGCTGGTAATGGGAGGGGGGTAGGGGAGGGGAGGGGGGTGGGTAGTGGCTGGGGGTGTTGTGTAGGAGGGGGGAGGTGGCAGGGGTAGGGGGGTGTTGTTAGGGGGGGAGGAGGTAGTGGAGTGAGGTACATTGATCGTCACAGCACACGAGGTGTCCACGTGATCATTCTCTCTCTCTCTCTCTCTCTCTCTCTCTCTCTCTCTCTCTCTCTCTCTCTCTCTCTCTTTTTTTTTTTTTTTTTTTTTTATACACAGGGTTTGACAAGGTTAAGGATCCCTAGCTTTATTGACAACTATATTACAGGTTAAGGATTCCTAACTTTATTGACAAGCTAAGAGCTGTTACCTACATCAGCTCATTTGAAAGCATTTTTATTGTTATGAGACATACAAGTAGGGAGCTGGATGAAGTTGGAGCCATCTGTGGGCCAGCATTTTCATTTGATCAACTGACTATCTCGTTGACATCATTATGCTGTACGAATGTGTTCCATACTCGAGTCATCCTGGGTATGTATGATCTCAGATGGAGTGATGTTCTGGAGAAGGGTACAGCCAGAGTGAAGTTGCTGCTTTCTGCCCGTCTTGTGGCATAAAAGCTTGTTTCACGCTGTCCTCGAAGTGGATCCAAGTGTGGTATTTTGACAATATTGGCCTTGTACATAACAGTGAGGCCACCCACATCCCTCCTATGTTGAAGGCTCTGCTGAAATGACAGATCTATCCAGGATGGGTCCAGGCGAGAGATGAGACGTCTTGCTCTGTTCTCTACTCTGTCAAGCAGTCGCAGATGAGAGGGGGGGCAGGCAAACCAAGAAAGTGGAGCATACTCAAGGTGTGAGCGTACTTGTGCCTCGTACAGAATCTTGCAACCCCTACTGTCAAGCAGATGCGAGATACGGCGAAGTGCTGTAAGCTTCCTGGCTGCCTTGTTTGCAAGATTTACAACATGGTTCTTCATGGTTAGTTTGGAGTCAAATTTCACCCAAGGATATCAACTTCTTCTCCAGGTGCCAACATCCTCCCATTCATCCTTACTACTGCACCAGCATTACCATCATGGTGCCTAGAGACGATCATCATTTGCGTTTTCTCAGGTGCAAATGTTACTTGCCATCTATTTCCCCAAGCTGATATAGCTCTCAGCTGGTGATTGATGTAGCTTAGAGCAGCTGGCATTTCTTCTCTTGGATAAGTGAATGTCAGTGTACAGTCGTCTGCATATGCATGTGATTCTGGGATGAGATGAAGAAGGTCGTTGAAGTAGACATTCCATAACAGTGGACCCAGCACGCTTCCTTGTGGAACGCTTGCCCCAATAGGATGCCTTGCTGATTCCGTTCCACTGAGGACTACACTTAGAGATCTACCATGAAGGTAATCTCTCTCTCTCTCTCTCTCTCTCTCTCTCTCTCTCTCTCTCTCTCTCTCTCTCTCTCTCTCTCTCTCTCTCTCTCTCTCTCTCTCTCTCTCTCTCTCTCTCTCTCACACACTCTCTCTCTCTCACTCTCACTCTCACCAACACCTCCATCACTCTACTAACCACCTACAACACTTCACTTAACAACTGTGGCTACACACAAACATTAACTAACTCCAAACTAAGTGAAACTCGCATATTCTTCCGGATGCTAAATTAAAAAAAAAAATCCTGCTTTTACTGAGATAAAGTAAATAATGACCCACACTACGACTCTCTTCTAATGGGACTGTGAGGGGAAAAATATATATATAAAAATGACTTTTTAAAGTTGGCCTTAAATCCCTGGAGAATAAATGTGATACACGTGCTAGTCACACTGCCTCTGTTGACATTCAGTTTTTTTTATCAACAATCTATTTTAGTCTGACCAGGTGAGACTCGCCTTGTATATATATACTGTATATATTACTTTTGCATCAATAAACGGTTAATTATCATCTTTCAAAGATTGGGTTGATAATTTTCTTATGAAGTTTGTATGTAACCCATGGTGGTAGTAGTAGTGAGGTACTCAGTACCCACCCTATGGTGGGAGCGGTAGTCAGGTACTCAATACCCATCCTATAGGTGGTAGTCAGATACTTAGTACCCATCCTATAGGTGGTAGTGGCAGTCAGGCACTCAGTACCCATCCCATGGTGGCAATGGTAGTCAGGCACTCAGTGCCCATTCTATGGGTGGTAGTCACTCTCATTCCGTATTCATTATTAACGATAATCAACCTATATTCAAGCTGGGAACGATATTCACCCCACATACTGTGGGTAGTAGCCACCCCACATTCATACTGTGGGTGGTAGTCACCCCACATTCATCCAGTGGGTGGTAGCCACCCCACATTCATCCAGTGGGTGGTAGTCACCTCACATTCATCCACTGAGTGGTAGTCACCCCACATTCATCCACTGAGTGGTAGTCACCCCACATTCATCCACTGAGTGGTAGTCACCCCACATTCATCCACTGAGTGGTAGCCAAGCGATAAGAGAGGAGAAAGAAGATATATCTTGATTGGATTACAGAGGCACACAATGGAGCCAGGAACTAGGCCTCAACATTTTTTGTTAGCTAAGCAAGTTACATATTCAGAGGGTGTGCCCTGATGCAGGTGAAGGGGTTTTGATTCAGTGAATTGGAGTCGTTCTCCCCCTTCCTTGAATCAAACCTGATTATCCCCCATTTCCCGGGTGTTGTATAATCCTTACAAGTTTAGCTCTTCACCATAATTGTTAACTGACAGCTTACATGGGTGAAAAGTTAATACATGAACAAATGGATTACATCATTTCTTATCTGAGTGAGGACTTTGTTTACTGAAGTTTAACTGTTTGTGTGTGTGTGTGTGTGTGTGTGTGTGTGTGTGTCTGTTCACCCATTTGTAGTTGCAGGGGTTGATTTCTCAGGTCTTGGCTGTGCCTCTCAACTTGCCATTCTTCTGATTCACTCTCTTAGCCTCGTGGACTCTCCTGCTCTTAAAACTATGTATAGAGCCTGCATCCATCACTTCCTCACCAAGATAATTATACTTTCCAACCACTCTGAGACTAATGAAATACTTCCTGACATCCTTATGACTCATCTTTGCATTGACTTTCAACGGTATCCTGGAATTCACTTCTCAAACTGCCCATCCCTGTCTACCATATCAATTCCCCCTGAACATTTTGTATGTTGTCATGTCTCCCCCCTTCCCCCGGTTCTTCTGTCCTTCACTGTTGTTAGGTCTGATTCCGTTAGCCTCTCCTCGTTGTTCATGCCCCTTAGCTCAAGTTCAGGAACAAGCCTTGCTGCATATTTCGGCACATTCTTAACATACTTTTTCAGGGCGGGCTCTATATTGGTGCTGCATACTCCAAGATGGGCCTTGCGTGCTGTATAAATAACCCGGAATTACTCTTTGCTGAAATTCTTGAAGACTATTCTTTGATTTGCCAGATGAGTGTTGTTTGCAGAGGTTATTAGGCTGATGTGAGCCACTAGCGTTATAATGAGCACTATGCTCACCTCTAGGTCTTTTTCTGAGTGAAGTCTAGAGCCTCCCAAGTCAATATCTCGTTTCCAGTCTTCTTAGTCCTTCCCCAGTCTTCATTATCTAGCTGTTACTGGGGTTCAATTCAAGCAACCACTTATCTGACCACTCTTGCAATTTGTCCAGATCCCTTTGAAGCCTTTCCTTGTCCTCATCTGTTTTTAGCATCCTCATTAGTTTTACATCATCAGCAAACATGGATATATCTGAAACAATCCCATTTAGAATAACTTTCACATTAGCCAGAAACAGTACTGGTCTTAATATGGATCCTTGTGTCACTCTTCTTGTTACACTTCCACATTCTGACGTCTCATGCCTGAGAGTCATTCTTTACTTCCTTCCCCTAATATAATCTTTGATCTACCGGATTACGTTCCCTGTTACTGTTGCCTGAATCTCAAGTTGACCCAGCCTCTTGTGAGGTATAGAATCAAACAATGTTCAACAATAGAAAGAAAGTGTCCATCCAGCACTTTCTTTCTCTTGTTGAACATCTGTTACTTCGTTCATGTGTATGTATTTACTCACCTAGTATATGTGGCTGCAGGGGCCGAGTCTCAATTCTTGGCCCCGTGTGTGTGTGTACTCTCCTAGTTGTGGTTGCAGGGGTCGAGTCACAGCTCCTGGCCCCGCCTCTTCACTGGCCGCTACTCGGTCACTCTTCCCGCTCCATGAGCTTTATCATACCTCTTCCTAAAGCTATGTATGGATCCTGCGTCCACTACGTCATTTCCCAGATTACTCCACTTCCTGACAACTCTGTGATTGAAGAAATACTTCCTAACATCCCTGTGGTTCATCTGAGTCTTCAACTTCCAACTGTGTCTTCTTGCTGTGTCCCATCTCTGGAACATCCTGTCCCTGTCCACCTTGTTGATTCCTCTCAGTATTTTATATGTCGTTATCATATCCCCCTACCTCTCCTCTGTGTGTGTGTGTGTGCGCGTGTGTGTGTGTGTGTGTGTGTGTGTGTGTGTGTGAGGTGTGTGTGTGTGTGATGTGTGTGTGTGTGGTGTGTGTGTGTGCGTGTGTGTGTGTGTGTGTGTGTGTGTGTGTGTGTGTGTGTGTGTGTGGTGTGTGTTGGTGTGTGTGTGTGTGTGTGTAGCACAATTGGGTAAGTGTGGGGTACACTGAGTGTTGTGTTGGTGGGTTTAAGGATATGTGTAGGAAGTGAGGGATTAAGAGTATGGGTTTTTGGGGAGATCAGGAGTGTTGGGGAGGAATGATGGGGTGGGAGAATTTCTTGTATTTTTTAATTAACATCCTTAGTAAAGTGTTGGAGAGGATTGAGGGAAAATGAGGGAGAGGTGGTGTTAGGAACGATTGAGAGAATAGGTGGTGTTGAAGAAGAATGAGGGAGAGAGGTGGTGATAGTGAATAAGGGAGGGAGAGGTGGTGATAGTAAGGGAGAGAGAGGTGGTGATAGTGAATAAGGGAGGGAGAGGTGGTGATAGTGAATAAGGGAGGGAGAAGTGGCGCATAACGGAGATAAAACACCTCAATTACTGGGAGCGCTTGAGGTTTCTAAACCTGTATTCCCTGGAACGCAGGAGGGAGAGATACATGATTATATACACCTGGAAAATCCTAGAGGGACTAGTACCGAACTTGCACACGAAAATCACTCACTACGAAAGCAAAAGACTTGGCAGACGATGCACCATCCCCCCAATGAAAAGCAGGGGTGTCACTAGCACGTTAAGAGACCATACAATAAGTGTCAGGGGCCCGAGACTGTTCAACTGCCTCCCAGCACACATAAGGGGGATTACCAACAGACCCCTGGCAGTCTTCAAGCTGGCACTGGACAAGCACCTAAAGTCAGTTCCTGATCAGCCGGGCTGTGGCTCGTACGTTGGTTTGCGTGCAGCCAGCAGCAACAGCCTGGTTGATCAGGCGCTGATCCACCAGGAGGCCTGGTCACAGACCGGGCCGCGGGGGCGTTGACCCCCGAAACTCTCTCCAGGTAAACTCCAGGTAAGGGAGGGAGAGGTGGTGATAGTGAATAAGGGAGGGAGAGGTGGTGATAGTAAGGGAGGGAGAGGTGGTGATAGTGAATAAGGGAGGGAGAGGTGGTGATAGTGATAGGGATGAAGAGGGAGGAGGGTGGTGATAGTAATGGGAGGGAGAGGTGGGATAGTGAAGGGAGGGAGGGTGGTGTTTGTGGGAGGGAGAGGAGGTGGTGATAGTGAATAAGGGAGGGAGAGTGGTGATAGGATAAGGAGGGAGAGGTGGTATGGGAGTAAGGGGGGAGAGGTGTGGTAATGGTGAGAAGGGAGGGAGGTGATGGGGGAAGGGATGGGGAGGGAAGAGGGGGAGGTGATGGCGAGTAGGGAGGGGAGGTGGTGTAAGGAGGGAGAGGTGATGGTAGGGGGAGTGGGTGTGGTAAGTAAGGGAGGGAGGTGGTGATGGTGAGTAAGGGAGGGGAGGTGATGGTAAGGGAGGGGAGGATGGTGAGTAAGGGAGGGGGAGGTGATGGTGAGTAAGGGAGGGGAGGTGGTGATGGTGAGTAAGGGAGGGAGAGGTAGTGATGGTGAGTAAGGCAGGGAGGGTGATGTTAGTAATGAGGGAAGGAGGTGAGTAAGAGAAGGGGAGTGAGTAAGGAGAGGTGATGGGAGTAAGGAGGGGAGGTGGTGAGTAAGGAAAGGAGAGGTGGTGTGGTAGGGAGAGGTGGTGATGGTAAAGGAGGAGAGGTGATGGTGAGTAAGGGAGGGTGGGTGGTTAAGTAAGGGGGGGGGTGATGATAGTAAGGTGGGGAGGTGATGGTAGATAGGGAGGGGGAGGTAAGGAGGGAGGTGATGATTGGTAAGGAGGGGAGGTGATGGTGAAAAGGAGGGGGATGATGGTAAGGGAGAGGTGATGGGATAGGAAGGGGAGTTAAGGGGGAATGATGGTAAGGGAGGGGGAGGTGATGGTTATAGTAGGGAGGGTGTATGGTGCATAGGGGGGGTACTAAGGTGGGGTGTATGATGGTAAGGGAGGGAGATGATTTTAAAGGGGGAAAGTATTAGGGAGTGATGTAGTAGGGAGATAGGTAGCGGTGTGGTTAGGTGGGGGAGGTGATGGTGGTAAAGGATATTAGTTCTTGGAACGATTTGCTTAGATGTTGGTTTTGGGGCTGAGGGATGGATTGTTGAGAGGGGTTGTTGTTATATAGGAGGGGTGGTTGTATGTATGGGGGGGTTGTGTAAGGGTGGTGTGTGATAGGGGGTTTGTGTAAAGAGGGGGTTTGTATAAGGTGGAGGTGGTGGGGGAGGTTGTGATGGTGTAGTATGAGGGAGGTGTGTTAAGGGAGGGAGAGGTTTGTAGGTGATTTTGTGATAGAGGGGTGTTAGAGGTTTTTAGGGGGGGTGTTGGTTAGGGGGAGGTGATGTTTTGTCATCATGAGGGGGGATGTTTTGGTTTTTACAGATGGAGTGGAGGGGTGTGTTTTGTCATTATTACAAGCGATGGGGAGTTTTGTTGGTATAAAAAGGGGGAGGGAGAGGTGTTTTTTTTATATAACCCGGGTGGTGGGTGGTTGATGGGTTATAACGGGGGGGTGTGTGTGGGTTAATATACAGGGTGGTTTGGGGTGATATGGGTTTTACAGGGGGGGGGTTTTTATATTTGTATACAGGGGGTAGTTTTTTGGGGATTATACAAATTTTGATGATGGATTATTTCATGGGTAGGGAGGTGATATGGGTTATATCTGGGGAGTGGAGGGGTGTGTTGGTGTTATCATAGGTAGAGCTGTTTTTGGTATATCATTAGGAGAGGGGCGTGTTTTTTTTATCGCGGGAGGGAAGTTGTGTTTGGGTTTTATCATATGAGAGTGATGTTTTTATATCAGGTGATGGGGGGGTTTTCGTATATCATGTGGGTGGGGATGTTTTGTTGGGTGGTTAACACATAGGGGGGGGTTGTTATGGTGGTATATCATATGGAGGGAGGGTTGGATTGTATCATTAGGGAAGGAGGGTGTGTTTGATCATCATGGTGTGGAAACGGTTGATGTGGTTTAACATATAAGGGGGGGTTGTGTGGGTGTTTTAACAGTGGTGGGGGGTGTGTGGGGTGTATTTATACAAGGGGGTGTTGGGTGATGGGTGATTTATACGAGAGGGTGGATGATGTTATAACGGGGGTGGTTGTGATGGTTTGGGATTAGAGGGGGTGTGTGTTTGGTGGTAAAATTAAGATTTTTTGTGATATATTTATAAAAGGTTTTTTTTATATCATTTAAAAATTTTTTTTATATCATGAAAAAGGGGTGTTTGTATCATAAAAATTTTGTTTTATCATATTTTAAACCTTTTGGCTTTATACATTTTAAGGAATCTTGTTTTTATATCATTTTTTTAAAATTGTTGGTGTTTATTACGAGGGAGGGGAGGGAGAGGTGATGATGGGTGGTATATACTGAGGGGGGGGAGGGAAGGTGTTGTTTGGGTGGTATAAAAAAGAGGGGGGGAGGGGAGAGGTGATGAGGGTGGTATAAAAAAAGGGGGAGGGGAGGGAAAAGGTGATGTGCGTGGTATATACATGGGGAGGGGAGAGGTTTATGATGGGGGGTATTTCATGAGGGAGGGTGATGATGGGGGGTTTATAAAAAAGGGAGGGGGGGGGGAGGGAGAGGTGATGAGGGGTGGTATTAATGAGGGAGGGGAGGGAGAGGTGAGGGAAGGGTGGTAAAAACCCAAGAAGGGGGGGGGGGAAAAGGTGATAGGGGTGGTATATACATGAGGGAGGGGGGGGAAAGAGGTGATGATGGGTGGTATTAATGGGGGAAAGGGGAGAGGTGGATGGGTGGGTTATACAGAGGGAGGGGAGGGAGGGTGATGATGGGGGTATAAACAAGGGGGGGGGGGGGAGGGAGAGGTGATGATGGGTGGTATAAACAAGGGGAGGGGGGGGGAAAGGGGTGATGATGGGGGGTTTTATACAGAGGGAGGGGGGGGGAGAGGGAGATGGGTGGTTTATACTTGAGGGAGGGTGATGATGGGTGGTATAAACAAGGGGAGGGGAGGGGGGGTTGATGAGGGGTTGGTATAAACAAGGGGGGGGGAGGGGAGGGTGATGATGGGTGGTAAAAAAAAGAGGGGGGGAGGGGAGGTGATGATGGGTGGTTTTTTAATGAGGGAGGGGGGGGAGGGGGTGATGAGGGTGGTATATACATGAAGGGGGGGAGGTGATGAGGGGTTTGGTATATACATGAAGGAGGGGAGGGTGATGAGGGTTTTGGTTATACTTTGAAGGGGGGAGAGGTGTTTGAGGGGTTTGGTTTATACATGAAGGAGGGGAGAGGGGGTGAGGGGTGGTATATACATAAAGGGAAAGGGGAAAGGAAGGGTAAATTGGGGTGGTAAATACATGGGGAGAGGGGGATGTGGGTGGTTTAAACAAGAGGGAGGGGGGGGGGGCCCGGCCCAGCCATGGTGTGTCTGGGTGCCCGGACAGTAAACTCGGGTTTTTCATCTAGTCTAGGGGGACCCACAACCTTTGTGGTACCTGACTTAACACTCTTGTGAGCCCCTCAAACACCTGATTTCACCTCCATAGTGCCCGGGTGAAAAATTTTCCCCAATTTTAAGGGGTTTTTTCCCCCTTCGGTCACAAAAAAAAACCGGGGTGGTGCTGAGGGGCAAAAGAAAATTGCAGACAAAAAAAAATGGGGGAAATTGTTGTCTTGGTTCAGGACGGTGACGCACATTTTAAAAAATCCCCCACTGAAGATGATTTTTAGCAAAGTTTAAAGGTGTAGGGGAAAAATTGACATAAAGTGTACTTGCTGATTATTACTGGGATGGAGGAGAAGGGGGGAAAAAAAAGGGCCTTAAAAAAAAAAATTTTTTTTTTAAAACGGTTTTTGGGTTTTAAAAAGTTCTTTCCTAATTTGGGTTGGGGGGGGCCCCCCGGTGCCCCTGCCCCCCCCGACACTACTAACAAAAAAATTTTTGGTTTTTGGGGCCCTTTTTTTTTTAAAAAAAAAAAGGGGAAACCCCCCTTTTTTTTTTAAAAAATTTCCCCCCCCTCGGGTTTTTTTTTGGGGGGGGGGGGGGGGGTTTTTTTAAAAAAAAAAAAATTTTAAAAAAAAAAAAAAATTTTTTTTTTAAAATTTTTAAAAAAAAATTTTTGTTTTTTCCCCAAAATTGAAAAAACCCCTAATTTTTTTTTCCCCAAAAGGCCCCAAACCCCTTTGGGCCCCTTTTTAAAAAAAACCCCCCCCCCAAAAAAAAAAATTTTTTTTTAAAATTTTTGGGGGGCAAAGGGTTTTTTTAAAAAAATTTTTTTTAATTTTTTTTAATTTAACCCCCCAAAATTTTAAAATTTTGGGGGAAAAAAATTTAACCCCCCCCCGGGGAAAACCCGGCCCTTTCCCGGGTTTCCCCCAAAAACCAAAAAAACCCCCCCAAAAAGGGGGGCCCCGGGTTTTAAATTTTAAAAAAGGGGGGGGAAAAAATTTTTTTTTTTAAAAATTTTTTGGGGGGGGTTTCCTTAAAATTTTTTGGAATTTTGGGGGGGTTTTAAAAAGGGGTTTGGCCCCAAAACCCCGGGTTCCCAAACCCCCCCCCCCCGGGGGGGCCCCCCGGGGGGCCCTTTTTTTTTTTAAAAAAAAAAAAGGGGGGTTTGGGTTTTTTTTTTTTTTTTAGATAATTTTTTAAAAATTTTTTTTTTTTAAATTTTAAAAACCCCAAAGGGGGGGGGGGGGGGGGGGGGTTTCAAAAGGGTTTTTTTTGGAAAAAAAGGTGGGGGGGGGAAAAAAAAAAAACCCCTTTTTTTAAAAAAAGGTTTTCCCCCCCTTTTTTTTGATTATTCTAACAGGTTGAACAATAAATCCAGGGGTATTTTCGATTACATACCCCCAGTAGATTGCTCAACATGCCCCCATACCCACTTCACTAGACTCGAAATCGCCCCTACCACTCGTGTTGGGTACCAATATAACTTCAAAAGATGTCAAGATAAGATCAATAGCTTGGTTTTACATTACATATGGATAGCTAGGAACAACTGGTGACCTTTTAATTTAACAATCACATTTTTTAAAATTGTTCAGAGTACCATACCCCTATTTGATTCCCATGCCCCCAAGGGGTATGGATACCCCAGGTTAATACCCGCTGGTCTACGGGTTCCAGCAGCATACATTAAACTATCCATTATCACCTGACTCCACCTAGCAGCTAAAATAATGACCACGAATTCATTAATTATCGAGGGTAAGCTGTGAATCTGTGGCATGGATGATTTAATACGCAGCAGAGAAGGCTGACTTAATACCTTGGATCAAGAGCCTTTCATAAGCAGTGCCCCTCATGGAAGGTTCCTTGATGTTGGTGAGGGGCTCTTGATTTAGGGAATTGGAACTGTGCTCCAGTTCCCCGAAGTAAGCCTGAATGCCTTCCACATCCCCCCCCCCCCGGGCGCTGTATAATCCTACGGGTTTAGCGCTTCCCCTTTGATTATAATAATAATCATAAGCAGTGGAAATAAGTCACTGTGACGTTTCTGGGTTATCCCAGGTTCTATGTATGATAATCTTTACGATAATCTATATAACTGTATTTGTGTATACCTGAATTAACTTACTCTCAAAGGACTGACCTTGACTGGGGGGGAGGGAGGGGGTTGATTCAACAGTTACAACAAAGTATGTTCATGAGTGATGATAAAATCTTGAAGCTGCAGACCGAGGTGGGTTCAGGTTCAATGCAGACAAAAGACATTTTTAAAGCAACCTTGATTTGTCACTCCATCTTTCGACTTTGTTACCTCATAAGTTCAACCTTCACATCAAGTTAACTTGCTCCAGCCTCTTAGCCTTGCGCCAAACCCGTATAACCCATGCAAATTTGATGATTTTTTTTTTTTACTCTTTCAAAGGAGGCCTTGATGCCGATGAAGGGCTCCTTATTCAGAAATTAGACCCCTCAAGGGAGGTTCCTTGACGCTGGTGAGGGGCTCTTGATCCAGGGAATTGGATCTGTGCTCCAGTTCCCTGAATTAAACCAGAATACCTTCCATCCCCCCACAGGCGCTGTATAATCCTACAGGTTTATCGCTCCCCCGTGATTATGATAATAATAAAAATCAGAAATTGGAGCTAATCTCTCTCATGCCTCAAATATGATTACCTCCTAGATAGACTTTAGGGAGGTGTCTTGGTGCTGGTGAACACCTTGTTACAACTAATTGTGGCCACCCTCCCATTCCTCGGATCAGACATAATTATCTTCACATCTCCCATTCCCAAAATATCGTATATTGCCTACAAATTTAGCTCCTCGTGACTATAATGCTAATAGGGTGGAACCTCAAAAATCGAATGTATCACATCAAACGTTTCGAAAACAGGACATTTTTTTCGGACAAACTGTGTCCCTATTATCGAACGCGCCCCTATTTTCGGACTGCCGGATACGGGACATGTCCATGGGCCCGCTTTGTCCGCGTCCCTGCGCAGGCGCCATGAGCAATCTAGCTTTGTTTATGCTTGAGTGAACACTAACCTGCACTCTCATTCACACATTTTACGATTATTTCATTGTGTTTAGTGTTTGTGGGACTGTGAAATAAGCTGCCATGGGCCCAAAGAAACTTGCTAGTGTTACCCCTGTGGTAAAGAAAGTGAGAAACACCATAGATGTGAAGAAGGAAATAATACAAAAGTATGAGAGTGGTGTGAGACTTGTTGAGCTTGCCAGGATGCATGGGAAAAACAAGTCGACCATCGGTTCTATCCTGGCAAAGAAAGAACAAATCAAGGAAGCTGATGTTGCGAAAGGTGTTAATATGCTAACCAAAAAAAGACATGGTGAGGCAGCCAGTTCAGACAAACGGGCGGCTAAGAAGTTTGTACAGGAGTTTAAGGGGTACATAGACAGTGAAGAATTCAAACCTTAACAAGTGTTTAATTGTGACAAAACAGGCTTGTTTTGGAAGAAAATGCCAAAAAGGACCTTCATCACACAGGAGGAAAAGGCACTGCCAGGACACAAGCCTATGAGACAGGCTTACTCTTTTGTTCTGTGCTAATGCTAGTGGTGCTTTTAAAGTGAAGCCTTTACTTGTGTATCATTCAGAAAATCCCAGAGTGTTTAAGAAAAACAATGTCTTTAAGAACAAGTTATGTGTCTTGTGGAAAGCTAATCATAAGGCATGGGTCACAAGACAAATTTTCAAAGAGTGGGTCTATGAAGTGTTTGGCCCCAGTGTGAAAAAATACCTCCAGGAAAAGAAATTGCCACTCAAGTGCCTCCTGTTAATGGACAATGCTCCTGCTCATCCTCCAAACGTATTAGACCTCTTGTCTAAGGACTTCAGTTTTATAAAAGTGAAGTTCTTGCCTCCTAACATCACTCCTCTCCTCCAGCCCATGGACCAGCAGGTCATTTCTAACTTCAAAAACTCTACACAAAAGCAGTGTTTGAAAAGTGCTTTGAAGTGACCACAGACACTAAGTTGACCCTAAGAGAGTTCTGGAGGAATCACTTCAACATCTACAGCTCCATAAGCCTTATAGGTAAGGCTTGGGAGGGAGTGACTTCCAGGACTTTGAACTCTGCTTGGAGACAGTTGTTGCCAGATTGTGTCCAAAAGAGGGATTTTGAAGGGTTTGAGGCTGACCCTGACCCAGCTCACCCTCTGCCTGTTGTGGACTCTATTGTGGCATTGGGGAACACCCTGGGGTTGGAGGTGAGTGGTGAGGATGTGGAAGAGTTGGTGGAGGACCACAGGGAAGAGCTAACCACTGGAGAGCTGCAAGAGCTTCATCTGGAGCAGTATCAGACCACAGCTGAGGAACTTACTTCAGAGGAGGAGGAAGAGGGAGTGGATGAGGTGCCTTCTTCAAAGATTAAGGAGATTTGTGCCAAGTGGAATGATGTCCAAATGTTTGTGCAGAAGTACCACCCTGAGCAAGCTGAAACAAGCCATCTTTGCAACAAGTTCAGTGACAGAACCATGTCCCATTTTAGGGAAATGTTAAAGAGGTGCCAGAAACAGAGGACTGTGGACAGTTATTTTGTGAGACAGGGGTCCAGTGACTCTCAAGCTGGTCCTAGTGGCATTAAAAGACAGAGAAGGGAAGTAACCCCAGAGAGGGCTTTACCTGAAGTCCTCATGGAGGGGGATTCTCCTTCCAAACACTAACCCCAACTCCCTCTCTCCTCCCTATCTTCCAGATGCCATCACCAATCTTCAATAAAGGTAAGTAAAAATGTTATTTTATATGTATTACTATACATAATTAAAAACTATTGTATTTGTTGTATGTAAAACTGTAATTAATCTCTATAAAATGAATTTTTTTGTGTGAATACTTTTGGGTTTCTGGAACGGATTAATTGTATTTCCATTATTTCTTATGGGAAATATTGCTTCGAATTTCAGACTTCGAATTTAGAACTAGCTCCTGGAACGGATTAAGTTCGATTTTTGAGGTTCCACTGTAAGGGTCAAAGTTAAACCATGAACAAATATTATTAGTGGGAATGTGTTAAACTCACAGGGGTCAAGTAAGTTTATTCAGGTACAGGTACATATAAATTGTTATATAAATTATCATACATAGCAGTATATATGTAGATTACCTAAGATAACCTTAAAAAGTCAATGACTTATTTCCACTGGGACCCATGAAATTTCCATTTAAGGGGGAATGGGTGGCAATCAGGTTGGATACAAGTTTGGGCTGTATAAGTTGAGTTCCTTAGATGAAGAGCCCTTCACAACCATCCCATGATGAGAACAGAGAAAGCTAGGAGAGGGAGAAATTAGATCAGACACAATTCCATTGTGAGGGAAAGGGAAAATAATAAATTTATTTAGGCACAGGTGCACATAAGTACAATTATCATAGTGAAAGTTAAGACACATGTGCAACATCTGGATATCTTTATTGTAGACGTTTCGCCATCCAGTGGCTTTATCAATACAGATTCTAGGACATAATTGGAAGACAATAGAACTATATACAAAAGATGAGGTAATCAGTCCCTCCGCCTTGGAGTTAGTGTTCACAGGCTGAGGGACTGATTACCTTATCTTTTGTATATAGTTCTACTGTCTTCCAATTATGTCCTAGAATCTGTATTGATAAAGCCACTGGATGGCGAAACGTCTACAATAAAGATATCCAGATGTTGCACATGTGTCTTAACTTTCATATTGTCGGTATTTTATACCTTTCTTGCACAATTATCATAGTGTAAATTACCTAGGATAACCCAAAGAAGTCAGTGATTTATTTCCATTGGGCTCCTTGATATTTCCATTAGGGTCTTTGTATTTCTATAGGTTTTGCTAGTAAATGTTACTCCAGATCTCCACAGAAATGCATGTAAAAATAGCACATGTTATGCAGACAACTCATTTTTTATTATTATGGTACAGTACACTGATAAGAGCAACTAAAGTGGTAGATCAGTGGGAAGATAACGCAATATACTATATGTATTAGGCTCAGGCACACACTTCATTTGCTACATTGGAGCTTCCAATATCTGATCCCTTTTTGTCTATAACTCTGCTTGGGGATCCCAGTTCCCTATAACCTTTGGGACCCTAGCTCCCTATAACCTGCTTTGGGACCCTAGTTACCTACATCCTGTTTTGAGACCCCTTGTTTCCTATAACCTGGTTTGGGACCCTAGTTGCCTACAACCTGCTTCGGAACCCTAGTTACCTAGCTGCCCTCCCATTTCCTATATCTAATCTGATTGTCTCCCAGTCTTAAGTGCTGTATGATATCTGAGTATAGCACTTCCTACCTAAAAATGGTAATTCCCTGTTTACCTAGAGGGTTTCGGGGGTCAACGCCCCAGCAGCCTGGTCCGAGACCTGTGAATTTTAGTTTAAAACATTGAATTTTAGTTTAAATAATTAATTTTAGTTTAAATCATTAAGATATATATGTAATACAGTGTCTATCAGTCTATTTTCCGGTCATTAAAATCTAGTTTATAATGCACACTGCCGTCAGTACTTGTATCAAATTCTAACCACAGCCTTGTTTTTGTTTGTGAGTTTGTTTAAAAATGCATATTATTTTGCTTAAAACATGTGCTTAACCCATATGGATTATTCAGTGTTATGAAAATCTTAATGATTTAAACTAAAATAGTAACATTATACAGTATTGTAAATGCATTCTAGTTCCTGTTGCACAATTTTGTACTGTTTTGGCTTGAGTGTTTTCTTGAATTAGCATGTCTCTTCATGCATTTATATTACTGTACATTGTAATAGAATTTTTATTTACATTTTTTCTATTTCCAGAATGTGCCTAGTTACTTTTATGACAACTTCAACCAAACCCTTAAAGGTTTTGAAGTATTTTGGTGTTCAACTCTCAATTCAAAATAGTTTTCCTGTTCAACAGCTACATATCCTGTACAGCAATTAGACCAACTGTTGTATTGCAGACGTATAGTGCATCCAACTGATATAGCCAACGAAGATGGTGCCTCACATACGACATATGCTTTGCAGTATGCGCATTGGCACCACCTTTGCTTCTGCAATGGCACCCAGGGTCATGTCATCTCTCTTCTACAGCAGATTAGGGGTAAGTTATGTACTCCGGGGCTAAAGGTCTGCAGTGTATGCACTGCATAAGGTCCGTCTCCACTAGGCAGTCTTGTTCTTGTAAACTAGTACATACACAGAAACAAACATGACATATGTATCTACAATTATAATGTAGTGAAAAATATCTTGCATGTGTCATTAATTAATGTTACTGTTTTCTCTCCATATTCATTCTCTTGCAGTGTTAAAGAATTAAAGTACAGTAGTACGTAATTATAATTTGGTTAACCTTCTCCTTACTCAACTACATAGACACCATTCAACATTTGCTTATTTTTGGCTGTACAGGCAGTGACCTCATCACACCAAGGACTTCGGCAGCCACCCTCTGTGGCACTGTCGTTAATCCATGTCCGTGACTTCCAGTCACGCAGGTTCTCCCGTAATGTCGAGTTCTTCACTGAAAGTGATGTTCCAATCCCCAAAAATACAATGGAGGTGAGATGTTATGCAGCCCCAGTCCCTCCATAATATCTTGTGTAAATTTATACTGTGTATCTTTCTTGCCTTCACTGGGATTGTTAGTGTAAGTGGTATTCCTATAAGGAAAAAACACATACCTTACAGGAGCATCATTAAATGCTTGGTATCTTTTATTTTTAAGGTTTTTATCTAACCTATTATTTTTCTTTGCAGTAGGTGTAGTAGTAACACTATATTCCTTGAACATAAAATCCTATGATGTTACTTCTAGGTCCTTTACATGCCTTTTTTTTCTTTTCTTCATTTTGAGCACTAGTCATAAAAAAAAATTCAGGAATTCATCTTATTCATTTAGTGGGGGACTCACTTTTCAGTACACCTTTTTTTTTGTTTGTTTTGGAATTTATTATTATTATTATTGTGGTAAAAACAAAAATATTAAAATGTATTGTTCTTTAATTTTCCATTTACAGTCAGTCACTGAGGATAACCCATTATACGTACAATATTATACAATATTAGTCGTTCAGTTTTACCTTTCATGTTTGATCACTTCTTCACAATTGATTAAATAATCCTCCTCCACCCAGATTGCTTCAAAGCTGAGCAAACACGAACGTCCATTAACACTCTTATTCTGCTGGCTCATGGCCCGGGAACGACATATCAAGAAGTATGCTCAGCTTTACACCAACTTAGGGTTTGATGTACTAAAGATAAGAATTTCACCATTTGATCTGTTGCGGCCTACCAAAGGATCACAAGTGAGAATTAGAGTATTTTAATTGTTGTAGTGTATAAAATATCATGCAAAAAAATCAAGAGCTTTGAGATCAAGAAGTGTGGGGTTACAAAGCATTATTCAGAGGGCTGAGGAGAGGTTTTTGAGGTGGTTTGGACATTCAGAGAGGATGGAGCAAACTAGGATTAGAAGGGTGTATATACCTGGGTTGGAGGGAAGGAGGGTAGGGATCAACCTAGGAAAGGTTGGAAGGAGGGGGTAAAGGTTTCGAGTGCTAGGGGCTTGGATGGACACCCAGTACGCTTGTGCGAGTGGAGGCAAGGATATTATTACTACTGTCTGTTGTTGGAGGGTGATCAAGGTAACATTTGTGAAGGAATTCAGGAAAACTAGTTAGCCAAACTAGAGTTCTAGAGGCAGAAAGCACAGTGCCCGCACTGAAGGAGGGGAGGGGATGTAGCAGTTCAGAGGGTCATTTGAGCTGTGATGTCAGCATGTTTTTTGGCAACAATGATTGAATGAATGAGAGTGACAGTGAAAGCGTTTCCTCTTTTTTGGGATGCTGTACCTCAGCATGAGATGGTTAGTTAGTTTAATATGTTTATTATGCACCCCATACCCATCCTGTGGGCGGTAGTCAAAAGATTACAGAGGTACATAATTGGTCCAGGGACTGGACTCCAAAGTTTTGATAGCTGAGCAAGTTACAGAGGTAATGAACTCACAGTTTACAAAGGTAATGAACTCACAATTTACAAAGGTAATGAACTCCAGGTAGGTCTGGTCACAATCATGACAAGTTATAAAGGTATTTACAGATTACAGAGGTACATAATGGGTCCAGGGACTGGGCCCCCAAAGTTTTGATAGCTGAACTAGGTACAAAGGTAATGAGCTCACAAGTTACAAAGGTAATGAATTCTGTAAGAATGGTTACTTACGTTTATACATGGCTACAATCATGAACAAATTATAGTGTGGAATATGCATACGTGAGACACATTATGCATCCACCACCTTACTGATAAATTTGTGATTACATTAATACATTAAAAGGAATAACAAAGTATAACTTAAGTACAAGGAGCTGCTTGATAAATATGGTTATAGTGCACAGTACCTGTGTAGTTAATTATTTACAGCAGAATGTGAAATGTAATGTTGTTGCAAATAGTACCGTACATATAATCATTATGTTTAATGTAGATGAAATTTGTGGACACACAAGTGAATGTAGAAACCAAAATTGTACATATATTTATGGATAAATAACTTATGTTTACCTTCACAGCACTGTAAATTTTAGTTTCATAATGTTTTATAAAACAGTACTGTAAACTATTGAATTTTTTTTTTTTATAGGTGGCAGCAGATCAAGTGTTGCAATTCCTACATGCTAACCCCTCCCACAGTCCTGTCCTGGTCCATGGACTGAGTGTTGGTGGCTATGTTTCCATGGAGCTCATGGTTAAGGTCAGGCTCTGAAGTTGTTAGTAAAGTATTACAAAAATGAAAGAATAATGAATTCATGGCTATATTACCTCTTTCTGTAGACTTCATCAGAAGGCAGTTTTTTGAATGGAAAGTATGTAGATGCTCCCAAATAGAATGAAAAAAAATATTTCATTCAATTCATACAGATTCACAACGACATGAAAAAGCATGGACACTTGCTGAACCGTTTTGTAGGACAAATCTGGGATAGTGGAGTGGATATTGATGGAATCCCTGATGGAGTGCCCAGAGCCATCACCAACAACCAAAGTTTACAGAGGAATATCAAAAAATACCTCCTGTGAGTGTTGGTAGCAAATTAAATTTCCTGGGGCTATGGGCAATGTGTGGTGTAAATATTATGCAGAGAATTCGTAGTGTGGAAATTAGGAGGTGTGGAGTTACAAAAAGTATTATTCACAGGGCTGAAGAGAGGTTGTTAAGGTGGTTTGGTCATTTAGAGATGGAGCAAAATAAGATAACTTGGAGGGTGTATGAATTTGTAGTGGAGGGTAGGAGGGGTAGGGGTCATCCTAGGAAAGGATGAAGGGAGGGAGTAAAAGAAGATTGGTGTGCAAGGGCTTGGGCATGCAGCAGGCATGTGTGAGCGTGTTAGGTAGGAGTGAGTGGAGAAGAATGGTTTTTGGGACCTGACAAGCTGTTGGAGTGTGAGCAGGGTAATATTTTGTGAAGGGATTCAGGGGAACCAGTTAGATGTACTTGTCCTGGAGGTTGGAAGTACAATGCTTGCACTTTAAAAGAGGGGTTTGGGATATTGGCTGTTTGGAGTGACATCTAAACTGTCGTATCTGAACACCTCGGTTTGAATGATGGTGAAAGTGTTTTTCTTTTATGGGTCACCCTGCCTTGGAGACAGCCAACATGTTAAAAAAATATATATACAGTGGAACCCCAAGTTTCGGCCGCCCTGAGTATCAGCCGCTTCTAGTTTAGACCACTTTTTTTTTTTTTTTGGCTGAATATTGTCCCGAGTTTTGCCCTGTGCCCTGTGTTTCGGCCGGCATACCAGACCTGTCCGCCTGCCTGTGCCTGCGTGCCTGCCCGCGCAGGCATCGTGAGCCAGTCTAGCTTTGTTTATCCTTGAGTGAATATTATCCTGCATGCTCATCCAAACATTTCACAGTAAATTCATAACTTCTTAGTGGCAGCCCTTTGGTAAGGAAAGTGAGAAACATGATAGAATTGAAGAAAGAGATTGTAGAAAAGTACCAAAGTAGAGGAGGAAGAGAGCAGGGAGAATGTACCTTCGTCAGTGATTCTGCTATATGTACAATACTAAAGCACCAAGAGCCGATAAAGGCTATAGCGCCAGCCAGTGATAAAGTGTAACAAGTAAGTTAGAAAAATGACAACACAAAACTTAACTCCTCCATTGTTCTTTGAGGTATATAGGGCGACTGAAAACGCCCCACCTCTGCTGCCACTTATGCTTATGCTCTCAGTGGCCCTTATACACCCAACAACAACACAACATAACACCACTCGTGATATATGTAATGATGTATTTTATTCATCCTAGAGTATATGTTATGTTTCTATGTTATTAATATTGTTTATTATGTCATATTAGATGAATTGTGATAGATAAATAAGCTGTACCTAGGTAGTAGGTTGGTATGACTCAAGAAATCGTAATGACACGATTGCAAACAAACCATACCCCCGGCTGGGATTGAACCCGACGGGCTGGAGTTTTGAGACTCTATGACCGCGGGTTCAATCCCGGCCGGGGGTATGGTTTAGTAGGTTGGTAGACAGCAACCGCCCAGGGAGGTACTACCGTCCTGCCAAGTGAGTGTAAAACGAAAGCCTGTAATTGTTTTACATGATGGTAGGATTGCTGGTGTCCTTTTTTCTGTCTCATGAACATGCAAAATTTCAGGTACATCTTGCTACTTCTACTTACACTTAGGTCCCACTACACATACATGTACAAGCACATATATACACACCCCTCTGGGTTTTCTTCTATTTTCTTTCTAGTTCTTGTTTATTTCCTCTTATCTCCATGGGGAAGTGGAACAGAATTCTTCCTCCGTAAGCCATGCGTGTTATAAGAGGCGACTAAAATGCCGGGAGAAAGGGGCTAGTAACCCCTTCTCCCGTATAAATTACTAAATTTGAAAAGAGAAACTTTCGTTTTTCTTTTTGGGCCACCCTGCCTTGGTGGGATATGGCCAGTTTGTTGAAAAAAAAAAGAAAAAAAAAAGAAAAATTTTCGTTTTTCCTTTTGGGGCACCCCGCCTCGGTGGGATATGGCTGGTATGTTGAAAGAAAGAAAGATTAATTTTTTTAAATACTCTTATTTGTAATGGTTCATTGTTCATTATACTTAATAAGACTAGTAATCTATGCTTTGCCACATATCCATACAGAATTATGAAAGACATTGATAGTCAGACAACTATTGTTGCTTCATTTGTCATGTACAGTAATTTACTCAGAGTTGTTCAGTACCTTATACCTGGAGAGGGGTTTTGGGGGTCAACGCCCCCATGGCCTGGTCTGTGACCAGGCCTCCCGGTAGATCAGGGCTTGATATTTCCTCTTATCTCCATGGGGAAGTGGAACAGAATTCTTCCCCTGTAAGCCATGCGTGTTGTAAGAGGCGACTAAAATGCTGGAAGCAAGGGGCTGGTAACCTCTTCTCCTGTATATATTACTAAATGTAAAAGGAGAAACTTTCATTTTTCCTTTTGGGCCACCCCGCCTCAGTGGGATACGGCCGGTGTGTTGAAAGAAAGAAAGAAAGAAATAAGCTGTAGTGTCATATTGAAGGACTATCTTGTCCTGTCTCCAAACAAATTCTCCTGCCTCTCATATGCCAACAAGAGTCTTCAATAAAGGTAAAACTGATTTAAATGTTCATTTATCCATTAAAATTAGTGCTTTATACAAATTTATTTCTCATTGTTTTCCGTATATTCATTCTTTAAAAAATAATTTTTTTTGTGAATATTTTTGGGTGGAATGGATTAATTGGATTTACATTATTTCTTGTGGGAAACGTTGCTTCGACTTTAGGCCTACCTCCTGGAACGGATTACGGCCGAAACTTGGGGTTCCACTGTATATATAATAAGGCGTGGAACAATGTAGTTGCACAAACTAATATAACATTAAAAACATGCTTTATTGGCTACTAAAAAAAAAATTTATATATCCATATTATTTTAACTAGTTTTACTTGAGCCTTATTATAAATGATTTAATAATTATAAGATAAATAAAGGTTTCTGTGATTACTCACCCTGTTAATTAAATAGGCATTACTGTAGTAAAAATTTTATAGCCATATTTGGAAATAATTTGTTTTAAAAGTATTACTTATAAAGGGTCAGCAAAGAGGTCAGAAAGAAAGCCTATAATGTTTGGTAGTTAGGACTACCTTAATTAAAACCAATCGTTCTTGGTTATTTTTATTAGCTGAGGAATGGGGTAAAACTTAGATATTTAATTTTTGTGATGGTGGATTCAAAATGGAGGGCAAGTGTTATGCAGGAGAGACCTGGTGACATGACTGATGAACAGAGGAAAGATTGCACCTCCAACTTCATGCCTGAGTAATTCTGTAAGTTTTGCATAAAGTTTTGCATTTTTGGTGTCATTACCTTTAGAAAAAGATTCTCTGCAATTGTAGAAGCTAAAATTATTTTTTTAAATTGTGCCACTGACAGGATTTTTTATTTCAGGGGTCATAGTAGTGAAAGGGTTAAGATCATGACTTTCAAGATTAGCAAGAAACTACATTATTTGTACTCAAACTGCTATTGCTGGGTGTTGTACCCATTTTCTTATGTCTAATAAAAGCATAATTTAAGGAGTTTTACCATCCAAAGTCTTGTGGAGCATACAAGATAATCAAATAATGAAGTTTTTTTTTTTTTTTTTCAGGTGGTACATGAAGGTTCAGTATAATACAGCAACAATTCATTACCAGAGAGCAAGTGCAAAAATGCATGAAAACTTTCTAGGGGTGCCAGCACTCTTCTTCTTCTCTGAAAATGACCCAGTCTCCACCCCAGAAATGAATGCTAAGGTGTACAAGAAGTGGGAGGCTAGAAATTTCCCAGTAAGCTCAAGTTTTTATATTTATCTGTTCAGTATTTTTTTGTATGTAGGCATTATATAAATTACAAAGAGGAGTGAAGGGTCAGTAATGAGATGATCAAAATGTATATATGTACAGCCTCTCCTCACTTAATGACAGTTTTGTTTCTAAGACCACGTCGGTAAACGAATTCGTCGCTGAGTAAGGAGCATACTATACTGGTAGTGAATTTGTCAGCCATCTTTGATATTGTTTTAGTGTCACTTTTGCACCATTTATAACATTTTTGGTATATTTTTAAATGTTTATACAGTAGTGCACTGTATATTGTAATAAACAGAATAGAGAAAAATCAGCTCTAATTTACATTATTTAGGTATGCACACTGGTCAGAAAGCCGGTCGTTAGTCAGAGTTGTCGGTAAACGAGTACATCACTAAGTGAGGAGAGGCTCTTATTACTTTAGGATATTGACAAAGTGGACAAAGATTGACATGTGAGGGAGAAATGGAAATAAAACACCCAGATGAATTGTAAGGAATGTTATAAAAATCATTTTCACTGTAAAAGAAACAAATAAGTTAAATGAGCTAAGTGCAGCAACAATATGGTAATTAAAAGGCTAGGAAGCACTGACCATTTCCTACCAAGGTAGAATGACACAAAAAAAGGAAAATACATTCACCATCACTCATTCCCTAGCTGTCTTTGTAGAAAAACATGGACGTAACAGGTGTAGTGACATAATGAAACCCTGACATCCTCATTCATCCTGAGTGCAGGCACTTTCCACTTCCAAAACATTACTCCTGCTAACTGCTTTTTCTGAATTCCTTCATAGATGTTACTTTGCTTGCACAATAGCAGCTTATTAAATAATAATAATAACAACTATAGGTAGTAGGTTGGTAGACAGCAACGCCTGGGAGGTACTAATTGGCAAGTCAGTGCTAAAACTTAAATGTATGGTTTTGATATTGGATTGGGTGTCTTTTTTCTTATATGAAATCTTCAAACTGTTGTTTCTGACTCTGCAAACAGTCATAGGTACTAAGTCTGTGAAAGTATATATAGAAAGCATTCTTTTTTGTATTTTCTTTCTGTTCTTTTTTGGGTTTTCCTTCTCCTGGGGAAGTGGAACAGAATTTCGTAAGCCATGCGGTTGTAAGAGGCAACTAAAAATGCCGGGAGCAAGGGGCTAGTAACCTCTTCTCCTGTATAATTATATGTAAAGGAGAACTTTCGTTTTTCTTTTGGGCACCCCTCGGTGGGATACGGCGGTTGTGTTGAAAGAAATTTGAATAACAACTATAGGAGTAGGTTGGTAGAAGCAACCGCCCAGGGAGGTACTACGTCCTGCCAAGGAGGTAAACTGAAAGCCTGTAATTGTTTTACATGATGGTAGGATTGCTGGTGTCCTTTTTTCTGTCTCATGAACATGCAAGATTTCAGGTACGTCTTGTACTTCTACTTACACTTAGGTCACACTACACATACATGTACAAGCACATTTATACACACCCTTGGGTTTTCTTCTATTTTCTTTCTAGTTCTTATTCTTGTTTATTTCCTCTTATCTCCATGGGGAGTGGAACAGAATTCTTCCTCCGTAAGCCATGCGTGTTGTAAAAGGCAAACCTAAAATGCCGTGAGGCAAGGGGCTAGTAACTCTTCTCCTGTATATATTACTAAATGTAAAGGGAAACTTTCGTTTTTCTTTGGGCCATCCCCCTCGGTGGGATGGCGGTGTGCTTGAAGAAGAGATAAAATAATAATAACAACAACTTTTCATATAGTTGGACGTGAGTCCTGGAAATGGGAAGTACAGTGCCTGCACTTTAAAGGAGGGGTTTGGGATATTGGCAGTTTGGAGGGATATGTTGTGTATCTTTATATGTATATGCTTCTAAACTGTTGTATTCTGAGCACCTCTGCAAAAACAGTGATAATGTGTGAGTGTGGTGAAAGTGTTGAGTGATGATGAAAGCATTTTCTTTTTGGGGATTTTCTTTCTTTTTTGGGGTCACCCTGCCTCGGTGGGAGACGGCCGACTTGTTGGGGGAAAAAAAAAAATTATCTCTATTTGACCCAACCCAAATTTGAAAGTTTCTTTTTTGTTTTAGTAAATGCATACAGAATAGGTTACCAGTTCCTTGCTCTCAGCATTTTGGGTGCCTTCTAAGATGTGCTTTATGGTGTTAGAGAGTCTAACACTCTTGCCAGTGGACTCATAATTTAAATGCTTAGCAGAAATTAAAGAATTTCAGTTTGCATTAGAGCATGAAAATAATGCTAAGCTAATAACTACTACAGAAGCTGGATATTGAACTTGCCAGATTCTGTGTTATTGAATGAGGTAATTGTTTTCAATGTACATTTTTGTATTTGTAAAGTGTAGTAAAGCTAGGTAAGCTACATTTTTTTATGGAGGGCCTAGTACCATATGTTTGCAGTTAAAGTTTCTTGTGCAGTGCTAAATCACTATAGATCAAAGTATTTTGTAAATCAATTGGCTTCCTGATTTCTGTGTAGGAGAATTCCTTGCACCATCACTAGAGTGAATGACATGGTTACAATATATGCAGTTGTGGGTGTTTAGTAGATAACACTTAAAGAATAACTTAATTCTATTCTAATAACATAAGTACTGCAATAGTATTGGAGTAGACCTAGGTGATATATTATGTACAAAAGAGAAAAAAAGTTATAGGTGTAGAGACTACAAGCACTCCAATTTATATAAAAAAAATAATGAATAATTGGAAGTTAGAGGTGACTAATACGTAGTATGGAACATAAATGAAAGTTTAGTTAAAACTATAAAACTATAATATTTTTTAATCTTTTTGAAAGAGGTGATCAGATAAATGCTGAAACAGATATAATGATAATGTAAATTATAATTACAGGTATATGTGAAGTGCTGGAAAGATTCAACCCATGTCAGCCACTACTTAAAACACAGGAAAGAATATGAAGGTGAAGTGGTTGCCTTCTTAGAGCACATTGGAATAGTTGAGCCAACCCGACAAAGAGCTTCATCCGTCTGAAAGTCCTTGGATATTTGAGTGAAATTATACCTTTGTAGAGAAATATTAGATAAAGCAAAAAGATATGATGTACTTAGTACTGAATGTGTGTTTTGTGTCGAGTGTAGTGACTGCACGAGTAAAAATGAGACCATCATTGGTGACAAGAAGTGTGCTTTAGTGGAAGTATATTGTACTGTTCCAAGAAGACTACATGATAATGAGAGTAATGTTCCTATATTAACATCAATTGCTAACTATTTTATGTACAAAATGGATGAAGTCACAGTTTATATCAAATACAATTTTTCATGAGCCACGTCCATTGAAAATTACTACGTTGATATATTAACAGTTATAAATAATGATACATAAGGACACTTACGTTGAATATTCAGCATGACAAGGTAATTGAGATAAAAGTTATAATAGTGTTATAATAGCTGGTATACAACATAACAACTAAGAAGTGTCATGTACAGTAACTTCAACTTCCCCTTAAGTATTATTTTATTATACCAGTTATGTACATATCTGGTTGAAGTTTTCTATTCATTTTCTTTCTCTAGTCACTTTTTTTTTTAAGTGGCATCTTGTGATTGAGTTTATGTAATATTGTAATCTCGTATTTAGTTTTTCTTTAATTAGTATTCTTTTTCATCATAAACAGAATTTTTTCCTGGATAAATAAACATTTATTTTTAAATGCTATGACTATGATCTGTATATTTGAAAGACTAATTATTTAAACTATAGTACTAAATTAATTATATGTAGTATGGAGAAAAGAAAATTTTGTTAACATGAATTTGTAACTAGCAAAATCCAAAGTTGAACCACCAAGATATCCATCACATATTAATATATCATAATGATCGGGGTCCATGACGTATCGGTCCTCGCAGTTCGTGGTGCCCTCAAATTCGCCATAAATGGCAAGATCCTTCCAGGGTAAGCATTTATTTTCATTATTATTATTAATGTAAATGGCAAATTTTTGCCTAGACATGAGAAAATGGGCCTGTATGGTGGGTGTGTACAGTATAAAAAAATCCTGCCTCGCAGTGTATGATAGGAAGAGTTAATCTCTGATTGAGCATTTGGAGGATTTGTTTTAAGGTGGTTTTATTGCCTGTTGGTGCAACAAGGACTGGAAAGCACTAGTGAAAAGATTTTGGGTCTCTAAGACCAAAAGTGGCTTGTTATAGGTCTTAGAGTGGCAGAAATAGTTTTTTTTTTTTCTCCTGGAGAGGGGATGGTCTACTCCCTGCCCCTACTTGTGGTCTGCTATATGGGTTTACTAGGGCTGCATCAGTTATTGGGATGTCCTAAACCATGGCCAAGACTTCTTGGTTATAGTTTATTAGCTGAGAAATGGGGGAGGGGGGACATCAACTTTTTATGACTGGACTCAAAATGGAGGGCAAGTGGTGTATGAAAGAGGCCTTGGAATGTGATTGATGAACAGAAGGAAAGTGTGGCTGGAATGCCTACAGTATTTGTTTTGGATGGTTTTTAGATTATTATTTTTGTTGAAAATGTAAAATGGACCAATTTCCCAATTTCTGGGCACCTAAGAGGGTATAAATCTGATTAGTTGAATGGGTAGTTTCTTGTGACCAATGGATAGTACAGAATGAACATTAGTAAAATAGCTGGAAAATGGGTCACTTGGAGCAATGGAACTGGTTGAAAATAGGCCTTAGTGGACAAAATTGCTATTGTGTAAAGTGTTCCCTAACCTCCAACTTTACACCTGCATAATTCTGTTAGTATTACATCAGTCTGCATTGTTAGCACGATTATGTTATAGAAAAAATCTTGTATGTTGACTTATGGGTTTAGCGCTTAGTTATCACTGCAGTAATAAATATTTTTTATTCAGAATTGTAGACACAGGGCTTTTAATTTTAGGGGGTGTGGATAGCTTAAGAGTTAAATTTTAAACATAATTCTGAATTGATACAGTATTACTGCTTTGCTTCAGCTAGTTACTAATGTAGTATTCATGGCCCAATAATGACTTACTTATAATGATGGTTCTGGGGGACACCAGCACCTAGTAGGGTGAGAATGCTCTGTCCTTACATGAAGACAGTTTATATACTGTAGTCAGTAAATTTCACATTCAGCAGCTTCATAACTGACCCTTTTTTTTCTTTAAATGGTCCTGTGATCATCTGCCTATTATGCTGTACTTTATAAGAAGAAGCCAACTTCATAAGAGATGTTAAATGCATACTGTTGGGTCTGATTTGGCATTTCTTCTAGTACGAGTATAGAACCCAAGTCTCGGAACAATAACTGTGCTGGGATTACCAAGTCTGAGTATTATACTGCATTTCTTCCTTTAAACTGCTAAATGACCCATATGGATTTAAAACTATTTTGTGAATACTGTATCAAAGTTTGTCATTTATTTTTTACTGAAGGGTCAGTTTTCATGGCAAATATTAAATGACCATAATTAGATGCTAATGTGGGACAGAGTATCTGTGATCTGTTATGTTGAACAATGGTTTCAGGAATGATCATTCCTCTGGCCTGGTTTTGCATCAGGCAGCCTAAATTGGAAATGAAGTACAAGTACAACACCAGTTTACTCGCAACAGATTGTAATAAAGTTGGTAGAATTACCAACAATATGTAAAGTAAAAGGACACAAGTGCAACTAATGTGACATTTTATTGTGGCAATGTTTCGCTCTCCAGGAGCTTTATCAAGCCATTATGGTAATGGCTTGATAAAGCTCCTGGAGAGCGAAACGTTGCCACAATAAAATGTCACATTAGTTGCATTTGTGTCCTTTTACTTCGCAACAGATTGTCCGGCACTTCGTTTTGTCTGTACAGTACTGCGACTACTTTTTTGTCAAAATAGTTTACCTAGTGGCCACAGATGGCATTGTATGTAGTGCATGCTCATTTATATTGTTTACATTGTAGTTGTTCACGATGATCCCTTGATTCTCTGATTCTTAGCATATTTTGTTAACAAACTTAGCCTTGGCTAGTGATTAGTTCTACAGCTCCAGTAAAATTCTAAAATTTATTACTTTGTGAGTGGTAATACTGCAACATTCTTTGTAAGTACAGTAATAAACCTGTTTCACTTGTACTAATGTTTAATTCAGGTTTCCAGCAGAGCATGACAGGTTAGAGGTGTATTGTTGAATTATTATTATATGACCTCTTTTGGTCCAGCAAAATCGATGCACCGGCAAAGCCAAGGCTGTACCTGTATTGTATTACAGAATTAAGAAATATAGGAAGGTAAAGATAGTTGTACACTAAATGTTAGTACAGAATATGTTCATGAGATATTTGTCCGCCATCTGACATATCTAAGTTATGGCTTAGTTGCCAGGTGGAGAAAAATTGTTGCAGGTAGACCTTTATTACTGCTACTATATAACATTTTGTATTGGACTGAATTTGATAAAAGTCCAGCCCTTGACAAAAAGTCTTAACAGTAATGCAGGTTTCCCTTCAACATAATATCTTGCATGTTCATGAGCCAGAAAGAGACAAGCAATTTTGTCAGTGCAAAGCATTTAACAGTTTCGTAGTACTTCCCTGGGTAGTGGTTTATCTACCAACAAATTCTTAAGGAAACGTCCAAATGCAGGTGTTGACCATGCAGTGATGTGCTCAACAGTTCCTTAAAGAAGTCATACAAGTGAAAGAGGATATAACATTCCATTGGCTTTATGGCTATAGCTAAGTTATTTCAACCTTATAATGAATGCAACTGGTCCTATGGCAGGCATGAGGCAGGTCTCGGTGGACGGTGGTGTCTAATGTGTTGATGCACGTGGTTTAGTTGATGACCATAGGTAAAGGTATTGAGCAGTTTAGTGTTTTCATTTTGGTGTGCTTCATTGATGAAGGTTCTCAAGAAACTGTTCCAATGGTGCACCTGTGACTTTGGGCCTTGACCCAGCCAGAGGTTGTCTGACCACTACCTCTGGCTGATAGACTGGGGTGGTAAAAAGATATGACTACCTAATTGTGCTGTATGCATTTTTTCTATATCATAGAATTATTTAATGTTCATTCTTTTATTTATTTGTAATTTCTAAACAGAATTTTAGTTTTAGAATTCTGGATTTGTACCAAATTCAGTACAAACCAGGAAGGCTTCAACATTGGAAATGCTGTATGTATAATTATTCATCAAGTGTTTATTTTGTGATGTACAGAAGGAGGACCCCACATATACAGCACCTTTTTTTTGGTGTTCCATGTTTTTGTTGGCTTTCAAATGAGCCATTATTCCATGCACCAGTAACTATTGCTGGTGGGTGGAATGTAATAAACAATGGCTCAATTTGAAGCCAATGAAAATGTGGAACATTGAAAAGAGGTGCTGTACATGTGGAGCCCTGTACTGTATATGGTAATGTTAATCAGTATGATCTACTTTAACTGGTTGTTAGGAGGCTCTTTTATCCTAAATAAAATGTTTTTTGTATAGATATGATAGTTTTTTTTTATTAAACTACAAGTAATGCCCAGTGAACTTGATTGCAATACAGAATTTTTTCAGCTTATGCTTGGTAGAATTAAGATTATATTTTTTTATAATATGGTTTATTTAATGGCATGTGCTATATTCACTACAGTGCTAAACTGTTCATAACTTGGTAATTAACTGGAAAGCAAAGAAATCATTTTACTTGATATAGTGAAACCAAAGTTCAGTTTCAGACTAGTTAATCAAAAGTTACAATGTGATAGTTAGCAACCAAACTATTAATGATAGACTTCAATGAATCACACCTTTCCGTGGGTGAATGAAGTACTGTACTGACAAAAGTTATATTTATGTCAAATATTCACCATAATCTGTTTTCTGAAGCTATGTCGGTGACCTCTTACACTGGATTGTGATCTGATCTCAAATAATGGGCCTACTTGAAATAGTGGAACTAAAGACTTGTTTTATGCTGGGAATAGCAAAACAGACTCTGAGAAGTATGATCGTCCACAACATCCCTAACATGTAAAATAGCTCACATGAAACACTGCCAGCTGATCTTTGTGTGTATAAAACACTCACAATTAAAACTGTTATAGAAACTCTGACCTTCCCATGGATTTAGTACTTTTTTAACTGTATAGTAGATTAATAATAATGAAAATGAAAACTAAAGTATTTATAAGAAGGCTGGACTTACCTGCTTACTGCAACTGTATGATATATAGCATTGTAAACTGGTGTATTTTTTTAGTTTACTCTTTACAAGATAGTATATGGAAATTAAATGTATTTTGTATATGTATTAATAGGTTTGACATTCAGAATATTGATTAACCACAGGAGATAACTACTGTTGTCAAGCACTTACTGTATAAAATCTGATCAAATAAATCCATTTTTCACCAGAGATTTAAAACTTGCCACATCTCATTTTGTGAAAGTGGCATTTTCAATATTCCATATTACCTTAGCTGCCATGTGATGTAGAGGTTATTCAAGTTAGTACTCTTAACTTGACTTAATCGCTGCATCAAGTGGTGCCACCAGGGACCCTTTGATTCACTGGAATAAAAAAAAAAATTAGTGTTTATAATATTCTGTACATCTATTCACATTTCTTGAGTCATTTGTTAAGTAGTAAGTTAAACTTTATCCCTTGCAGCATACAATATATTTTCCTACTATGCTTTTGCAGTTTCTTCTTCACCCTGATGCTGGTGAGGGGGTTCTAATCTAAGGCATTGGACCTCTGATCCAATGCTTTAAATAGTCTGATTGCCTTCTTTTTCCCTAGATACTGTATGACCCCTATGGGTTTGTCACTTTTCGAATGTAATAGTAATGTTTTACAGTTTCTATTTGCTGTTAGTAACTTTGCACCTTCATAGCTTACTTGTTAAGGACGACAATGTCATAAAAATATAGAATAGTATAAGATTTTATTTGACATCCAATATTTATCATTCATAAAGATAATACATGCTCCTGAGTGTATTTATGTAAATAAATATTGTTATACTTGAACAAACTGTTATATTTTATTGTGCCTTCTCCCTAAGGGGAAACTTACCTATGTTGTGAGGATTATATTACATTCATGGGCAAGTGCTAAACTTGTAGGGGCTGCACAGTGCCTGGTGGATGTTAAGTAGTAATCAGTTTGATCCAAGGAAAGGGAGGATAACTCCAGGAGGAAGCACTGAAAAAAGGAACTGTTGAAACAAAGTTGAATTTGTATATAAAAAATACACTTAGATTTGAATGTGTGATAGAATTTGGGTGAAAAATGTACAGGTAACACCCCACTCGGGTACATGACTACAAGGGAGGCTGTATGACTCATGTGGGTTTAGCGCTTAGTTTTGATTGTAATAATGATGTGGGTGGCAAGTGGTTCTTGTTCCAAACACTTACATTTCTCATCCCCTTCCACGGATCAACCCTTCGATTATATTTTCCCTTAGGTGTTCACCATTACCCTTGCCGACTCTACCTCTTTCATACTCCTCACCCTCACTAATTTCTGATTTTTGCATATTTCATCTTTAGCACATCCTGCCCTGCAGTGCTGTAGAACCCTTGTGGGTTTAGCACTTAGTTATGATTGTAATAATTCCCTGGCTCAAATGTGAATGCTCTCTCTCTTCTAATGAAACAAAAATCTATTGACTGGTCAGGGGCCTAAGGTGTCACTGGGCACACAGCCAAATTGTCATACCCACAAGGTACAGTACTCGCTCCCATCCTTCTCATCCTCATATCTAACATAGACAGAGATGTAAGTCACAGCACTGTGTCCTTTGCTGATACCAGAATTTGCATGACAGGGTCATCCAATGAGGACTGCAAATCTCCAAGCGGTCATTAACCAAGTCCTTAAAGTGGCTTCAGAAAACAATATGAAGTTCAATGAAGACAAATTTCAATTACTTTACTATGAAAAATTTGAGGAAATGAAAACTGGATCGGGGTATAAAACAAATTTCAACTTCACAATGAAAAATGATGTGAAGGACCTGGGAGTGGTAATGTCAGAGAATCTCTTACAAAGACCACAATAATAGTTCTATCACATTTGCTAGGAAAATGATAGGAAGGATACTGAGAACCTTCAAAACTACAGATGCTAAGTAAAGAATTATTCTTTTCAAAACATTTGTTCTCTAGGCAGCAATACTGCTGTACACTAACGGCCCCTTTCAAGGCAGATGAAACTACAGACCTGAATTATAATAATGTGCTCCTTGGAACGCAAGTGAGAAAGATGCATGATAATATACACATGAAAAATCTTAGAAAAATTAATGCCAAATCTGAAACGGGAATCACTCCCTATGAAAGAAAAAGACTCTACAGGCGGTGTAACATCCTCTCAAATGAAAAGCAGGAGCGCCCTGAATACACTGAGAGACAACACAATAAGTGTCAGGGGCCCAGGACTGTTCAACTGCCTCCCAGCATACATAAGGGGGATTATCAATAAGCCCCCTGGTTGTCTTCAAGAGGAAGCTAGACAGACACCTGCTGTATAGCCCTTGTGGCTTAGCGCTTCTTTTTGATTATAATAATAATAATAGACAGACACCTAAAGTCAGTACCTGACCAGCCGGGCTGTGGTTCATGCGCTGTATAGCCCTTGTGGCTTAGCGCTTCTTTTTGATTATAATAATAATGTGGTTCATGCGTCAGTTTGCCAATGGTAAGCAGTAACAGCCTGGTTGATCAGGTCCTGATCCACCATGAGGCCTGGACCGGGCACTGGGGCCATTGACTCCCGGAACTCCCTCTAAGTATACTTCAGGTAATCCTCTACACATCCCCTATAAGTTGACATGATCAGTCACTGACATCTAGGGGTTATCCCAGGTTCTTTATACATATATTGCTATGTATGATAATGTATGTATGTAACTGTATTTGTGTATAACTTGGTATTACCATTGGGGGTCCTTGGTATTACCATTGGGGTCCTTGGTATTACCATTGGGGTCCTTGGTATTGCCATTGGGGTCCTTGGTATTACCATTGGGGGTCCTTGGTATTACCATTGGGGTCCTTGGTATTGCCATTGGGGTCCTTGGTATTACCTGGAGAGAGTTCCGGGGGTCAACGCCCCTGCGGCCCGGTCTGTGACCAGGCCTCCTGGTGGATCAGAGCCTGATCAACCAGGCTGTTACTGCTGGCTGCACGCAAACAAGCGTACGAGCCACAGCCCGGCTGGTCAGGAACCGACTTTAGGTGCTTGTCCAGTGCCAGCTTGAAGACTGCCAGGGGTCTGTTGGTAATCCCCCTTATGTATGCTGGGAGGCAGTTGAACAGTCTCGGGCCCCTGACACTTATTGTATGGTCTCTTAACGTGCTAGTGACACCCCTGCTTTTCATTGGAGGGATGTTGCATCGTCTGCCAAGTCTTTTGCTTTCGTAGTGAGTGATTTTCGTGTGTAAGTTCGGTACTAGTCCCTCTAGGATTTTCCAGGTGTATATAATCATGTATCTCTCCCGCCTGCGTTCCAGGGAATACAGGTTCAGGAACCTCAAGCGCTCCCAGTAATTGAGGTGTTTTATCTCCGTTATGCGCGCTGTGAAGGTTCTCTGTACATTTTCTAGGTCAGCAATTTCACCTGCCTTGAAAGGTGCTGTTAGTGTGCAGCAATATTCCAGCCTAGATAGAACAAGTGACCTGAAGAGTGTCATCATGGGCTTGGCCTCCCTAGTTTTGAAGGTTCTCATTATCCATCCTGTCATTTTTCTAGCAGATGCGATTGATACAATGTTATGGTCCTTGAAGGTGAGATCCTCCGACATGATCACTCCCAGGTCTTTGACGTTGGTGTTTCGCTCTATCTTGTGGCCAGAATTTGTTTTGTACTCTGATGAAGATTTAATTTCCTCGTGTTTACCATATCTGAGTAATTGAAATTTCTCATCGTTGAACTTCATATTGTTTTCTGTAGCCCACTGAAAGATTTGGTTGATGTCCGCCTGGAGCCTTGCAGTGTCTACAATGAAGACACTGTCATGCAGATTCGGGTGTCATCTGCAAAGCAAGACACGGTGCTGTGGCTGACATCCTTGTCTATGTCGGATATGAGGATGAGGAACAAGATGGGAGCGAGTACCGTGCCTTGTGGAACAGAGCTTTTCACCGTAGCTGCCTCGGACTTTACTCTGTTGACGACTACTCTCTGTGTTCTGTTAGTGAGGAAATTATAGATCCATCGACCGACTTTTCCTGTTATTCCTTTAGCACGCATTTTGTGCGCTATTACGCCATGGTCACACTTGTCGAAGGCTTTTGCAAAGTCTGTAAATATTACATCTGCATTTTTTTTGTCTTCTAGTGCATCTAGGACCTTGTCGTAGTGATCCAATAGTTGAGACAGACAGGAGCGACCTGTTCTAAACCCATGTTGCCCTGGGTTGTGTAACTGATGGGTTTCTAGATGGGTGGTGATCTTGCTTCTTAGGACCCTTTCAAAGATTTTTATGATATGGGATGTTAGTGCTATCGGTCTGTAGTTCTTTGCTGTTGCTTTACTGCCCCCTTTGTGGAGTGGGGCTATGTCTGTTGTTTTTAGTAACTGTGGGACGACCCCCGTGTCCATGCTCCCTCTCAATAGGATGGTAAAGGCTCGTGATAGGGGCTTCTTGCAGTTCTTGATGAACACGGAGTTCCATGAGACTGGCCCTGGGGCAGAGTGCATGGGCATGTCATTTATCGCCTGTTCGAAGTCATTTGGCATCAGGATAACTTCAGATATTCTTGTGTTAACCAAATTCTGTGGCTCTCTCATAAAAAATTAATTTTGATCGTCACCATTAAAGACACAGCATCAGCAACACGGCCACTTGATACTGGAGTTCCGCAGGGAAGTGTCCTTGGTCCCCTGCTCTTCCTCATATACATCAATGACCTTCCAAACGTATCCCAACACCTGAAACCCATTCTCTTTGCTGATGACACGACTTATGTCATCTCTCACCCTAATCTTGCCACCCTCAACACCATTGTGAATGAGGAGCTGATTAAAATATCGACTTGGATGACAGCCAATAAACTTACGCTTAACACTGACAAAACCTACTATATTATGTTTGGTAGCAGAGCAGGAGATGCACAAATTAACATTAAGATTGACAACACTCTAATTACCAGAAATAATGGGGGAAAATTCCTAGGCTTATACCTTGACAACAACCTGAATTTCAGCACCCATATCCAGCATATAGCCAAAAAAGTATCCAAAACGGTTGGGATCCTCTCCAAGATACGATACTACGTGCCGCAAAATGCCCTTCTCACACTATACCACTCACTTATTTATCCATACCTCACCTATGCTATTTGTGCTTGGGGATCAACTGCAGCAACACACCTAAAGCCAATAATAACCCAACAAAAAGCTGCAGTAAGAATAATCACTAAATCCCATCCCTGGCAACACCCCCCCCCCCACTCTTCATAGATCTAAACTTACTCCCAGTTCAGTACATCCACACTTACTACTGTGCAATCTACATCTACAGGACCTTAAACTCCAATATCAACCTTGACCTAAAACGCTTTCTTGATAGTTGTGACAGAGCCCACAGGCATAACACCAGACACAAACATCTCTACGACATTCCCCGTGTCCGACTAAACCTTTACAAAAATTCAATGTATGTCAAAGGCCCTAAAATCTGGAATACCCTACCTGAGAACTCTAGAACTGCAGACACATTCATCACCTTCAAAACTACCATTAGAAAACATCTTATCTCCCTGATACACCCCATCAACTAACTACACGAATACCACCTGGTGGTTCACACTTACACTCACTCACCCATTTGACCATAAACAGAAATATTAATCTCAGTCTAAAAATAATGAATCCTGTGATACTCCAATACTGAAACTATGTACTGTGCCAAAACAAAAGCATTCACATTGCTAAACTCACAAACTAGTATTTAGTCACTTAGCCATAATACCAACTTACCTCATAATTTGTAATATTTTACAATTAAGAATAAAACTAAGTGTGCCCGAAATGCCTAGCCATGCTAAGCGTTCTAGTGGTACACTCTGTAATCACAATTTTACTACATGTAAACCAAACAATAACCAAATTTCTGTAAACTCAGCATTGTAATCCTTATAGAGAATAAACTTTGAATTGAATTGAATTGAATTGAATTGAATTGAATCACTGGGGGTCCTTGGTATTATCACTGGGGGTTCTTGATATTACCATTGGGGTCCTTGGTATTACCATTGGGGTCCTTGGTATTGCCATTGGGGTCCTTGGTATTATCACTGGGGGGCCTTGGTATTATCACTGGGGGTCCTTGGTATTATCACTGGGGGTCCTTGGTATTACCATTGGGGTCCTTGGTATTACCATTGGGGTCCTTGGTATTACCACTGGGGTCCTTGGTATTACCACTGGGGGTCCTTGGTATTATCACTGGGGGTCCTTGATATTACCATTGGGGTCCTTGGTATTACCATTGGGGTCCTTGGTATTGCCATTGCGGTCCTTGGTATTATCACTGGGGGTCCTTGGTATTATCACTGGGGGTCCTTGGTATTATCACTGGGGGTCCTTGATATTACCATTGGGGTCCTTGGTATTACCATTGGAGTCCTTGGTATTACCACTGGGGTCCTTGGTATTACCACTGGGGGTCCTTGGTATTATCACTGGGGGTCCTTGGTATTATCACTGTGGGTCCTTGATATTACCATTGGGGTCCTTGGTATTACCATTGGGGTCCTTGGTATTGCCATTGGGGTCCTTGGTATTATCACTGGGGGTCCTTGGTATTATCACTGGGGGTCCTTGGTATTACCATTGGGGTCCTTTGTATTACCACTGGGGTCCTTGGTATTACCACTGGGGGTCCTTGGTATTATCACTGGGGTCCTTGGTATTACCACTGGGGGTCCTTGGTATTACCACTGGGGGTCCTTGGTATTACCACTGGGGGTCCTTGGTATTACCACTGGGGGTCCTTGGTATTACCACTGGGGTCCCTGACAAACCCATCAAGTTTCAACCACTTCCGGTCATACCTACTAACTATATGATACTAAATTAAAGAAATTATTTTTTATAAACACTATTCCGTAAATCATCTAAAAACCAAGCTGGAAAGGACCCCAATGGATACGTCAATTTGACTTTTTTTTTTGGGGGGGGGAGGTGTGGGGGGGTTATCCTAGGTTCTCTACACATATACTACTATGTATAATTTATGTAACTGTATATATGTGTACCGGTACCTAAATAAATTGATTTATAAAGGAGCCATCGAGCCAGCTTGAGGAAGCAGCTGTTGTTGTGGTCAAGATGGCTCAGCCGGGAGCTGCTACTCGTCTTCTCTCTCAGTTATCCAGAGTTGTGCTGACCCCAGGGTGAGCTGCCATCATCATGGAACAACACTTGTGTATTACTCTCTTCCTCTCAGTTACTTGAAATGTTAGCTATTTAAGACTTTCTTGTTGTGGAATTGTATGACCCTTTTGGGTTTAGCGCTTAGTTTTGATTGTTTTATTATTATTTTATTATTTATTATTATTTTATTTTTTTTTTATTTTATTATTATTTATTATTATTAATATTATTATTATTATTATTATTAATTATTATTATTATTATTATTATTATTTATTATTTTTATTATTTTTATTATTATTTTTTTATTAATTATTATTATTTTATTATTATTTAAAATTATTATTTTATTATTATTTATTATTATTATTATTTTTTATTAATTTTAATTATTATTTTTTTATTATTGAAGGGGAAAGAAAATAACTACAAAGAAGGGTAACCTTTACCTAAGAAAAAAAAACCTTACTTCGCCAGAGGTAGATGCATTTTTCTTAATTTGACGAGTTTAGGGTGTGTGATGGAGAGCAAAAAACTTTGCCACAAAAAAATTTCACACAATTACATCTGTGTCCTTTTTACTTACTATTTTGTCAGGAATTTCTACCTTTTAATAGAGGATATCTCGTAAACCTGTCTTGTTAACTTCTGCCCAGCTCCGGGGTCACCCCCCAAGGAAGGGTTTCCCTTTACGTTGGGGAAGGGCTTTTTATCTAGGGAATTTGATTATGCTCCCGGTTCCCCAAATTTAAAACTGAATAAAATTCCACATCCCTCCACAGGGGCTGAAAATTCTACGGGTTTTGCGCTTCCCCTTATTATAAAAAATCTGGGATTTCTACTTCCACTGAAGAATGTGTCCCCCTGTGACTGGGCCCCAACACATATTTATATAATTTTAAAATTATACTATTTATAATATATATATATATATATATAATATTAAATTAAAATATTATATATATATTATATATTATATATTAAAAATATTATGTTATAATTAAATTTTTTCAAAAAGCGTCTCTCCCCCCGAGGCAGGGTGGCCCAAAAAAAAAAGAAAATCCCCAAAAGAAAAAATACTTTCTCTCATCAAACTTCACCACACTCGCCATTACACTGTTTTTTTCAGAGGTGCTCAGAATATAACAGTTTAGAAACATACACATATAAAGTACACAAAATACCTCCAAACTGCCCAAAATCCCAACCCTTCCTTTTAAAGTGCAGGCATTGTACTTCCCATTTCCAGGGCTCAAGTCCCACTATATGAAAAAAACCGGTTTCCCCGAATCCCTTCACTAAATATTACCCTGCTCACACTCCAACAGATCGTCAGGTCCCAAGTATCATTCGCCTCCATTCACTCCTATCTAAGACGCTCACGCACGCTTGCTGGAAGTCCAAGCCCCTCGCCCACAGAACCTCCTTTACCCCCTCTCTCCAACCCTTTCGAGGACGACCCCTACCCCTCCTTCCTTCCCCTATAGATTTATATGCTTTCCATGTCATTCTACTTTGATCCATTCTCTCTAAATGACCAAACCACCTCAACAACCCCAATGGAAATAAGTCAGTCTGTCTGTCTTTTTTGGGTTATCCCAGGTTCTCTACACATATGCTGCTATGTATGATAATTCTATGTAACTGTATTTGTGTATACCTGAATAAACTTACTTATTCTGCCCTCTGACTAATGCTTTTATTAACTCCACACCTTCTCTTAATTTCCACACTCCGAATTTTCTGCATAATATTTACACCACACATTGCCCTTAGACAGGACATCTCCACTGCCTCCAACCGTCTCCTCGCTGCTGCATTTACCACCCAAGCTTCACATCCATATAAGAGTGTTGGTACCACTATACTTTCATACATTCCCTTCTTTGCCTCCATAGATAGCGTTTTTTTTGACTCCACATATACCTCAACGCACCACTCGCCTTTTTTCCCTCATCAATTCTATGATTAACCTCATCCTTCATAAATCCATCCGCCGACACGTCAACTCCCAAGTATCTGAAAACATTCACTTCTTCCATACTCCTCCTCCCCAATTTGATATCCAATTTTTCTTTATCTAAATCATTTGATACCCTCATCACCTTACTCTTTTCTATGTTCACTTTCAACTTTCTACCTTTACACACATTCCCAAACTCATCCACTAACCTTTGCAATTTTTCTTTAGAATCTCCCATAAGCACAGTATCATCAGCAAAAAGTAACTGTTGTGATGTAGTTCAGCTGGGCTTGTGAGGTCTCTGGGGAGACCTAATTTAACCAATTATATGGTCACACCTTGCCTTGGCAAACGTCTGTAGCCACGCCCACGTCTGAGGTCTTTTGTTCTTGACGGTGTCAGACCTAGGCGTCAGGTCGTACACGTGGTTGTGGAGGGTGCTTGGACCACGATAAAAGCCCAAGGAAGAGCATGATCAGGAGATTCGAGCGGAGCTGCTGCTGGGGTGTAGAGCTGAGCAGAGACTTCGAGCAGAGCTGCTGCTGGGGTGCAGGGCTCGGGAGAAGGCTGCTGAAGTCTGGAGGAGACTGTTGGAGGCATTGGGCAGAGTACTGGCTTGGCGCAGTACTCGTGCTGTGTAGGTCTTGGGACCTGTGGCTTAGTTCCTGTGATGAACTGCCCTCTGAACTATATTGTAAGTTACATTCATTTTGGTCAAATTGATTGTATTCCCTGTCTCACTGCTTATACATACCATCCCATTTATCTAAACCACAATAATGTTCTGTTCCCAAATATATTATTGTACAAGGACTTAATAATAAACTGTGTTTGAGTAGAATAGTAATATTCACTGTCCCTGTTATTTTCTCCATTTATTTATGTTTAGTTAAAGTAGTGAGAGGGTGAGTAGTGTGGAGTGGTGGGTAGAGTAATGAGAGGTGAAGTTGTAGTCACCAGTGACCTCACATTACCTACCTACCGCTCACCTCTCCTGTCATCTACCACTTCGCCTGCATGTCCCCTACCTACCTACCTCAGCACTCATCCCTCCTACTGCCTCGCCTGTCCCCTACCTACTAACTCCCTCCTCTTACCCCCATATTCCCCTAATCATTACCCCCCTACATGACACTGTGTCAATTCCCATTTTGAATTTGATTCCCCATAATTTAATCCTACCCCTCTCCCGAATACCCTAGCATTTACTTCTTTTACAACCCCATCTATAAATATATTAAACAACCATGGTGACATTACACATCCCTGTCTAAGACCTACTTTTACCGGGAAGTATTCTCCCTCTCTTCTACACACCCTAACCTGAGCCTCACTATCCTCATAAAAACTCTTTACAGCATTTAGTAACTTACCACCTATTCCATATACTTGCAACATCTGCCACATTGCTCCTCTATCCACTCTATCATATGCCTTTTCTAAATCCATAAATGCAATAAAAACTTCCCTACCTTTATCTAAATACTGTTCACATATATGCTTCAATGTAAACACTTGATCTACACATCCCCTACCCACTCTGCCTGTGCTTTAGATTCGTCAAGACTTAAGGCAGTGGACACCTTCAAGGCTGAAGGATTTATTACCTCATCTACAGTTTCCAGTTAATAGTCTGTATTTAATTGAAAAAAAACAATGGGTTGGTGAAATATCTTCCAAATGAAGATACCCAGTTGGTGCATGTGCTTTAATTCATCAGCTTGTCGATGATGTATACCATTAATGTTAGGATCAACTCGAACCATTGATTGGCTCTGAAGTACTGCCTATGCCAATATTTTTGCTAATATTCCAAAATAAATTTTTGCCAAATAAATAATTGTTTCCAGGGCATAGATAACCTGCTTGTATTTGATGTATGTAATCCATGAGTTCTGACCAGGACCTAAACTCATTATTGACTAAATACCACAGCAGGCCTATTGCCCAGTGCTAGTAAGTTTATTTAGGCACAGGTACACATAAATACAAATATGTATCACACAGTGTAAATTACTTAGGATAACCTAAAAAAGTTAGTGACTTATTTCTAGGTAGGTTCAACTTATACCTTGGGATCACAACAAATAAGCAGTATTGCTTAGCACAATTGAAATAATCTGCTATTAGCCACTCTAGTATTAGTAATCCAAATAGTCTTATGACTTTTAGATTATTATTATTCCCCATCTGCGATGACCCATAGAGGTCATACAGTACCTGGGAATAGGAGACGGTTAGGATTGACCCAAGGAAGGTAATCACAACTTTGACCCTGAGATACCTACTTAAGGGTATTTAGCCCAAGATCCTCCAGCAATAGATGAGATCATTGATAGATTACCATACTGAGGTTTTAGCCCTATAAAAACCATTATGATACTTTCAAAAACAAAAACAGAATGAAGCCATAGGAATCATTCTTTGCTTTCCTGTCATCAAAATATTTATCAGAAAAGAATATGGTATACCTGGAGTTGCTACCTGAATATGCAAAATCAGCCACAAGATGTCGAAAGTATATTTATTCAACCTCGTGGTCGTCTGGGAAGTGAAATGACCTCAGTGAAGTCATGAAGGCAGGCTTCATGCATAAATGTTAAACCTAAAACCCAATCTAACTTTATTACTTTTTAAATACACTACCTAACAGAATACTCCATTCTACTGAATGTACAACAATGCATACAACCATATGACCTGTCTTTGTAATACTCACTTGTGCTTTATAGTAACCTGTTTACATTAATGTTTTATCACTGATTTCATCATTGCTTAGTTAATCTTAAGTTAATTTTAAGCCAGCCCGTAATGCTATGCATAGTATAAGTGGCTTTGGCATACTGCTCTTACCTGTATTTGTTGTACCTCTGTATGTGTGCTCAAATTTTTAAATAAATAAATAAATAAATAAATAAATAGTTTTAAGAGCAGGTACAATAGGACCGAAGAGGCTAGGAGCAAATTTGGCGAGCATTAAGTTGAAGGGCAGGGCCAGACACGCACAACCCCTGTACCTACATTGAGACAAGCACATGTAGGTGAGAACACTGAGATGTTTGGCATGCTTAAACTATATCATCATTATTATTGTATTTGTAAAGTAAAAGGAAACAAGTGCAACTAATGTGACATTTTATTGTGGCAACGTTTCGCTCTCCAGGAGCTTTGTGGGGGGGAAACATTAAGCTCACAGGGGTCACACAGCACCTGGGGAATGTAGGCAATCAAGTTCAATCCAAGGAAGGGGAGGAAAAGTCCAGCTACTTGGATGAAAAGCCCCTCACCAGTATCACAGACCATCCCTAGGAGACAGCTGGTTTTGACATCATGCCCAGCTACTTTCCTAAAAAAATTAATTATGCTCTATCCTCATTTTTGAGTATTCCAGAACACATACACAACCTGCAAACTAAAAATAATATCACAAAACTATCTACACTGATAACTTCCTTAACTCTTACAGTGGGAGGGTGTGAAGCACTGTTGTTGTAAACCATCCTGATGGCACTATAACTGGGCTTCCATCTGTACAAACTGAACTGTGTACCATACTTGCTGCTTTGTAGCTTGTAAAGACAGTTTAATTGGTTCTCACTCTCTATTCTCATCACTTGTTTCAAATGCCTGAGATATGAATGGAACATGCTTATGTATCAACCCAGACACTAATATACACAAATTAATAAGAAAAAGGGACTGGAGTTAAACTTTGTGAGTTCTCTCACATAGGCCTCCAGGAGCATGATAAAGTTGATGTCTTGGCCGTACTAGCATTAACAGAAAAATGATCAATATTGTTTTAGTTCAGAACTAAAGAACATTGTTAAAACAAAAACTAGTAACTAAATAAGTCTGAAGAAAGTAGAACATTACGAATAGACACTAGCAGTGGTAGGATATTTTTTGAAGAAACTTTTCTTCTGGAATGGCTTCTTCACCCTCACAGAGATAACCACAGCTGGAGTGTTTGTGGAGGACAAGGCGAGGCAAAAGGAAAAAAAAGGATCAAGTCCAGTACAGACAGCAAGGGTATGAGAGTTGAGGTACTTGCCAGGCATGGGAGAGTAGGTACATTGCAGCACTCCAAATTCTAACTTCTGTGTGATTACAGTGTCTTGGTTGTGAAGAATTAATTTAGTAGCCACCAAGATGCTGTAATTTACATGCTATAATAAAAATCAATTTCCTTTGCTTTTCATCAGCAAATAATGATATGCAGCTTAAGTGAAATTTGAGAATAATCTCCCTAATAATATGGTGTCTTAACTCTGAGTGCTTCAAAAATGGCATTCTCTTCAATTTTTTTACTGTAAAATGCAGTGTTGAATGGTGCATATGGGTTTAGTGCTTTCAGTGAATACTGTATACAGTAATTTGACACTTTCTTCACTAGACGAGGCGTGAGCACATCAGCAGCGAGATGTGTAGATGACTTAACTCTGAAGCAGGTGGAACCTCAGGACACCCGCAAGTCACTTCTCAGCTCTGAGGAGGTCCAGCACCAGAAGGCTCTTGCTGGTTATATCACTGTTGATACACCAGTAAGACTTGATTTATTTGCATAGCTTTAAATTTTTCAAATAGACTCAGAAAAATGCTGATTTTGCAGTTGTTTTAATGACATTCAATACATTATGCAATAAGGTTTAATATAATGAATCATTAATTTTTTTAATCTAGGTAGTAGGTTGGTAGACAGCAACCGCCCAGGGAGGTACTACCGTCCTGCCAAGTGAGTGTAAAACGAAAGCCTGTAATTGTTTTACATGATGGTAGGATTGCTGGTGTCCTTTTTTCTGTCTCATGAACATGCAAGATTTCAGGTACATCTTGCTACTTCTACTTACACTTAGGTCACACTACACATACATGTACAAGCACATATATACACACCCCTCTGGGTTTTCTTCTATTTTCTTTCTAGTTCTTGTTCTTGTTTATTTCCTCTTATCTCCATGGGGAAGTGGAACAGAATTCTTCCTCCGTAAGCCATGTGTGTTGTAAGAGGCGACTAAAATGCCGGGAGCAAGGGGCTAGTAACCCCTTTTCCCGTATAAATTACTAAATTTGAAAAGAGAAACTTTCGTTTTTCTTTTTGGGCCACCCTGCCTTGGTGGAATACGGCCGGTTTGTTGAAAAAAAAAAAAAGAGAAACTTTCGTTTTTCCTTTTGGGGCACCCCTCCTCGGTGGGATATGGCTGGTATGTTGAAAGAAAGAAAGATTAATTTTTTTAAATACTCTTATTTGTAATGGTTCATTGTTCATTATACTTAATAAGACTAGTAATCTATGCTTTGCCACATATCCATACAGAATTATGAAAGACATTGATAGTCAGACAACTATTGTTGCTTCATTTGTCATGTACAGTAATTTACTCAGAGTTGCAAGAAATGTTCAATACCTTATACCTGGAGAGGGGTTTTGGGGGTCAACGCCCCCATGGCCTGGTCTGTGACCAGGCCTCCCGGTGGATCAGGGCTTGATCAACCAGGCTGTTACAGTATTTTTTTTTTCAGGATGATATTACTCACCTCACTGGTGTACCAGAAGAGCACATTAAAACTCGACGAGTGTTGATCAAGAAACCATCTAAGAACACTATGCAGTCTGGCACCAGTAATATCCATAAGTTAGTGTAATCTAAAAAATTTTTGCCCGAAAGTTGATACAATATAGTTTTCTTTTTGTATTATCAGCAATTCTCATTCAGTTTAATAAAATACTGTATGTATAATATCCTAGGACACTACCAAGTAGTGATGCTCTCTTTTTTAAATGGGGTGTAAAACCCAGTTCTGGTTGGCCAGTGGATTTTTAACTAGTTAGGAGGTCATCATCTGACAGATCCATGTTAGGAGACACTTGTTTGATTTTTTGGCAAACAGTATACATGTACCACCAAATGCGTAGTAAAAAACGTCGAGGCCAAAATTTTGCCTCTTGATTGCTAAGTATTGTGAGGTTGAATTTATAATGTTTATCATATGGTTAATGACTTTCAGATGGTATATTACATTTGATCAGCGTGAGCGTTGGGAGAACCCGCTCATGGGGTGGGCCTCAACAGCAGACCCACTGTCGAATACTGTGGTAAGCCTTTGTCTTTTATCATTAGCACATTGTCCTTCTGGCTATCTGTCAGACCTGTAGTCATGAACTTGTCACTATTTTTTCTTGCCATTTCTTTTTGTATTTTAGCTTCTATTTTTTGATAAGATTGGATCTTGAGAGCAAATATAATTACCAAATTTGTGAAGTTTATAATTAAGCATTGCAGCATTGCTGATTGAGTAGTAAAAAAAATGGTCAAAGGCTCTCTGTGTTTCTATGCAATTGAATTCTCCCCTTAAGAATATTTTTGTCTTTTCATGGGTGCTTTTCATTAAGGGAGTTTAGTTAGTTTAATATGTTTATTATGCACCCCATACCCATCCTGTGGGCGGTAGTCAAAAGATTACAGAGGTACATAATGGGTCCAGGGACTGGGCCTCAAAGTTTTGATAGCTGAGCAAGTTACAGAGGTAATGAATTCACAATTTACAAAGGTAATGAACTCACAATTTACAAAGGTAATGAACTCCAGGTAGGTCTAGTCACAATCATGACAAGTTACAAAGGTATTTACAGATTACAGAGGTACACAATGGGTCCAGGGACCGGGCTCCAAAGTTTTGATGGCTGAACTAGACTAAGTTCTTCATCTCATTAATATTTTCCCTAGTACAGTATATTATGCAGGCCCTCATGCATGTTGTCATATTCTTTGTTTCTCTTGTGTTTTTAATGTTGGTAGAATGCATTTACAATTACAGTATTTGTGTTGCTGTTTATCTTTTGGAGCTTTACTGCTAAAATTACCTTGTTGCCAACTTTATCCCTTCACATTAGTATCCTTCAAATTCTATTTCATTAGGAATTTTTCTTCAGTTGTATTTCAGTTACTCACTGTATTAGGCATTATCTTTGTAATGTCCCTTGGCTATAATCTTTTTGACATTACTATTTTAGTATTTGTGGATAAATTATTACTATTTCACTTACTTAAAAAATAATCTTAAAACAAGATAAGCTTTACTTCAGTTAACAATATTATATTTTTTAATATTTCTTTATTGTAGGTCACACTGTGTGAGGAATAACAATATGGTTAAGTAAATAGAATAGAGGTAGAGTGATGTGTATAAAAATATGATAGGTTTGCATTAAAAAAGAAACAGTAATGCCTGTATGTTAAGTTAGTATTTAGTAATATGCTGGTTTTCCTTAGTGTCAATGGACTTTCACTAAAATTTTCTTAAAATTCTGTGGGCATAATTAAAAGTAGATCTACTAAACCCTCTGTTGTTGAATAAAATAAATCTGTTTTGCTTCAGGTTGACTTTTCATCTCGAGAGGCTGCCATAGCATTTTGTGAAAAGAATGGATGGCAATGGTCGACTGAAGAACCTCCCGTTAAGCCTCCTCGTGTGAAGAACTATGGAGCAAACTTTGCCTGGAACAAGAGAACCAGGCGATCCACAAAATAGTCCACATTGTGCACTTGTATTTATTGCTTAAATTCTCTGATTGCTTTACCCCAGAGATGCAAGATAAATATTATTGGTACAGTAGTAAGTTTTCAGACTACTGCATTGTAGTATAATGTGTAGTGTAAATAGACTGCTACACATGTTAATGCATTTCATATAAAGGTGGCCACATATGTATTTGAAAAATATCCTGTTACAGGTATATCTAATGTTTTCGAAATTTGTTTAAAATATATTCCATTTCAAGGAGTGAGGGTATTCCAGATTATGTGAACTGTTGTAATGAATCTGCTAAATTATGAATGAAGTACGTACAGTACTGATTTGGACTCCTTTGTCATTAAGTTTTATGTAAATATTATCATGTTAATTTTTTCTATCATTTATTATCTCTGTTGAAGTAATACACTATGTAAAGAAACTTGTGGCAAAATCTGACTGTTTATTAAAATTTGTATATACTGTATACCTATGGTGAGTTTCGAGTTTTTTTTACTCCCGGAGTTCAGCCCTGTTCCAGGCTTGTCTGGTGCTTGCTGTACTATTTTTATTTTATTATCACACTGGCTGATTCCCAACAAGGCAGGGTGGCCAGAAAAAGAAAAACTTTCACCATCATTCACTCCATTACTGTCTTGCCAGAAGGGTGCTGTACTGTATACCTAAATTAAGAAAAAAAAATAAAAATAACTGAATCCTTGATTATCCAGTGTACTGTAACTTATTTTGGTTCATTTCTCCGTTGGATTAATATTGGTGGAATTACTGACAATATGTTAAGTAAAAGGACACAAATGCAACTAATGTGATATTTTATTGTGGCAACATTTTGCTCTTCAGGAGCTTTATCAAGCTTGATAAAGTTCCTGGAGAGTGAAACTTAACATTTCTCCGATGGTCACTTCAGTTTTATCAGATCAAATTCTAAAACTAAATTTTTTGCCCGGGTAATGGAAAGCAATATGTTTAGCTCTGTCTTGAGCTTGTCAAGTTGTTTGGGAGGGTTGACACATGTAGCGAAGCGACTGCTATTGATAATTTAAAAAATAAATAATAAAATAAATCTTTATCATGTTGGGAAGTGCCACAAAAATTTTCAGATTAAGTGCCTGAGTACAAAGGAGGATGAGCAGCAAGGTCGAAGATTTGATGGCAGTAGGAGACGGGTTTATGACGAACCTATGCTGAGTAAACCCTTCAAAAGGAAGCGTTAATTCTGGTTATGGGTTCTTGATTCAAGGAATTGGAGCTTCCTCTTCACTGAATCAAACCTGACTACCTCTAATATCCCAGGTGCTATATGACCCCATGAATATTTTATGTTGTAGGATAGCAATGGAATTTTTTAAGTGGGAGCAAAATCAGGAGTGGGAAAGCAACAGAGAAGTTGAGAGGGTAATGACAGGGAAAAGAAAGGACTAATGCGGACTAAGTAGGTACTACACTACCCTGCAGAACAGGTAGTTACTGGAAGCCTGTGATAAGGGAGTCATCATGAGGTTGACTTTTATGAGATGATGCTAGTGATCGAGTCCAGATAAATAGAGTTGGCAGGTTTATTAACAACTGACATGTGAATGGAGATTTTTCTTGATGAAGAATGTCTCTTGATCCATTGGTCAAGTGTGATTAACTTCCCATTTCAAAGGTGCTGTGTGACTTTAGCACAGCCCTATCAGTATATACAGACTGTAATGCAGTATTAGGAGTGGTAATCTAAACTATCTTCTCAATGTGTGTGAAACAATCTATATGAAGCATCAATCGATGACAAGAGATGGTCAATGGGTGGAGAGGTAGCATCTTCTGGCATTATGGAACAAGGTTAGTGATGGGAGGGCTATGAAGAACAAGGCAAGGACTTCAAATAAAAGTGACCATCAGGACTTGGTGAGGTCAGGGGAGGGAGGTCCCAGACATCTATGAGAGGGGGGAAAGTTGTTTGAACCTCCACTGGCACCACAAAAGTGGTCTGGAAGCTTCATAACTTCTCAATTACAGGGAGTACCTTGTCAGCAAAATCTCAAATTCTATTGCTTAGGTTATCAATTAACCGATGGCAATTAGCAAGGCTACTTGTCCCTAACAACTTCTGTAAATGTAATTTTTTTTTTTTTTTTCAACAAGTCGGTCGTCTCCCACCGAGGCAGGGTGACCCAAAAAAAAGAAAGAAAATCCCCAAAAAGAAAATACTTTCATCATCATTCAACACTTTCACCACACACACACATTATCACTGCTTTTGCAGAGGTGCTCAGAATACAACAGTTTAGAAGCATATACGTATAGAGATACACAACATATCCCTCCAAACTGCCAATATCCCAAACCCCTCCTTTAAAGTGCAGGCATTGTACTTCCCATTTCCAGGACTCAAGTCCGACTATGAAAATAACCGGTTTCCCTGAATCCCTTCACTAAATATTACCCTGCTCACACTCCAACAGATCGTCAGGTCCCAAGTATCATTCGTCTCCATTCACTCCTATCTAACACGCTCATGCACGCTTGGTGGAAGTCCAAGCCCCTCACCCACAAAACCTCCTTTACCCCCTCTTTCCAACCCTTTCGAGGACGACCCCTACCCCTCTTTCCTTTCCCTATAGATTTATATGCTTTCCATGTCATTCTACTTTGATCCATTCTCTCTAAATGACCAAACCACCTCAACAACCCCTCTTCTGCCCTCTGACTAATGCTTTTATTAACTCCACACCTTCTCCTAATTTCCACACTCCGAATTTTCTGCATAATATTTACACCACACATTGCCCTTAGACAGGACATCTCCACTGCCTCCAACCGTCTCCTCGCTGCTGCATTTACCACCCAAGCTTCACATCCATATAAGAGTGTTGGTACTACTATACTTTGAACATTAAAATGGTATAAAATACCGACAGATTGTTAGGTAAGACACATATGCAACAGTTAGGTATCTTTATTTCGAAATGTTTCGCCTACACAGTAGGCTTCTTCAGTCGAGTACAGAAAAGTTGATAGAAGCAGAAGATACTTGAAGACGATGTAATCAGTCCATCACCCTTAAAGTTTTGAGGTGGTCAGTCCCATTTTAATGTTCATTCTGTCAGACACTGCAACACAAGGGTATCTTGGTACAGACCATCAACTTCGACCTCTACTAGTGAGAACGGCTGGGTTTGAGAGGGACCTGCCCTCCCAAAGCAACCTACGTCTCACCTCCTGGCACTATATAAAGGCTCCATCCTGTCACTTCAACTTCATATTGTTTCAGACAACGGAACAATGCTCTTCTCCAGACTGAGGGACTGACCACCTCAAAACTTTAAGGGTGATGGACTGATTACATCGTCTTCAAGTATCTTCTGCTTCTATCAACTTTTCTGTACTCGACTGAAGAAGCCTACTGTGTAGGCGAAACATTTCGAAATAAAGATACCTAACTGTTGCATATGTGTCTTACCTAACACTACTATACTTTCATACATTCCCTTCTTTGCCTCCATAGATAACGTTTTTTGACTCCACATATACCTCAACGCACCACTCACCTTTTTTCCCTCATCAATTCTATGATTAACCTCATCCTTCATAAATCCATCCGCCGACACATCAACTCCCAAGTATCTGAAAACATTCACTTCTTCCATACTCCTCCTCCCCAATTTGATATCCAATTTTTCTTTATCTAAATCATTTGATACCCTCATCACCTTACTCTTTTCTATGTTCACTTTCAACTTTCTACCTTTACACACATTCTCAAACTCATCCACTAACCTTTGCAATTTTTCTTTAGAATCTCCCATAAGCACAGTATCATCAGCAAAAAGTGTACCACCATTCATACACAAGAAAGTTGCCTATATGCTAGCTAAAGTCATTGCAACCTTGTTTAATAAGTCTCATATACTAAAACTTTCCCTAAGATCCTTAAGTTAGCTTCTGTTAACCTGATCCACAAAGGAGACCCTACTGACATCAACAATTAAAGACCAATCTCTAATTTACCATTATCGAAAATCTTGCTGTATGACCCTTGTAGGTTTAGCACTTCTTTCTGATTATAATAATAATGTTTAGAATCTTCAGAAGATAATATAGAAATGAATATATGCATTTATCACTAAAGAGAATATTCTACACTCCTGAAGGTTTGACTGCAGGCTGAAACTATGGATGGCAACTGTTTGCCTTCTATACCCCCGGGTGCAGTGCTAAATGACCCTTGTTGGTTTAGCACTTGGTTTTGATTATAATAATAATATACCCCAGGTGCTGTATGAACCCCAGGGTTAGGAAGGAAGTTTTTATTTAGACTCGGGCTACATTATTTTTCAAATTGATTTTGAGTATTATTATTATGGGGAGTACTAAACCCATAGGGATTATACAGTGCCTGTGGGGAGGATGGAAAGCATTCAGGGTCAATTCAGGGAACTAGAGCACAGATCCACTTCCTTAGATCAAGAGCCCCTCACCAGCATCAGGAACCTCCTTGAGGGGGGCATTTTGAGGATATATGTTACAGGCACAAAAATAATGTTATGCAGATTTGACCTATGATAACCTAATGAAATCAAACTGGGACTTATTTTCCCTAAATATAATGGTAATAATAATAAATCACACCCTTCTTTGGATTACCTTTGGTAATTTACATTATGTATGATAATCGTGCTTATGTGTACCTGTGCCTAAATAAACTTACATTGGTGGGCAGAGGCTTTCTGCCCATCAGCGACTCCTGCAGGTGGACTCTCCCTCCTGCAGGTGGACTCTCCCTCCTGCAGGTGGACTCTCCCTCCTGCAGGTGGACTCTCCCTCCTGCAGGTGGACTCTCCCTCCTGCAGGTGGACTCTCCCTCCTGCAGGTGGACTCTCCCTCCTGCAGGTGGACTCTCCCTCCTGCAGGCGACTCCTTCCTGCAGGTGGGCTCTCCCTCCTGCAGGTGGACTCTCCTTCCTGCAGGTGGACTCTCCTTCCTACAGGTGGACTCTCCTTCCTGCAGGTCGACTCTCCTGCAGGTGGACTCTCCCTCCTGCAGGTGGACTCTCCTTCCTGCAGGTGGACTCTCCCTCCTGCAGGTGGACTCTCCCTCCTGCAGGTGGACTCTCCCTCCTTCAAGTGGACTCTCCTTCCTGCAGGTGGACTCTCCTTCCTGCAGGTGGACTCTCCTTCCTGCAGGTGGACTCTCCTTCCTGCAGGTGGACTCTCCCTCCTGCAGGTGGACTCTCCCTCCTGCAGGTGGACTCTCCCTCCTGCAGGTGGACTCTCCCTCCTGCAGGTGGACTCTCCCTCCTGCAGGTGGACTCTCCCTCCTGCAGGTGGACTCTCCCTCCTGCAGGTGGAATCTCCCTCCTGCAGGTGGACTCTCCCTCCTGTAGGTGGACTCTCCTTCCTGCAGGTGGACTCTCCCTCCTGCAGGTGGGCTCTCCTTCCTGCAGGTCGACTCTCCTGCAGGTGGACTCTCCCTCCTGCAGATGGACTCTCCTTCCTGCAGGTGGACTCTCCCTCCTGCAGGTGGACTCTCCCTCCTGCAGGTGGACTCTCCTTCCTGCAGGTGGACTCTCCTTCCTGCAGGTGGACTCTCCTTCCTGCAGGTGGACTCTCCTTCCTGCAGGTGGACTCTCCTTCCTGCAGGTGGACTCTCCTTCCTGCAGATGGACTCTCCCTCCTGCAGGTGGACTCTCCCTCCTGCAGGTGGACTCTCCCTCCTACAGGTGGACTCTCCCTCCTGCAGGTGGACTCTCCCTCCTGTAGGTGGACTCTCCTTCCTGCAGGTGGACTCTCCCTCCTGCAGGTGGGCTCTCCTTCCTGCAGGTGGACTCTCCTTCTGCAGGTGGACTCTCCTTCCTGCAGGTGGACTCTCCTTCCTGCAGGTGGACTCTCCTTCCTGCAGGTGGACTCTCCCTCCTGCAGGTGGACTCTCCCTCCTGCAGGTGGACTCTCCCTCCTGTAGGTGGACTCTCCCTCCCGCAGGTCGATTCTCCCTCCTGCAGGTGGACTCTCCCTCTTGTATGTGGACTCTCCCTCCTGCAGGTGGACTCTCCTTCCTGCAGGTGGACTCTCCCTCCTGCAGGTGGACTCTCCCTCCTGCAGGCGGACTCTCCCTCCTGCAGGTGGACTCTCCCTCCTGCAGGTGGACTCTCCCTCCTGCAGGTGGACTCTCCCTCCTGCAGGTGGACTCTCCCTCCTGCAGGTGGACTCTCCCTCCTGCAGGTGGTTCCTCGGCAAGCTCAGTGATTCCTCTGAGTGGAAAGCCTCTACATCATTTATTCTACACTAGATGGACTTTGACCTGCCAACTTGAACCAAATAAACATACATATATATGTACTTTAAATTTAACCCTGGGAATCAGAGGACGAGTGAGAGAGATATAACCAATGGTTCACGTCCTGTGTCGCCATGAGGGTTCATACAACCCCGAGACCAAAAAAACAGTATTTTGAAAAGGACACTTATGTACAGTTCATGCCATTTATTAGAGGAAACGAGTGGCTTCTTCAGACCTAACAAAGATTGCAGAAGCCACTCGGGGTGAAATGTTTCCTCAATAAATGTCGTAAACTGTATTTAAACGTCTTTTTCTCTCCCTGTGACCGTCATAACCTTTCAACCCAACAATAACAATCAAAATCAAAATGCAGTTTTAATTTTGGGTGATGGGAGATGTGGGCACCTGAAAGGCCGCCGGGAAATGAAAATCACATTCATATTTTCGTGTTGCCTGGCAAAGATTTTCGAAGATATGATGAAGCGGAGGCGGAAGAAGTGGATGTTGTTGAGTGTAGTTGTGTTGGTGTTGGTGGTGGTGATGGTGGCTCTCAGGGACGCTATGTTAGCCTCTAGGATCATCTGCTCCACCACTGACATCCTACATAATCATATTACTCTTTTGGTGAGCGTCTGCCCTCACTTCTCTCTGTCCTCCCCTCAATTCCATCTCCCCTCAGTTCCACCTCCACTTAATTCCATCTCCCCTCAATTCCATACCACCTCCTCCCCTCACTTCTACCTACCCTCGCTTCCACATCATCTCACTTCAACATTCACCTCACTTGAACATCACCTCACTTCCAAATCACCTCACTTCAACATCACCTCACTTTTCCCCATCACCTCACTTTAACATCACCTCACTTCCAAATCACCTCACTTGAACATCACCTCACTTCCACATCACCTCACTTCAACATCACCTCACTTCAACATCACCTCACTTCAACATCACCTCACTTCAACATCACCTCACTTGAACATCACCTCACTTCCACATCACCTCACTTCAACATCACCTCACTTCAACATCACCTCACTTCCACATCACCTCACTTCAACATCACCTCACTTCCACATCACCTCACTTGAACATCACCTCACTTCCACATCACCTCACTTCAACATCACCTCACTTCAACATCACCTTACTTCCACATCACCTCACTTCAACATCACCTCACTTCCACATCACCTCACTTCCACATCACCTCACTTCCACATCACCTCACTTTTAACATCACCTCACTTCAACATCACCTCACTTCAACATCACATCACTTCCACATCACCTCACTTCAACATCACCTCACTTCCACATCACCTCACTTGAACATCACCTCACTTCCACATCACCTCACTTCAACATCACCTCACTTCAACATCACCTCACTTCCACATCACCTCACTTCCACATCACCTCACTTCCACATCACCTCACTTGAACATCACCTCACTTCCACATCACCTCACTTCCACATCACCTCACTTCAACATCACCTCACTTCAACATCACCTCACTTCCACATCACCTCACTTCAACATCACCTCACTTCCACATCACCTCACTTGAACATCACCTCACTTCCACATCACCTCACTTCAACATCACCTCACTTCCACATCACTTCACTTCAACATCACCTCACTTCAACATCACCTCACTTCAACATCACCTCACTTCAACATCACCTCACTTCAACATCACCTCACTTCAACATCACCTCACTTCAACATCACCTCACTTCAACATCACCTCACTTCAACATCACCTCACTTCAACATCACCTCACTTCAACATCACCTCTCTTCTATATCTCACCTCTTCCTCCCTCACTTTAGCTCCCTGTCACCTCATATACCCTCACCTTAGTGATCCACTATTTGTACCCAGGTAGGCTTTCTGTCTCCCCTCATCTGTCAATGTACATTTTGTCTCCTTTCACCTTTTTTCTCATGTATATTTTCTGTCTCCTCTCAAAACTATTTTGGTAGGGTTTTTCTGTCTCCCTTCACCTAGTCTGTGTCCTGGTAGGCTTCTGTTGCATCCCCTCACCTGTGCCTTGCTAGGGCTCCTGTCTTCCTTACCTGCATCTGTGTCCTGGTAGGCTTGCTAGGAGAATAACCATCAGTTACGCTGGATAGTAGATATTGTATACCACCCATCATTGATAGTCTTAGAAATACTGGAATCACTGTACCATCATATATATAATAAAATGGCATGACTTTTGCAACACTTTAAATGTATATAATTATGATAAATATTGTTCACATATTCATATTCCTTCATCTCTGTAATCTGTAAAAAATTTTAAATACATTGCAGTATTTAATGCTGCATTTTTTTGTAGAGTACCTTACAGTACAACATTTTTACTATGCATTTTTTCCAGTGCAAAGAAGTTGAAAATGATGCCAAGCTTCCTCATGGACATACACTGTCAAGCCAAGACTTGTGTAGGGAGCTATGTGTCGCAGATGTACCATCAAGAATAACGTGCCACACATTCCACCTCAACAAACCAACAGTGTTCACTTTGTATGGTAGTGGTAAAAAGGTCATCAAATCTGTTATAAAACCAGAGGACCAAGAAGAATCCATAGGCGAGTCCACTGCTGATGAAGAGGAGGTAAGCTGCCTTTGTAATTGACACATACAAAATAGATTCTTTAAGCAATGACTATTTTTATAATTATTATATGGGCTTTTTTAGTACATATACAGTTACTTATATAATAATACTAATAATAATAATAATTATAATATTTTATTGACCAAAAATGTTAAAATTTTTAAAAGCTCATAGATATACACAACATATAGGGCATATACAACGTATATTATACAGTGTATATAGCTAACATGTCCAAGCAATGGCTCAGTGTGACTCATCTGCTCGTTCAAATGAGGTTTTCAAGACAGTATCCAGGTTAAGCTTTTTTATTTTGGATATTGTCAGGGTGAGCTGCATTCAGTGAGTAAACGAGTCGTGTGTGGTTTGTGAGCAATGGCTTGCCCACACGTGGTATATGAGTGCAGTATCAGTACGTATTTAAAAACTAAAAATATGTATCTTACTTATAGTTTGTGTGATCTGTCATATTATACAATTATAATAATGTACTATACATGCAAAACTGCTATGAGAAAGCTTAATATACAGTGTAACTTTGAAAATCGAACGTACCAAATATCGAACGTTTCGAAAATAAGACCATTTTTTCGGTCAAACTGTGTACCAAAAATCGAATGCGTTTCAAATTTCGGACCGCCGGATATGGGACCTGTCCGCTGGCCCGCTCTGTCCGCGTCCCCGCGCAGGCGCCGTGAGCAGTCTTGCTTTGTTTATGCTTGAGTGAACACTAACCTACGCTCTCATTCACACATTTTACGATTATTTCGTTGTGTTTAGTGCTTGTGGGACTGTGAAATAAACTTGCTAGTGGTACCCCTGTGGTAAAGAAAGTGAGAAACACCATAGATGTGAAGAAGGAAATAATACAGAAGTATGAGAGTGGTGTGAGACTTGTTGAGGGAGGGAGAGAGTGGATGAGGTGCTTTCTTCAAAGATTAAGGAGATTTGTGCCAAGTGGAATGATGTCCAAATGTTTGTGCAGAAGTACCACCCTGAGCAAGCTGAAACAAGCCATCTTTGCAACAAGTTCAGTGACAGAACCATGTCCCATTTTAGGGAAATGTTAAAGAGGTGCCAGAAACAGAGGACTGTGGACAGTTATTTTGTGAGACAGGGGTCCAGTGACTCTCAAGCTGGTCCTAGTGGCATTAAAAGACAGAGAAGGGAAGTAACCCCAGAGAGGGTTTTACCTGAAGTCCTCATGGAGGGGGATTCTCCTTCCAAACACTAACCCCAACTCCCTCTCTCCTCCTCCCTATCTTCCAGATGCCATCACCAATCTTCAATAAAGGTAAGTAAAAATGTTATTTTATATTTTATATTATATGTATGTATTATTTTATATGTATGTTTTTTTATATGTATGTAAAACTGTAATTAATCTCTATAAAATGTGTTTTTTGTGTGAATATTTTTGGGTTTCTGGAACGGATTAATTGTATTTCCATTATTTCTTATGGGAAATATTGATTCGAATTTCAGACTTTTCGAAATTAGAACTAGCTCCTGGAACGGATTAAGTTCGATTTTTGAGGTTCCACTGTATAAGAAAAGGTTACTGTGCTTTATATCAGTCACATTGTTTCCTGGATATATACTGATAGACTCAAAATATTCATGTGAGGAGAGTTGAAATGAAGTTAAGTTTGATAAACATGCAGATACTTTATTAATTAAGGAGAGGTCACTCTTCACTAATATTTAGTCATTTATTTAAAAGGGAGCCTATATCTCTATGTACAACTTAAGGAATTAAATTTTAGATGGTGGTTTTAGCTTAAATATGGTAGCTTAATTGTTTAACCCTTAAACTGTCCAAACAAATTTCCGTTCACATGTGTAGCGCTCCAAAAGTAGATCTACGTTTTTTTACATATTTTCAAATATAACAAAAAAAAGTAGATCAAAGTTTTTTTTTACACGTTTTCAAATGTAGAAAAAAGAAAAGAAGATCTACGTTTTTTTACATACTTTCAAATGTTGAAAAAACATAGATCTACGTTTGGACAGTTTAAGGGTTAATGGGTGAGGATTAATTTTATATATTGTGTTATTAATCTTTTCAATATCTTTAATGTCTAGAGAATTGAAGGACCATGGGGTCAAGTACTTGTTATATCTTACAGATTGGTCAGTCTTGCTTAAAATTGAAGACATTACAGTGTTAGAAGAATCTTTATGTTCACTTACTGTATTTCGCGGCTTATTAGATGCATTTTTTTTACCATAAAATGTCTCCAAAAACCACCCTGCATCCTATAAACTGAAGGTCAGTGACAGGAGCTATAAGTTTGGGGTGTGGGGTGGGCCGTAGCTCTCCCAGTTACATCCAATGCCGAGCCATTGAAACTAAAACAAGTCTTATAAGCCACATCTTATGAGCCACAAAATACAGTAGTATCAACCTAGCTTTTTATATCCTGATGAATTAGACACTTGTGCAACACTTGGGTATCTTTACTGTGGAAACATATTGCCAACCAGTGACTTCCTCAGTCCAATACAGAGAAGAATGGTTGAAGATCAGGAGTTTGAGGTACAGTGGACCCTCGGGTAACAATGCCATTGGATAGTAATAAAATTGGATACCAATGCATTTTTGTGTAAAAAATATTGGCTCGGCCAACGATGAAAAGCTCAGTTAACCCTTTGACTGTTTCCGACGTATAAATACGTCTTACGAGCCAATGTTTCTGACGTATTTATACGCACAAATTCTAGCGGCTTCAAATCGCGCGCCAAAGGCCTGGTAGGCCTACACGGGAGAGAATGGGTCTCAGTGGTCGGTGTGCACCCTGTGAAAAAAATCTGGGACCTAGCGGTGCATTGTGGGAACGCCATGTTGTCAGTCCATTTTCACCATGCCTCTTGGTAAGAAGTTCCTCACTCCTCGGCGGATTGGAGGTCTTTTGTTCCCAAGTGATAGCTCTAACAGCGATGAAAATGTCAGTGACAGTGAATTCAAGCGTTTTCAAGTGAGTGTTACCGAAAAAAGTGCCCAGGATAACGTAAATAGTGACGAAAACCCAGATGACCCACAACCTTCGACCTCTGGTGCTGTGCCGGCTTGTTCACATTCACCTTCGCCCGTACCAGGACGAAAGAGGAAACTATTTGGTCGTGTACAACACCCTGATGATAGCAGTGATAGTGATAGTGATTTCAAGGTCATTGAAAGCAGTTCTAGTGACAGTGAGAGTGAATATTCCCCAGTGAAGCGCCAGTATGTACGACGTAGCATGCGGTCTGGTAGTGTTTCATATGTTGTTCCAAGGGGAAGGAGAAACTCTGGGAGCACATCCCATGGCCCAACACCACGACCTGATAGTGAAGATGACGATATTGTAACGATGGGTATGAATGGTGACAGTGAGGGAGGAGGCAGTGGTGGTGATAGTGAGGGTGGCACGGCCCATGTGGCACCATCACCGGGCCACGCTACTAGCCACGCGGCTGACTCAGCAGAACAACCAGCCTCACCCTACCCCACACTGCCACAACCTGCACCACCACAACCTGCACAGCCACAACCACAGCCACAACCACGGTACAATATCCAGACCCCACCAGCAGACCGCATCTGGGATTGGCAGGACGGTGACGAGTTTGTTCCCAGTCCCCATGACTTTGATGAAACACAAAGTGGAATAAAGCCATCTTGTCCACTTGGGAACAATGCCAGTGAACTGGACTGCTTTGAGTTATTCTTCGATGAACCCCTGATGGACATCATTGTCAGGGAAACCAACACATACTGTGAATACACCATGGCAAATACAATTCTCTCACCAAAATCACGGCTACACAAGTGGAAGGAGACAACTGTGGCAGAGATGTACCTGTTTTTTGCCACAATAATGCTTATGCCACATGTGTATAAGCACACTGTCACCACATACTGGACAACAAATCGCCTGATTTCAACTCCAGGTTTTAGTGACATTATAGGTGTCAATCGTTTCCTGATACTGTTGCGTATGTTACACTTTTCAGACAAAACCAGGCCTGACAGAAGCGACAGGTTATATAAGATAAGAAATGTGTTATGTACCTGAAACAAAAGTGCTGCATGTATTTTTATCCCTTCAGGAAGCTTGTTATTGATGAGTCCTTGATTTTATTCAAAGGAAGACTCTCATTCAAGCAATATATACCAAGCAAGAGGAAACGCTTTGGTATAAAGCTATTTGTACTGTGTGATTGCAGAAGTGGTCTTGTTTTAGATATTATTGTGTACACTGGCAGTAATACTTTGAGAGATACCATGAAGTTATTGGGTATCTCTGGTGATGTGGTTCGAACAATGATGGAACCATATCTTGGTAAGGGGCATATGTTATTTACTGATAACTGGTACACAAGCCCCTTACTCAGTGATTTCTTGCGAGTGAACTTGACAGACGTGTGTGGCACAGTGCGTGGTAATCGCAAACATATGCCAAGGTTCGACGCTGGCACTCGCAGAGGTGAGGTGCAAGCCTTTGCTGCCAATGACATCATGGCATTTCGGTGGCATGACAAACGTGATGTCACATTGTTGACATCAGTTCACACAAACGAAATGGTACCCAGTGGCAGGGACAACAGAGAGACCAATGAACCCATTCTAAAGCCTGCAGCTGTCATGGACTACAACCTCAATATGCGCTTAGTGGACAAATGTGACATGCAGATTGGGTTTGCAGACTGTGTACGCAAGAGTTATAAGTGGTATATCAAACTTTTTTTCCATCTTGTTGATATCTCTATGCTAAATGCTTATAACATATACAAGTTGAAGACCAACAAAACACCAAAATATGGTGAATTTTGCCTGTCAGTAATCAGACAAATAATTGCAAAGTACAAAGGAGCAACTCCTGCAATAGACCAGCGCCCACAGACGTCATCTCGTTTGAGGCCTGGTGATCACTACCCCATACAACTGCCTCCTACTACTGCCAAGAAAAATGCTCAGAAGAGGTGTTATGTATGTATGCATACCACAAAACGCCCACAAACACGCAGAGACACTCGTTTTATGTGTGAGGAGTGTGAAGTGCCCCTCTGCATATACCCATGTTTCAAAGAGCTCCACAAGCTGCAGCAGTTCTAGGAACGTGGTTAGTGACTGTACATATGTATATATATTATGGAACACTAGTAATAAACATTGTTTTGTATTGTTTGTTTGTGTAAACAAAGTGTATACACAAACTAATAGTGATAAAGTTTGTTCTGTTATTGTGTTGTAAATAATGAGTGTATATTTGAACAATGCACCTTACATTGGTCTCACAGGCCACATAAGTTACCTGGAAAAGAAAAATATTGAAAAATGCAAGAAACCTTTGAATTAGAGTAAATAAAAGAATACCGGGTGGGCGGCAGTCGCCGCTGTTGCCGTACGCACGTCAATTTCTGCAAACTTTGCGGCTCTATATCTCGGTAAGTACTGATGGCAAAAATTTTTTTTTAGGCTTAAAACACTAGTAAAAATATTCCTAACATTTTCATAAGAAAAAATAATTTTTTTTTTTTCGAATATTTGGCGACATAGAATGACAGTTTCAGAGAGGGCCCTGAAACAGTCAAAGGGTTAAGGACATTCGTCCCGAACGCGTCCACCCAGTCACTATGTACAGGCAGTGTGCCATTGTTTACAAGCCTGGACGGTTCCACTCATACATGCAATATATTTTGTATTATTCCATTGTTTTCAGTGCTTGTAACTGCTAAATGAGCCACCATGGACCCCAAAAAAAGTTTCTAGTGCCAGCCCTGTGATAAAGAAGGAAAGAGACAATAAAATTCAAGAAAACCTTGTAGCAAAGTACCAAGGTGGAGGAGGAAGAGAGAGGGGTGAATGTGCCTTCTGCAGGGATTAAGTGATTCTACGATATGTACGATACTAAAGCATCAGGTATCGATAAAGGCTATAGAGCCGGCCAGCGATAAAGTGTAGAATTAACAGTGTAGCGAGTAAGCAATAGAAAAACGACACGGAAGTAACTCTCCAATGTTGTTGAATGTGTATCGGGCCGCTGAACATATGCCGGCCTGCTACATATCTTCCGCCACCCTAAACCTCTGCCAGCATCTCCTCCATCAAACTAACTAATTAAACTAACATCTCCTCCAAGGTAAGTGTAAATATTTCTTATTTATAAATTAAAATGTAAATATTTCTTATTTATAAATTACATATACTATTGTTTGTGGATAGTGGTGGTGGCAGAAGCCTCCTCCACCACTAATATGTACGGCTTCTCTCAGTGGCCATTATACACCCAACAACAACACTTCCAGCACTTTCTCCTCAAATACATAATGACATATTTTATTCATTCTAGAGTATATATCATGTTTCTATATTATTAATATTGTTTATTATGTCATATTAGATGAATATTGATAGATAAATAAGCTGTAGAGTTGATAATAGCATCATATTGAAGTACTATTCTGTCAAGCCTCCTGACAGCAAGAACGGATTAATTGGATTTCCATTATTTCTTATGGGGAAAATTAAATCAGCTAACGATAAAATCGGTTAAGGACAAGCTCTCTGGAATGGATGGACTGATTACACTGACTCCAGGCTGAGGGACTGATTACCTTAACCCTTTGGTAGGCAAAAACGAAAATTGCGAATTTTGAAATGTTTTTTCCCTATGGGTGGATAGTGTCTCAACGTAAAGTAAATGAGCCCATAGAAAGGAATATGTGAAAGTTTGCTTTCAATCAATTGCCAATATGAGAAGACCAACAAGAGTAGGTCTTGCCTATCAATGGGTGAACGTATTTAAATGTTACAAAGTTGCAATTGTTAATAAAACACCAAATAACTACACCTACCATCCGACTTACGACCGAGTTCGGTTCCAAGAAACCGGTCGTAAGTCGAAATGGTCGTAAGTCAAACTTTACTACTGAATATCAACATGACATTTTTGTAATGACTTTATTTTATTGTTTTATTTTGGTATTTCATGTTTTACTTTACTTTTTATGCTGTTAGTACTGTATTTTATACTGTAAGGTTTAGGATAAACACTGTGTACAACACAAACACTTGTTTATTTCCCAGAAATTTGGCATAAAAAACACTGTCATAAGTCGAGTCGTCGTAAGTCGAGCAGGTCGTAAGTCGAGCAGGTCGTAAGTCGAGCAGGTCGTAAGTCGGATGGTAGGTGTATTTTTTTTAATTTTATTATTCAAAAAGACAATATCAAACACACAAATTAAACTTGTTTTCAAACACTTTGTAAGTATTAAAAAAATACAAAAATGAATCAAGTAGCAACATGGACACATTTCAAAGGTATATAACTTTCAATTCCCACATTCCTGAGTTTCCTGAGAAAGAATAATCATTCTAGATCACTAATTTGTACAATTTCTATCCTTCTTGATGTATATATTTACTTTGCATATGGCACAGGAAAATGAGGATGTGGCAAGTATTCATCACTGCTGTCAAGCAATTCCAGGTGATCTGGCTCTGGATCTGAGTCACTTTCCTTCAAAATGCAGAGATATTTGGACTTGTCTTTGGAGGATTCACCATAAAACAATTTCTCATTGATCTGGAAGGACAATAAAAACGTTCTGTACACACCCAGACTACTACAGAATTGTTATATGCATTACAATTTTTTTTATAAATATTTATTTACTGAAATTTAAAATGGGGCCAAAATAGGCAAGAACGATAATTTTTGGTCTTTTTTTGTTGCACTTTTTTCATATGCATGGTGCACTCACATTATGCTTCACACAGACTTTATGTATATATCAAAATATACCTAAACTATTCATTTGCGCACTAGAAACACAATTGAGTACTTACCGACATTGTAGAGGGTAAAATCCAAGGGTATATGAGTGTCACTCGATGAAAAAAAGTCTCTTGGTGACGCCAAGCTAGAAGTGTTTACATTTTGGTCTCTCAACCTATGGGAAGCGAATAGAACCCATCACCACTTAGCTGGAGCGACTCAGGGAACGCATGTGATTGGTCAGAAATAGAGAATGGGAGCACAGATGCACAGAAGGTGTAGGAGGAATGCGCCAAATATCATGCTTTCAGGAACGACAAATGTCATTCCTGCCTAATAAAGGGTCTTCAATCATTCTTCTCCACATTGGACTGAGGAAGCCAGTGGTTATATACCTTTACCTTTAAAGAGTTTCGAGAGTTTAACTACTCTCAAAGCCTGGCCATGGGCCAGGCTCGTCCGGTGCTTACCTGATCAACCAGGCTGTTGCTGCTGGAGGCCCACTGCCCCACATATCCATCACAGCCTGGTTGATCTGGCATGTAGTGAAGATACTTGGCAAAACGTTTCCACAATAAAGATACTCAAGTGTTACACAAGCGTCTAATTTATCAATTTCTCGATTCTATGAACCAGTAATCTGCATTCATATATCCTGCAGTGAATGATACTTCTAACCCTCTCATCATACATACTTTCAGATTTTCTGTATTGTTTATGTTTTCTTTCAGGTGTATTGGAAATTAAAATCTGGCAATCAGTACTTCCCAACCAAAGATAACCTGCAAAGTATGGTAAATATATACATCAGCAACTTTGTGGGTAATGATATTGATAAGGCTATTATCAGTAAACTCTTAAATCTGAGTAAGTTGTATCACTCTGAGACAGAAACTCTTGCAAATCATAGAAATTTTTGGTTGTTAATACAAGATCATGAATTTTTGACATCGTTTGCCTTTGAAAAACTACAACTTTTTCCAAGTGTTTTAGGAACCTGTGGAACATATTATGCCATGCAGCACCTTGAACCATTAACAGAAAATCCGATGCTGCCCTTTGAACTCACCTGGAGAAAAAGATTATGGAAAGCTTTAGATATTATAAAGTATATACGACAACTGGAAACAGTTTGGACAGAGCCTATACATTTATGTGATGTGAAACATGATCACTTTGGCTGGAATGATAAAGGAAAAGTGATGTTTCTTGATCTGGATTCTGTATTGCCTGAAACCTCTCTTCTGAAGACTATGGAGAATACTCCACATTGTTCAGATAATGAGGACTGTTCATACTTTGACTGTAAAGGACGGTGTCATCTTAAAACTTCCAAATGTGAATTGAAGCGAACTAATACCAATTTGCAAGTTATCTGTGACAAGATTTTCCTTGGTAATACAGAAAGTTTATTTTCTCTCTATGGTTTGTTAGTGTCATACGAAGCTAATGAAGAATTGAGAGAAGCTCTGGAACTATGCAAAACTAACCGAGGTATGACTGTTGATGGAATGGTGGATGTATTAACTAAGGCTTCAAATTCTCTCTTGTATTAAACTTACATTTAGCAACTGCTTATTCTACTTAACTGAATCTCAGCCTCTGATATTACGTATATGTAAACTGTATTTTAAAAATTGTATCACTAATGGTTCCATAACTTTTTATCGAAGTTATGTGCACAAAAGATACTTCATCTTATGTAACGTAATATTTTTCCTGTACAATGTACTATACCTGTAGTTAAAATATACAACATTATTCAGTGGCTCTGCAAATATTGGTGGAATGGCTTTGGTAATAACTGCTACTGATAACTGTAATGAGCAGATATATACTGGTTAAAATAAAGCTGAACAAGGATTGTTTGTGGATACAATGTAATGCAAAGTTTACAAATCCCACTAAACACACTGTAATTTTTACTATTTTATCACCCCAGGTATAGTACAGTACAGTATATGTATTAAGTAGAAGATTTAATATCATTGAAGAAGTGTGAATATCTAAGCTATGGTTATGTACTGTAATTTAAGGGAAAAATCTCATTTATAGTGTACCATTGATATCTGTCTTTTTCTAAATGGGTCAAACTGCATTTGATTTTGTAATACATTCAAAATTATCTTCACATTATTGGTGATGTGAATTATATGATTTAGCTGGACGGTTTACAAGTACATTAAAAATTTAACGCTAAATTTTGGTTGTATGCTATTGAAAAGGCTTTTGTTATTCAATATTTTATTGTAAAATGTGATCTACGACAGGGCATAGTCAAGTACACAGTACAAGCATGTGACTGGGTCCAGGACTTACTACAACATTCAAAGACCATACCAAAGGTTTTTTAAGTGATATTATTTATATTTTTATATACGTTACTGATAAAATAGACAACTTTTGTGTTGTGTGTCGTCTATGGCTTGAATGTAGGTATGATATTAATGAATAATATATATCTTAGTCTTTTTTAGCTAAAATTCTGTCCAGGGGAAAATCAGTTTTATACTGCAATAGTTCATAGTAGCTTAATCTATGGCAGTTTATCAATTAATATTTAGATACGGTGGTTTTTCTTTATCTCAGAGAACTGGTGTTTTTTTCTGTGCATGGAGGTGGATCACCTGTATCCTTCTGTAGTCTATCCTCATTAGCACTGTCTGTTCTTCACCATGGCTGTCAAATCACTGAGGCTTTTTCTTTGAGCTAATATCTATATCACCTATATCCTGTTCCCTTTCCTCGAGTTATTTTGCATGTGACCTCTGTTCTATTGTTTTTCTTGGAATTACTTTGCATATCACCTTTGTTGTATTGTTTTTCCAGGAATTACTTTGCATACTACCTTTGTTCTTTTGTTTTTCCTGGAATCACTTCTGCTTTATTGCAGTTTCTTGAACATTGTTCCCAAATATAGAAGATTGTTCTTAACTTCATTTTATTCACCATTCATTGCAATACTGTGGCTTACACTGTCTCACAAATATATCAATTTTATATGTGCTCTTTCAACATCCTCATATTCAAATGTGGCAGGAACCCAAAGATTATATTACCTCAGGTTGCTGAGTTTATTATGTGTACAAGAAGCACTTACTGCTCTCCATGTTACTTCTTTGTATGCCTCAGGCATAAGTAACTAAATAACAAAAAGGTACAATACCGTGACTGGAACAATACAACACAAATAACCCATACATAGGAGAGAGAAGCTTATGACAACGTTTTGGTCCGACATGGACCATTTACTACTATGTACTGGAGTTTACCTGGAGAGTGTTCCAGGGGTCAACGCCCCTGCGGCCCGGTCTGTGACCAGGCCTCATGGTGGATCAGGGCCTGATCAACCAGGCTGTTACTGCTGGCTGCACGCAATCCAACGTATGAACCACAGCTCGGCTGGTCAGGTACTGATTTTAGGTGCTTGTCCAGTGCCTGCTTGAAGACACCCAGGGGTCTGTTGGTAATCCCCCTTATGTATGCTGGGAGGCAGTTGAACAGTCTTGGGCCTCTGACACTTATTGTGTTGTCTCTTAACGTGCTAGTGACACCCCTGCTTTTCAGTGGGGGGATGTTGCATCGTCTCCTGAGTCTTTTGCTTTCATAGGGAGTGATTTTCATGTGCAAGTTTGATACTAGTCCCTCTAGGATTTTCCAGGTGTATATAATCATGTATCTCTCCTGCCTGCGTTCCAGGAAGTACAGGTTCGGGAACTTCAAGCTCTCCCAGTAATTGAGGTGTTTTATCTCCGTTATGCGTGCCGTGAAGGTTCTCTGCACATTTTCTAGGTCAGCAATTTCACCTGCCTTGAAAGGTGCTGTTAGTGTGCAGCAATATTCCAACCTAGATAGAACAAGCGACCTGAAAAGTGTCATCATGGGCTTGGCATCCCTAGTTTTGAAGGTTCTCATTATCCATCCTGTCATTTTTCTAGCAGTTGCAATTGATACAATGTTATGGTCCTTGAAGGTGAGATCCTCCGACATGATCACTCCGAGGTGTTTGAATTTAGTTTCTCACTCTATTGTGTGGTTGGAATTTGTTTTATACTCTGATGAAATTTTAATTTCCTCATGTTTACCACATCGGAGTAATTGAAATTTCTCATCGTTGAACTTCATATTGTTTTCTGCAGCCCACTGAAAGATTTGGTTGATGTCCGCCTGGAGCCTTGCAGTGTCTGCAATGGAAGACACTGTTATGCAGATTTGAGTGTCATCTGCAAAGGAAGACACGGCACTTTGGCTTATATCCCTGTCTACTACTACTTCCTCTAGCACTACTTCTCTTCTTCCTTTCCTACTACCTCTCTTGTCCAGTCCTTGTCTGTTGGCCTATATATACTCCCTCCTTCTCTTCTCTCCTTTTTGTTAGTGTGACTTTGTAAATGGTCCAAGCCAGACCGAAACGTCGTCATAAGCTCCTCTCTCCAATGTGCGGGTTATTTGTGTATTGTTCAGGCATAAGAGTTAAGACAGTACAGTTGTTACCATTGTTTTCATAGATTTTTTTATGGCTCCTCTACATATTAGTGTAGAACATTATGAATATACTGTACTATATTTGGTATTTTAGATAAACACTCAGCATAGTAGACCGATTGCACAATAATGTTGGTACTCATGACATTAAGGCATATCTAATACTGTATCATTCCTTATTTGGGAGGTTTGTACCTGTAACTCTGTTATTCAACAAACGTTTTCTTATTACTGTAGTATTATTTTAGATACAATTCTGAATACATTCATCCAGGAGATTTTATTTATTTATATATTTATTAACACATCGGCCGTTTCCCACCAAGGTAGGGTGGCCCGATAAAGAAAAACTCTCATCATCATTCACTCCATCACTGTCTTGCCAGAGGCATGCTGACACTACAGTTATAAAACTGCAACATTAACACCCCTCCTTCAGAGTGCTGGCACTCTGAAAGATATCACTGGCTCATACCTGTCACCTGTAGCTCAGTTGGTAGTGCACTCAGCTCAGACATTGAGTGTCTGTGGTTCGATCCCTGGTACGGGTGGAAATATTTTTTTTTATATTTTATTTAAAAATACATTACAATACATTAAAAATAAAAGAATCTCTACTCCAATGCTAAATACCAGTTTATACATTTCATCAATCTTAATATATTACAATAAGCCTGAATATTTCAATTACATGTATACTTATCACCCAACTAATAGGTGTACAATGTCATTACACAGAATTCCATGAAATTTACTTAAGAATTAATACAAATATTGACAATCCTCACAATCCTTCCCGTCTTCTAAATACAGTGTACACACATTCAGTTACATTTCGTTATGATCTAATCATAATTAAATTACCCCCCCCTCCCTTTTCCCCAGTGCAAAAATAAATGCCACTTGCACTAAACGTCACAACATCTTACATTTTTTCACTTAACTTATAAAATAATAACTATGTAAAGTAAAAGGACACAAGTGCAACTAATGTGGCATTTTATTATGGCAAGGTTTCGCTCTCCAGGAGCTTTATCAAGCCGTTACAAACAATACATGGACACAGAGGGTATATATAGGCTCAGAGTGAGGTGCAATACTAGTAGTAGTAGTAGTAGTAGTAGTAGTAGCAGTAGCAGTAGTAGCAGTAGTAGTAGTAGTAGTAGTAGTAGTACAATATGTAGAACAATTAACTTGCACATGAGTAAACGATGTAAAGGTTATTACTTGGGAAACAAAAATTGGTTAGACAAATATTTCTATTGGAGGCTGGATAGAGAAGGCCTGTTTCAATGTTCATTCTCTGTAATGCCTATTTCTGCAAGAATCCTCCTGAAAACAGTAAATCCTGCCATCACATAGTCTCTCCTGTTAATACTACACAAGCACATTACAGAGAATGAACATTGAAAAAGGCCTTCTCTATCCAGCCTCCAATAGAAATATTTGTCTAACCAATTTTTATGTTTCCCAAGTAATAGCCTTTACATCATTTACTCATGTGCAAGTTAATTGTTCTACATATTGTATTACTACTACTACTACTACTACTACTACTACTACTACTACTACTACTACTACTACTACTACTACTACTACTACTACTACTACTACTATACTACTACTACTACTACTACTACTACTACTACTATACTACTACTACTACTACTACTACTACTACTACTACTACTACTACTACTACTACTACTACTACTACTACTACTACTACTACTACTACTACTACTACTACTACTACTACTACTACTACTACTACTACTACTACTACTATACTACTACTACTACTACTACTATACTACTACTACTACTACTACTACTACTACTACTACTACTACTACTACTACTACTACCACTACTACTACCACCGCCGCCGCCGCTAGTATTGCACCTTCATTCATTCATTAGAGATTTGCCGGTACTTCCGGCCCGGGTCTTCTCCAGATGGTGACCCGGCGGGGGTGTCGTTCGTCTCCTTCATTCTTCTATCTTCTCTCTTGGGCCCTCCGGTTGGAGGGTAACTTCTTCTATCTTGCATTGACTCCCCAAGTGGGGAGTGTCTTCTTGCTTGGGATCTTTGATGTCACAATTGGGCAGAGGCAGAAAACAGGGTCCCATTGGAGCCACACCCCAGCTTTAGCAGGCAGCAAAGTGCTGGGGAAACTTGTCTTGACGGTGGTGCTAGAAGAGGGGATCCTCTTCAGCAAGCTGATTATACCTGTTCCTCAGTGCTATGTGGTCGATTCCAGCATTGTTGAAGGCAGTGTAGATTTTGTTGGCAAATTCTTGTAAGTGAGGATTCACAGTGTCTTTGTTATCCTGCCCACGTTCTGGAGTTTGCATTGGGTTCTTCTTCTGGTTGGATGTGCAGTGTCCACCACTCTTGCCCTTGGTTTCTTGTTGCCGTGGGGGATTGGCGGCGGCCTGGGGAGCTGCAGCTCTTGGTTCTTGAGTTTTGGGATTCTTGACCTTGACTCCTTGGTGTGGTGTAGCAGTAGTAGCGGTGTGGGGAGTTGCAGCCCTTGCTTCTTGCGTTTTAGCTTTCTTGGATGGCGGTTGAGTTGTCCGAGGCAAGGCCTCGGCTTGGACAGTTGCGGTGGTGGTGGAGGCAGGAGGTGGTGGACTCTCATTGGTGGAATTCACCGCCGTATCAGTAGTCTCAGACTGGTCCATCTCTATGTCAGGTGGAGGTTGTGACAGTGGTGGCACAGCAGTTAAGCTGGCAATATTTGCAGTGGTTTGTAGGATGTCAGTGGAAGGTGGAGATGCAGGGAATGTGAGTTCAGGCATGTTGTTGAGTTTGAATACTTCGTTGATGGTGGAGTTGAAGGAGCCAGGCTCAGCTGCATTCTATACATGAGCATACATGATGCAACATAGGATCTTGGTGGGATCGGCAGCAGGTGCTGTGAGGAAGGTAGTAGGAGCAGCTTGCGTGGCTTGTAGGATCTTGGTAGTGTCTGCTTGAATCTTGGCAATAGCAGAATATGTGGGTACTTGTGGTTTGGGCTTCTGTTGTTGCTGTTGTTTCTTGAGTATGTCCCTTCTGATAGGGCACCTGGCAGCAAGAGTATGATGGTCATCCTTGCAGTTCAAGCATTGCGGTGGGGAAGCAGTAGTGCAATTCTTGAAGTCGTGGCCCTCAAGGCCACAGGTGGAGCAGTACTGCACCTCACTCTGAGCCTATATATACCCTCTGTGTCCATGTACTGTTTGTAACGGCTTGATAAAGCTCCTGGAGAGCGAAACGTTGCCATAATAAAATGTCACATTAGTTGCACTTGTGTCCTTTTACTTTACATATTGTCAGTAATTCTACCAACTTTATTACAAAATAATAACTAACATAAATAAAACTTATGACAAGATTTAGATAGTAATTACTTGACAATAGTGAAGGGTACCAACTAATATGGTAACAGTACACTAGATATTGAAACACACACACACTAAATACATATTCCCATATTTATGTATTATCATGTTCAACAAGATATATATGTTCATTAACAAAGTTCCAGAGCAATATCAGACTTAATCTTTCACACACTAAATAACATAATACAGTGGACCCCCGGTTTACGATCAGCTCCCAATGCAACCAATTATGTAAGTGTATTTATGTAAGTGCGTTTGTATGTGTATGTTTGGGGGTCTGAAATGGACTAATCTAATTCACAATATTCCATATGGGAACAAATTCGGTCAGTACTGGCACCTGAACATACTTCTGGAATGAAATACTATCGTAAACCGGGGGTCCACTCTATAACATTATAGCTCCTAATGAAACATTTACAGAGCAGTACTACCTCAATCATTAAAAAACCATCCTGGCACAAGACACTTCAGAAAGCCACCCCCTGCCATCCCCTGACCCCATACTGTCTATATTAAAAAGCACAAACTCACGTTCCCTTTCATGCTCAAGCCCGTACCTGACGTCTAAAGTCATAAAACCCCTGTCTCTTAACCAAAAGTCACCAGTTCACCCCCCCTATGCCCCCCCTCATTCCTAACGACTTTACACCCATATACTCCACTACCACACACTTTTATTCCGCCTTCCATCCTCCACTAATCTCAAAACAGAACAAAAGTGCCAGTTTAGGGAAAAACAACCCATTCCAGCTCTAAATTACATCCAACCCTAACATTACACCTACCGTCAGATTGCGATAACCCAAGGGAAAACTATTTACCCACACCCTTCCATATAGTAGCCTATTTCTGCAAACTGTACGATACACACTCGCCGCAAGCGCCCGCACCCTACAATCACCTCCCACCTCCCGCATGCACCAAGACACATACAAAAAATCTGCCACCACATACATCACTGCCCTCTGAATGTCCTTGGAAACCCCGCCCACATCAAAATGCAAAGCCCTCAAAGTCGAAATGTTTCTCCCTCCTCCCGCCACTATACCCAGGACCCTCGCTAACCATGTCCTTACAACCTCCAAGTTTTCACAAAAATATACAGCATGAAAAGCAGTCTCCTCTTCCCCACAATGCAAACAAGTGCCCACACCTACATAACCCATTCTATATAGCACTGACCTTGAAGCTAGAATTCCCATAAAGAACCTATATACCACTTCATGAACCCTTGGCTTTAATCTAATCTTCCGAAAGTCTTCCCAAATGCCCCTCCAATCATACATCGGGTATGTTGCTACTCCCTGTATCACTTCACCCTGCCTACCTGTCCTCCCAAGCCTACTTACCCTTACTTTTCTTGCATCCCGTATTGCCAACAAATTACGCACCATATCTTCACACACCAATAACGCCTTCCCCTTCCACCATTTTTGCACATCCTCCATGACCTCTCCCACCCTTCTACCCCTCTCCCCTCCCGCCCTCAAGTACCGCTGCTTCACATACACTGCCTTCACGCGTGTGTCCAAAGGTATAAGACCCAGCCCACCCTGCCGCATGCCCATCATCACCACCTCCTTCCTTAGCCATGGCCTCCCATAACCCCACACATACCTCAAAACCACTCTCTCCAGTTCCTGAATATATCATGACCTCAGGGGATATACTTCTGCCACTCCCCACACTTTACTATACCCAAGTGTGTTTACTACCACCACCCTCTGCTGCAACGTTACATCCCCGGCCCTCCACCCGCGCATCCTACCCATTGCTCTACTCACAACATCCTTGGAATTTATGCTCTGCGCCTCCCCCGCGTCCGCCATGTACACAACCCCACATATCTTAATTCTATCCACTACGTTCCACCCATACAGTTCCCCCTCCCCCCGGGTGGAAACATTAGGCGTGTTTCTTTACACCTGCTGTCCCTGTTCACCTAGCAGCAAGTAGGTACCTTGGTGTTAGCTGACTGTTGTGGGTCGCATCCTGGGGGACATTGTAGATTAACCTAAGTTAATAATAATAATATCTTTATTTCTACAAGTACAAGGTATACAGACCATAGCTGACATCAGTGACATACTACTATATAGAAAGCCGCTTGTTATGCAGAGCATTTCGGGCAAATAAGCTCAATTTTGCCCCAGGATGCAACCCACACCAGCCCACTAACACCCAGGTACCCATTTTACTGATGGGTGAACAGGGACAGCAGGTGTTTTATGGAAATAGTACATCCTAATATTTTCCAGACATACTGGGGATTTGATCCCCGGGCCTCAGTGAGTGAGAATGTACGTACTAGCAATCCAGCAAGTTGCCTGAAATGCTCTGCATAACTAGGGGCTTTCAATTAGTATGTCATTGATGTCAGCTAGGTCTGTATGAGTTGTATCATATACTTGTAAAAATACTACTACTACTACTACTACTACTACTACTACTAATTATTATTATTCTGTACATTAGAGCAGTCTCATCTACGTGAACCAAATTGCATGCATCAAAGCAATACTCTTGCTCTTTGCTTTACTTTGAATATCTTGTATAACAAAGTTTTTGATTCTAATTATTCTGGGTGGATGCAATTCCTATAGTATAATAAATCAATACATTATGCATATTTCATCTGAAATTACGTTGTTGTCAACAAAGTATTATTTTGTATACATCTCTTATATTGATGAGTTACTGCGCGCGCGCGCGCGCCACACACACACACACACACACACACACACACACACACACACACACACACACACACACACACACACACACACACACACACACACACACACACACACACACACACACTGACGACACTGGAGGCCAGGAGGGTCAGGGGAGACATGATAACGACATATAAAATACTGCGCGGAATAGACGAGGTGGACAAAGACGGGATGTTCCAGAGATGGGACACAGACACAAGAGGTCACAATTGGAAGTTGAAGACTCAGATGAATCAAAGGGATGTTAGGAAGTATTTCTTCAGTCATAGAGTAGTCAGGCCATGGAATAGCCTAGAAAGTGATGTGGTGGAGGCAGGAACCATACATAGTTTTAAGGCGAGGTATGATAGAGCTCATGGGGCAGGGAGAGAGAGGACCTAGTAGCAATCAGCGAAGAGGCGGGGCCAGGAGCTGTGACTCGACCCCTGCAACCACAAATAGGTGAGTACACACACACACACACACACACACAGAGGAGCTAAGACTCGACCCCTGCAACCACAAGTAGGTGAGTACACACACACACACACACACATGTACATAGAGGAGGTGTCATTAATATGCTCCCTCATAGGTATACCTTTAGGAGACCATTTGCCTGGCAAATTCAAGAAGTGCCAGAACAACTTTTGTATGAATGGTGCCCCTTGCCATACTGCCAAAGACATAAAGTATTGGCTAAATTACCGTGATTTTTTCATACTTTCAATGATTGGCCTGGAAACTCAAAGGACTTAAATTCAGTAGAGAACATTTGGAATTGTACTAAATGTAAATTTCTCGACATGAACATGTCCTCCTAACCCAAAAATCACTAGTGCTGTTAAGCAGGTGTGGAAGGTCATTGACTTTTGTGTCCTTCATAAGTTAGCATTATCAGTACGTAGGAGAGTGATTTAAGGAGTGTATCATGAGGAAGGGTAATGCTACAAAACACTAGTGTGGCTGAGGAACATGTACATATTTCGTTATTATGTACATACTTTAAAACAATATGGTGAGCAGTGTTGTTTTCTGTCTTATTTTTTTATATTCATGCATATTTATGACGCCTACTGTGTACACTCATACGTACATATACACATACATACAATGTATACTGTATAATTTTTTATATCGAATTTCAAGACAAAACTCTCCAAAGATTTAAGACAAAGATTAAATGTATTTTGGTACTAGATGTATTATTTTTACCTCTATAATATTATCTTAGAAGCATATTTGAGGAACACGAGCCAGTTGGCCAATATTTAATGTGTGTACCTGGGGTATACCTGGAGAAGGTTTCGGGGGTCACCGTCCCTGAGGCCTGGTCTGTGACCAGGCCTCATGGTGGATCAGGTCTTGATCAACCAGGCTGTTACTGTTGGCCGCACGTAAACCAGCGTATGAACCACAGCCTGGCTGGTCAGGAAACTGCAGAAGGCTTATTGGTCCATGAAAGGAGATTTCTGTTTATACTAAGCAGTTTCCACTCATGCATTTATGAAATCTATGTTATAGTTGAAATATATTGTGATATTAGGAAATCTCTTCATCCAAGGAAATGGGGCTACAGTACTCTTCCTTGGTTCAAGCTTGGATACCTTCCATTCCCCAGGCACTGTATGGGTCTGAAGGATTTAGCTATTCTCCATAATCCTAAGTGTTTATAGGCCTCATAATTTTAAATTTTTACAATGATTTTATACAGTAAATTGAATTTAACCAAGGATAACCCAGTAATGTCAAAGGATGTAACTTATTACTATTGGAGTTCACATGATAATAATAAAATGATAATACTAGAATGGAGTATTTAATTCCTAAAAGATGTTTGGGGAGCAAGAGAAGAGTACAGAACAGATGAGGTCATCATGACACAGCGCAAACTGCTTCATCAACACCACTAGGGTCAACATAATGCCATTGCTGTGGTGAGCTGATATGGTTCATTCCCCCCTCCCCCTCCCCTCTCCTAACTTCCCTCCCTCATCCCTTCTTCCTACCCCTCACATCCCTTGCCCTCTTATCCCTCCCACATCTCTCCCATTTCCTTCCCCTTCCCTTCCTTCCCCCCCTAACCCTCTTCCCCTCCGAACCCCCTTCCCCCTCTTCATATACCCCTCTTAAGCTCCTTTTCAAGGATACACGAAAACTGGTGACTCAGCATAGTGTTCTGAGAATTTGGTGCACAAGTGAAAGGACCTGGGTTTAACATCCAGGCTGGATAAACCTGGGTAAGTTCCATTACACTTGCTGACTCCGTTCACCTAGCAGCAAGTAGGTACCTGGGTGTTGGTCCTCTCTTATGGGTGGTACCCCAGGCGAGAATTATTTTTTTTATTAATGTTGGTAGAATTACCAACAATATGTTAGGTAAAAGGACAAGTGCAACTAATGTGACATTTTACTGTGGCAACGTTATAGTTTGGAGGGGCTCTTGATCCCACCAGCACCTTTGAGTACCTTTGTTTGAGTATCTTTGTTCGAGTACCTTTGTTCGAATACCTTTGTTCGAGTACCTTTGTTTGAGCACCTTTGTTCGAGTACCTTTGTTCGAGTACCTTTGTTCGAGTACCTTTGTTCGAGTACCTTTGTTCGAGTACATTTGTTCGAGTACCTTTGTTCGAGTACCTTTGTTTGAGTACCTTTGTTCGAGTACCTTTGTTCGAGTACCTTTGTTCGAGTACCTTTGTTCGAGTACCTTTGTTCGAGTACCCTTGTTTGAGTACCTTTGTTCGAGTACCTTTGTTCGAGTACCTTTGTTTGAGTACCTTTGTTCGAGTACCTTTGTTCGAGTACCTTTGTTTGAGTACCTTTGTTCGAGTACCTTTGTTCGAGTACCTTTGAGTACCTTTTGTTCGAGTACCTTTGTTCGAGTACCTTTGTTCGAGTACTTTTGTTTGAGTACCTTTGTTCGAGTACCTTTGTTCGAGTACCTTTGTTCGAGTACCTTTGTTCCGAATCTGAATATCTTAACCCTTCTTAAAAATTTTATTTCTTTGCAGTGTTTACAATGTATGGTTATAATTTTGATTTCTTAAGTACAAAGAAAGCCACTATTATGCCGGGGCATTTCGGACAAGTAAGTTTATTCAGGTATACACAAATACAGTTACATAGATTATCATACATAACAGCATATGTGTAGACTAAACCTAATACAGCCAGCGCTGTATGACCCTGGTGAGTTTAGCGCTTAGTATTGATAATACTAGGAAAATTACCTCCTGTTGTGTAAAATACAGGATGTCCACAAAAACACTCCCTGATTTCAAACAGATATAACATGTAACTTTATTATAATAATCTTTCACTATAACATCAGTCAGTATTAGTAACCAAGCCTAAGTCTGGCCACTACAACATCAGTCGGTATTAGTAACCAAGCCTAAGCCTGGCCACTACAACATCAGTCAGTACTTGTAACCAAGCCTAAGCCTGGCCATTACAATATTAGTCAGTACTTGTAACCAAGCCTAAATCTGGCCACTACAACATCAGTCAGTATTAGTAACCAAGCCTAAGTCTGGCCACTACAACATCAGTCAGTATTAGTAACCAAGCCTAAGTCTGCCCACTACAACATCAGTCAGTATTAGTAACCAAGCCTAAGTCTGGCCACTACAACATCAGTCAGTATTAGTAACCAAGCCTAAACCTGGCCACTACAACATCAGTCAGTATTAGTAACCAAGCCTAAGTCTGGCTACTACAACATCAGTCAGTACTTGTAACCAAGCCTAAGTCTGGCCACTACAACATCAGTCAGTATTAGTAACCAAGCCTAAGTCTGGCCACTACAACATCAGTCAGTATTAGTAACCAAGCCTAAGTCTGGCCACTACAACATCAGTCAGTATTAGTAACCAAGCCTAAGTCTAGCCACTACAACATCAGTCAGTATTAGTAACCAAGCCTAAGCCTGGCCACTACAACATCAGTCAGTATTAGTAACCAAGCCTAAGCCTGGCCACTACAACATCAGTCAGTACTTGTAACCAAGCCTAAGTCTGGCCACTACAACATCAGTCAGTATTAGTAACCAAGCCTAAGTCTGGCCACTACATCAGTCAGTATTAGTAACCAAGCCTAAGTCTGGCCACTACAACATCAGTCAGTATTAGTAACCAAGCCTAAGTCTGGCCACTACAACATCAGTCAGTATTAGTAACCAAGCCTAAATCTGGCCACTACAACATCAGTCAGTATTAGTAACCAAGCCTAAGTCTGGCCACTACAACATCAGTCAGTATTAGTAACCAAGCCTAAGCCTGGCCACTACAACATCAGTCAGTACTTGTAACCAAGCCTAAGCCTGACCACTACAACATCAGTCAGTACTTGTAACCAAGACTAAGCCTGGCCACTACAACATCAATCAGTACTTGTAACCAAGCCTAAGCCTGGCCACTACAACATCAGTCAGTACTTGTAACCAAGCCTAAGTCTGGCCACTACAACATCAGTCAGTACTTGTAACCAAGACTAAGCCTGGCCACTACAACATCAGTCAGTACTTGTAACCAAGCCTAAGCCTGACCACTACAACATCAGTCAGTACTTGTAACCAAGCCTAAGTCTGGCCACTACAACATCAGTCAGTACTTGTAACCAAGCCTAAGCCTGACCACTACAACATCAGTCAGTACTTGTAACCAAGCCTAAGCCTGACCACTACAACATCAGTCAGTACTTGTAACCAAGCCTAAGCCTGGCCACTACAACATCAGTCAGTACTTGTAACCAAGCCTAAGTCTGGCCACTACAACATCAGTCAGTGTTCACATTGCAAGTTGCTCCATAAACATATTTATCTACGTTCATGTTATCATAGTGGGTTATAGATCTACTCAGGCTTCTAACTGCATTCCTATAACAATCATTTTCATTATTTACTTCTCTCCTAATATTATTCCTAATGCTAGACACAGTTATACCAAAGTTATATTCTACATTCTCCTTCTGGGTACTCTTCTTGGCTAACATATCAACTTTATCATGAAGAAGTAATCCAATGTATGATGGGATCCATAGCAATTGTACATTAATTCCTTTGTCCCTGATTTTTGAGTATCTAGACCTGGCTTCTCCAATGAGCATGTTGAAGAATTGAGACACTTATGCAACATATGGGAATCTTTATTGAAGAAACGTTTCGCCACACAGTGGCTTCATCAGTCCATTGCAAAGTAGAAATGGGTAAGGAGAGGGGGAGTTTGAGGTAATCAGTCCCTCAGCCTGGAATCGATGTGTTCAGTCCATCAATCTTGTAGGAAGTACAGCATAGGGCCAGAGAGGTGGCTTATATACTGTAGTCAGGTGAGTCGAAGCGGGAGGAGGCGAGGTCATAGTGGTACCTTCCACTAGTGTAAGTAGGTTTTCGTCCAAAGGTTGGACAAGTGTTGAAGAATTCTTTGTATCAAGATCCCATGATGTTGCAGTGCCTACAACATCATGGGACTGATGAAGCCACTGTGTGGCGAAACGTTTCCTAAATAAAGATTCCCATGTGTTGTATAAATGTCTTTAACTTGTTGGTTTTCAAAACCATTCATCACAACTGTCAGACACTGCATCATCATGGAATCTTGATACAAAGAATTCTTCAAACTTGTCCAACTTTTGGACGAAGACCTACTTCGACTAGTGGATGGTACCACTATGACCCCGCCTCCTCCTGCTTCGCCTCACCTGACTACAGTATATAAGCCACGTCTACGGCCCTATGCTGTACATTCTACAAGATTGATGGACTGAACACATCGACTCCAGGCTGAGGGACTAATTATCTCAAACTCCTCCTATCCTTACACCTTTCTGCTTTGTATTGGACTGATGAAGCCACTGTGTGGTGAAACGTTTCCTAAATAAAGATTCCCATTACCTGGAGTTTACCTGGAGAGAGTTCCGGGGATCAACGCCCCCGCGGCCCGGTCTGTGACCAGGCTTCATGGTGGATCAGAGCCTGATCAACCAGGCTGTTACTGCTGGCTGCACACAATCCAACGTACGAGCCACAGCCTGGCTGGTCAGGTACCGACTTTAGGTACTTGTCCAGTGCCTGCTTGAAGACAGCCAGGAGTCTATTGGTAATCCCCCTTATGTATGTGGGAGGCAGTTGAACAGTCTCGGGCCCCTGACACTTATTGTATTGTCTCTTAACGTGCTAGTGACACCCCTGCTTTTCATTGGGGGGATGTTGCATCGTCTGCCGAGTCTTATGCTTTCGTTGTGAGTGATTTTCGTGTGCAAGTTCGGTATTAGTCCCTCTAGGATTTTCCAGGTGTATATAATCATGTATCTCTCCCGCCTGCATTCCAGGGAGTACAGGTTCGGGAACTTCAAGCGCTCCCAGTAATTGAGGTGTTTTATCTCCGTTATGAGCGCCGTGAAGGTTCTCTGTACATTTTCTAGGTCAGCAATTTCACCTGCCTTGAAAGGTGCTGTTAGAGTGCAGCAATATTCCAGCCTAGATAGAACAAGCGGCCTGAAGAATGTCATCATGGGCTTGGCATCCCTAGTTTTGAAGGTTCTCATTATCCATCCTGTCATTTTTCTAGTAGATTCGATTGATACAATGTTATGGTCCTTGAAGGTGAGATCCTCCGACATGATTACTCCCAGGTATTTGACGTTGGTTTTTCACTCTATTTTGTGGAAGGAATTTGTTTTGTACTCTGATGAAGTTTTAATTTCCTCATGTTTACCATATCGGAGTAATTGAAATTTCTCATCGTTGAACTTCATATTGTTTTCTGCAGCCCATTGAAAGATTTGGTTAATGTCCGCCTGGAGCCTTGCAGTGTCTGCAATGGAAGACACTGTCATACAGATTCGGGTGTCATCTGCAAAGGAAGACACGGTGCTGTGGCTGACATCCTTGTCTATGTCAGATATGAGGATGAGAAACAAGGTGGGAGCGAGTACTGTCCCTTGTGGAACAGAGCCTTTCACCGTAGCTGCCTCGGACTTTACTCTGTTGACTACTACTCTTTGTGTTCTGTTTGTGAGGAAATTATAGATCCATCTACCAACCTTTCCTGTTATTCCTTTATCACGCATTTTGTGCGCTATTACGCCATAGTCACACTTGTCGAAGGCTTTTGCAAAGTCTGTATATAATACATCTGCATTCTTTTTGTCTTCTAGTGCATCTAGGACCTTGTCGTAGTGATCCAGTAGTTGGGACAGACAGGAGTGACCTGCTCTAAACCCATGTTGCCCTAGGTTGTGTAATTGATGGGTATCTAGATGGGTGGCGATCTTGCTTCTTAGAACCCTTTCAAAGATTTTTATGATATGGGATGTTAGTGCTATCGGTCTGTAGTTCTTTGCTATTGCTTTACTGCCCCCTTTGTGGAGTGGGGCTATGTCTGTTGTTTTTAGTAACTGTGGGACGACCCCCATGTCCATGCTCCCTCTCCATAGGATAGTAAAAGCTCGTGATAGGGGCTTCTTGCAGTTCTTGATGAACACGGAGTTCCATGAGTCTGGACCTGGGGCAGAGTGTATGGGCATGTTATTTATCGCCTGTTCGAAGTCATTTGGCGTCAGGATAACATCAGATAGGCTTGTGTTTACCAAATTCTGTGGCTCATAAAAAAATTAATTTTGATCTTCGACTCTCAGTCCGGTTAGTGGCTTGCTAAAAACTAAGTCATATTGGGACTTGAGTAGCTCTCATTTCCTTGCTGCCATCTGTGTAGGACCCATCTTGTTTAAGTAGGGGCCCAATACTGGATGTTGTTCTCGACTTAGATTTGGCACAAAAAAAGAAATACTTTGGGTTTCTTTCGATTTCATTTATGGCTTTTAGTTCTTCCCGCGATTCCCGACTCCTATAAGATTCCCTTAGCTTAAGTTCGATGTTTGCTATTTCTCTCACCAGTGTCTCCCTACGCATTTCAGATATATTGGGATCTTTTAGCCGGTGTTATTCTTTTCCGTCGCCTGTAAAGGGAGCGCCTGTCTCTTTCTATTTTACATCTACTCCTCCTTGTTCTTAAGGGAATAAGCCTTGAGCATACATCGAGTGACACCGAGTTAATGTGTTCTAGGCATAAGTTGGGGTCTGTGTTGCTTAGTCTATCTTCCCAGCTTATATCGTTTAGGACTTGATTTACTTGGTCCCACTTTATGTTCTTGTTATTCAAGTTGAATTTGGTGAATGCTCCCTCGTGACTAATCTCATTTTCTCGGTCTGGGGCTCGCGCATACATGTCTGAACCTCAATTATGTTGTGATCTGAGTATATTGTTTTTGATATGGTGACATTTCGTATCAGATCATCATTGTTAGTGAAGATGAGATCTAGTGTATTCTCCAGTCTAGTAGGCTCTATTATTTGCTGGTTTAAGTTGAATTTTGTGCAGAGATTTAGAAGCTCGTGTGTGTGTGAGTTTTCGTCTGAGCTACCTCTGGTGTTATCACTGCAATAACATTATTTGCTATATTCCTCCATTTTAGGTGCCTCAAGTTGAAATCCTCCAGGAGCAAGATGTTGGGGGCAGGAGCTGGCAGATTTTCCAGACAGTGGTCAATTTTTAACAGCTGTTCCTGGAATTGCTGGGATGTTGCATCTGGAGGCTTGTAGACTATCACAATGACTAGGTTTTGGTTCTCGACCTTTACTGCTAAAAACTTCCACTACATCATTTGAGGCAATAAACAGGTCTGTGCAAACAAGTGACTGCGATATACAGGCTAACTTCCCCCCCCCCTTTTGCCTGTTCACTCTGTCACATCTGTATAGGTTGTAACCTGGGATCCATATTTCGTTGTCCAAGTGGCCCGGTGGCCTGGTGGCTAAAGCTCCTGCTTCACACATGGAGGGCCCGGGTTCGATTCCCGGCGGGTGGAAACATTTCGACACGTTTCCTTACACCTGTTGTCCTGTTCACCTAGCAGCAAATAGGTACCCGGGTGTTAGTCGACTGGTGTGGGTCGCATCCTGGGGGACAAGATTAAGGACCCCAATGGAAATAAGTTAGACAGTCCTCGATGACGCACTGACTTTCTTGGGTTATCCTGGGTGGTTAACCCTCCGGGGTTAAAAATCCGAACGAAATCTTATCTTAAGTGATCCTTTATGTGGGTCTCTGTGAGAGCCACGAACATTGCATTTGCCTCTGCAAGTAGTCCACTGATGAAAGGTATTTTGTTTGTTGCTGGCTTTAGACCTTGTATATTTGCAAAGAAGAATGTCATCGGACTGGTGGTACTGGGGGGGGGGACTTTTTTCCGGCACTAATATCTGTATCTGTTGGTTTGGAGTGGAAGAGTTTGCTCCATATATTGTATAAAAATATGAAACTAAGGAATAACTTGCAGTATTAATTAAATCAATGAATATTGTAGGCCTACTGATAGGCAGTCACTGATCCAACACGTTTTAGGTGGAAATATGTACATAAAAAGTACAATTATATAGTGTAAATTACCTAGGATAACCTCAAGAAGTGAGATATTTGAAGTACTAACTTACACGGGTCATACAGCTCCTAGGGAGGCAAAACCAGGTTTGATATACGTGGAGGGCTGCGCAAATTCCTTGGATCAAGAGCTATTCACCAATATAAGGGCAATTTCCTAGAGTAGAACATGAAACAAACTTGTATTAAACAAACAAGCTAGGCATAATGAGATACACGAAGGTCGTAAATTATCTGCTCTTCCACTTAGACCAACGGGACTCTATAACTGCATGAAATATAATATTTTGACGTATAATATAAGAAATATATGTGAACTAGTGTAATGGTAGTCAAGTGCTGAGTGATCACTCACCAGCCATGGCTACCAACGCAAACCTTCACATCCGCTTCAAATTACGTCACATAAATGAATATACCACATATGCAAAATTCATGAAAAAAACAATATTAACTAACTGATAAGTGTATATTTTTATTCAGTGAGTTGTTAAGGATACAGTATGTGAGTGAGGTGTGAAGGATGGGAGGGTTGGTGGTGTTGGTAATCCTGAGTACAGCTGTACCAGTCATAACAAGTGATCAGCTGGTGACTCGCACCTCTCCTCCTCCTCCTCCTCTGCTGTTATTACCTCACTATACACTACACAGACTGAGAGGAGCAGTACTAGTGACCAGTTGGCACTATACCACCACCTGCACCACACCAGAACCAGCTGCCCGGGAGACGATGGGTTGGAGAGTGACTGTGTTGGTCGTGGTGCTCATTACTGGTTAGTTGTGTCCAAACTTATTAACCCATTTCAACAAATTCCGAAAAAAATGGCATAAAAAGAGGCTCGATATCTGTTTTAGACAGTAGGCTGCTGGTCAGCCCTAGGTGGTGGTCAGCCTAATTAAGGCATCCTTTTCAAGGATGCCTTAATTAGGAGGATTAATACAACTGTAGGTATTAGTTTGCATGGTATATAATGTGAGATTTAAACATTGTAATATATTAAGCACAATGAAAGCCACTAACATGGCCGAACATTTCTGGCAGACTAATAATTACTACTTAAAACTAAACATTAGTTTATGGAGTGGTAAATTTTAATTCATTATTTTAAATTGTAAGAGGTAGCCAAAAATATCTTAATATTTATATTAGAGAGGTAGCTAGTAACAAATACTTTAATTAGTAAAATTTACAATATTACAACAGTATAAATTTTAAAGTGAGTTAATATTTTTGATTGGTCTAGTGGTTTTTAAAGTTAATAGGGATTACTGGAGAATAAAAGTTATTACAATCGAAACAAAGCACTAAACCCACAAGGGTCACACCGTTAATGGAAATGAGTCACTTTGACTTGTGTTGTCCTAGGTAATTTACAGAAATGTTACTTTGTATGGTAATTGTCCTTGTATGGATTTCTACCTAAATAAACTTGTATAGCACTGGAGGGTGGGAAGAAGAGTGTATTAAAATTGTAAAGCCATGGCTGAAATTATTTGTAAGTTACCTCATTTTGAGAAACTTTAGTTTTGAGGTCCGTTCTGGCCTATCATAATGTGAGTGATGTAGTATATTGTATATTGTCCTCAAATTTTTTGTTTAATTGGGAATGAGAATTATAATAAACTGACATTATGGAAATAGAGTACGATTGATATTGGGTTAAGTGACAAAGAAACTACATAAAAGTGCCTTATGCAGGGCATTTCAGGCAGCCATAAAATGAAATTTAACTTGCTTTATAAATATACATAAAATTAAATTAATGGAGTGCTATACTTTGAAATGTGACAGTTTTCTCTACTGTAACAATATTTATGATTTAACACTGGCATGTTTTGTAACAATTCGGGTCCATCTTGCACTATGCAAAAATGCAATGCACATAAAGGACCTGAAGATCTGGAACTCTTTGCCAGAAACAGCAACAAGAGGTCCCCTACCCACAAATCGGTTTAGGACCATACTCAGAAATCATATTCTCACAATAACAAACATACCCACACTATGCAAAACCCTAACCAAATTCAAAGCAACTCTACCAAATATTTTATCCCTTGACATTAAGCCATTACTACGAACTTAAGAATGTATGCTCGTATCGTAAATTGTACTACCTCATGTTAATAATAGTTAAATACTAAATATTTGTATTCTACCACTCTTCACTTGCACAGACTTAAGTAGACTGTGTATTCGGTTAAGTCTGCTTGAAATGCCACGGCATGATAGTGGTTTTTTTTTTTTTTTTTTTTCCAATCGAGTTATAAAATGTAAACGCACATTGTAACCTTAGCAAAGAAAGTTGTTTGTTTTGGTTTATTTTTATTAAATACTTGGAACATGGTTTTTGGTTAATATATATGTTGAAACTTGTTTGATGCAGGTCAAAGTATGTTGCGTAATTAACCAAAGGAGGTTCAAACATCAATGTGGACACTTTTTTTTTTTTTTTTTTTTTTTTTTTTTTTTTTTTTTTTCACTCGTAGGTAGTAGCTCTAGTTTTTGGACTGATAGTGTCTATAATAGTTTGTAGGCATCAACAACTTTTTCCCTATGAAAAATGTTGATAAACAAAAATAGATGAAGGAAATAAAAGTTTCTTGCAACTAAGTGGGAAATTTACTAAATTATGGTGGCACTGGACAAATTTTAATATAGGTGAGGCATGGGGTATTAAGTTTCTGAAAGAAGGCTAAAGGCAGTAGATTTCACATTTTAAAGTGGTATGATTTGAGTATTGTGCAGAGAATTCAGTGCATAGAAACTGGACTGAGTTATGAAAGTTAAAGTAGTTGAGGGATTGTTGTGGTGGTTTCCTTGTTTAGAGCGGATAGAATAAATTACGATGACAAAGGTGTGTAAATCTGGGATGGAAGGAAAGGGAGACGCTGGGTTCGTAGAAAGTGTTTCGTGTGAAAGTTTTAGTGGTAGGCACTTTAATGTTCAGCCAGCATTGTTTTAGATTGCAGGAGTTGACCTGCTGTCGGTGTGAATGAGGCATTTGTAAAGGTTCAGGAAACCCAGCTAATTGGTAAGTATAATTCCTACCCTGTGAAGGGGTGGGGATGGATTTTGATGTTTGTGCACCTTTGGAAAAAGTTACATGGAAAAACACCTGCAGTTGTGACATTTCCAAGCATGACTGCTGCTTCTGGTAAGATGGCCATTTAAAATAAAGTAAGCTTGTATTTTTGGTTGCCCTACTTTTCGAAGGGAAAACTGCTGACGAGGAAAGTTGTTCGTTGGTCTGATTTTAGTTAGAGCTGCACTTGTAATTTTTTATCTCTGTTTATAGAACAGTAAATCATAATTTAGTGCATCAGTCTTCGACAGTAAAATAATGGTAATCTGATGTTTTTTAGATTTTTTAGTATTTTTTTTGTGCTGTTTGTACGAACATTTGTTACCTCGTGCTGTTTTTTTTCAGTAGATGGGACAGTATGCCACAAATTTAACTTTCCCTTTTCCAGTACTATACTTCACTACCATTTAATGTTATTTGGCAAGCATTGACAGTGATTTTTTTTCCTCCAGGAATTGTAGGACAACAATTTAGTTTAGATGATGTAAAACTGAAGCATAACATAGATGACCCTGATGATGTGCCGGAGATATCAGATTGGAAGCAACGATGCCGTGAAACTGTTGGCGAGGATGCTGTGAAAAGAGATAGAGGTAAGGCAGTAAGTACACTATGCAGTCTTGGTAGTTTTTGATATGTAATTTTAGTCATAGCTCTAGTGGAGTAAGCTGTGAAAATAACCAGGACAGTATTAACCCCTAAACTGTCCAAACGTAGATCTGTTCGCTTGCGTAGCGCTCTGAACATAGATCTACATCTTTTTGTACGTGTTTTCAAATAGGGAAATCAAGGTCGGACAGTTTAAGGGTTAAGTGATAAAATTTAACAATGCAGTTGTTGGCTCATTCTTTACTCCATTTCGGCAGTCTAAAAATGTGCTTGGTTTTTTTTTTCAATTTGGTTTGCATTTGTGACCTTTGTTCATTTTAGTAGTCCTATCAGAGCAGTTTATATTTTACTATGTGATCATTTATATCTTGTGCATTATACTTGTTTTATTCCTAGCTTTTCAGACTGGCATTTCATATGGACTATTAATTGGAGTTTAATTTTCTGTAAAACTTGTTAATTTTGATGAGTTCTTACACTTTTTGAAGATTTATATTTAATATTTTTATGCAAGTAACCTCTATTTAAGGTGGTTGAAGTTTGGAATTTTAGTTTGATGCATTTTTCTTTAATGGTGTACCTTTAGTAAAAGGTTATATCCACTCAGTAAGTGCAGTACAGGTCTGCCATCACAAATCCGGTAATCAGTTTTCGGTTCCTTCAGTTATTCGTCACTAATTTTGGCTAGCATAATTTCATATTACCAGGGTCGCCACACCACCCTGCTGGTACTGTTTGGTGGCACTACTTGCTGCATAAGTCATTCCAATTTCTTTTTCTCCATTTATTGTTTTAACCTGCTTACTTTTAGCCCTAGCCATGGTTCCAATGAATAAAAGAAATGCTTCTCATTATGTAAAGCACCTGCACAGTACATTATCCATTAAAGATAAGGTGGCTTTGAAGCCACTGTCGGTTGTCATGAACTCGGTCTCATGAAGCAGGAGAATATGCTTTATTATGCTAATATCAACACTACAGCTTATTTGCCTATCACAGTTGATCTAATGACATAAGAAACAATATAAATAACATAAAACATGTTAAATACTCCAGAATGAATAATATTTGGCATAACACCGAGCAGTTCGACGGAGGTATGAAGAGGATATGGTACACAAATACCATTCTCCTATCCCTGTCTTGGGGGCTTATATTAGAGAAAACGGAGTGTAGCACAGGGCTAGCCTGAAACAAAAAAGTTTTCTCTATAGATTATCTCGCATAGCAGCATATGTGTAGAGAACCTAGGATAACCCAAAAAAAGTCAACATGGCTTATTTTTAGTACCTGGCTTGGGTTAGCCATATATGATTTTTGGTAGATATTCGATTCTCAGCCAGGGTAGAAACATTAGGCGTGTTTCTTTACACCTGTTGTCTGTTTACCCATCAGTAAATGGGTACCTGGGTGTTAGCCGACTGGTGTGGTTGTTATCCTGGGACACTGACCTAATTTTCTTGAAATACTTTGCATAACAAGCGGCTTTCTATACAGTAGTATGTCACTGATGTCAGCTAGGACTGTATACCTTGTACATATACGTGTAGTAAATAAAGATATTATATTTCTCAGTTTGTTGGGTTATCTTATTCAAACTTGGGCAATGTATGATGGAAAGATACTTCTTCACGTACACCAAAAATGAAAGAAATCATACCATAAATAGCGAAGTTCACTTCTCGGCCATTACCGGCCGCTTAGCAGTATATTTTTGTATGGTTATGGTTATATTCTCATTTTTTCGGTCTCATTTGATAGAATGAAATATATATTACAGAAAGATATGATTTTGATTGCTTTCATGACAAAAAGTACCTTGAAATTACGCTCACAGTAGCGAAAATGTTCTATTCTTTAGCGAAGCTCAAGAGTAAACAAATGACGTCATCGTCCAATACCTGCCCGCCTGCCAGTCTAAATTCTAGTACGGAGTCAAGAATGGCTTGACATTATTTATACAATTATTACAATAATGCAGCAGTCTGCATAACAGTAAATCTTCTACTTTTTTTATTTGTGAATAAAACTTTCAAATGAAAAGCAAGAGTAATATAAGAGGGGCCTGTAGCCGTGACTAATGAACAGAGAAAATGTTATTTTAGTGTCAGGAATGTCTGCATTGTTTATTCTGGATCCTATTGAAATTGGCATCTGTTGAAATTTGTGTGAAATTGGCCAAATTGCCAATTTCTGACCACTTTATTGGGTAGTTTAAATAAGTGAATGGGCAGTTTCTTGTACTCAGTTGACAGACTAGAAGTAAATAAGTTTATTCAGGTATACACAAATAGTTATAGATTATCATACATATCAGTGTATGTGTAGATAACCTAGATAACCCAGAAAGGTCAGACAGTGACTTATTTCCAGTACCTGGGTTTGGCTTGCCATATATGATTTTTGGTAAATATTTTTTTTTCTTGGTTGTTTGTTGGGCTCTCTCATTGAAACTTGGGCAGTGTATAAAGGAAAGATGCTTCTTAACGTACAACCAAGAATAAAAAAGGACGGACGATAAACATGGAGTGTAACTTTCACGCCATTAGCTGCCTCTTTGCAGTATATTTTTGTATGATTTTTCTGGTTGTATTATTTTTTTGGACTCGTTTGATAGAATGGAAGATATATTACAGAAAGACAATGACTTTGAATGCTTTCACGATGAAAAGAACCTAGAAATTGAGCTCAAAGTACGAAATGTTAGATATTTTTGCCGATGTCAATGAAACTTGCGCAATCAAGTTGGTTAATTTATTATGTGTATTCTAACCTAACCACTCTGATTCGGCAAATTCCAGTAATCCGGCACACAACAGGCCCAATGATGCCGGATTTGTGATGGAGGACCTGTAACCAAGATTTCCCTCCTAAAGCAAAGATGTAATTTCTTTCTTTGAGCTAGGGATTCATTCAGATATGCTTTAACTGTCTAGTGTCAGTGCTGTACTTCACAGTAAATTTACCTAGATGTCTACGTCCAAAGCAGCATTCGTTGTTAGTGGTTCATTTAATGTTGGAAAGAATTAGTGGCATCTGGCTTTATTTGTTTATTTATTTATTTTATTTACTATTTATTTAATTAATTTGAACTACATACTGCAAAGGAAGTTTTAGAGTAGCCAATTCTTTGTAGACTAAATTCTAGTTAATACTAACCGGATTCTTGTTTAGATTTGCAAAATTGTTTTGATCTATAATTTAACTTTGTATATTTTTAAGATTGCCCAATACTTGCACAAGAAGAAAAAAAAAAAAAAAAAAATAATATATATATATATATCTTATATATATATATATATATCTATATATTTATATATATATATATAATATATATATATATATATAATATATATATATATATATATATAATAATATATTAATATAATATATAATATATATAATATATATATTAATATAATATATATATTATATATATTATATATATTCTATATATTATATATATTAATATATAATACTATATATTATATATATTATATATATTATATATATTATATATATTATATTATATCTATATATCTTATATATAATTTATATATATTCTATATATTATATATAATTATATATAATATATATAAATTATATATATTATATATATTATATATATTATTATATATTATATATATTATATATATTATATATATTATATACTTATATAGTATTATATATATTTATATTATACTATATATTATATAATTATATATATTATAATTTAATATATATTGATATATATTATATATATTATAATATATTATAAATATTAATATATTATATATATTATAATATAATATATATATTATATATATTAAAATATATTATATATAATTATATAAATTATATATATTATATATATTAATATATTATATATATTATATATATTAAATATATATATTATATATATTATATATATTAATATATATTATATATACTATATATATTATAAATATTATATATATTATATTATATTATATATATTATATAATTAATATATTTATATATATTATATATATTATAATAAATTATATATAATAAATATATTATATATATTATATTAAATTATATTATATATATTTTATATATATTATATATTATATATATTTGATAGATTATATATACTATATATATTATATATATTTTAATATTTTATATATTTTCTATATTTTATATATTTTATATATTTTATATATTTTTATATATTTTATATTTTTTATCTATTTTATATATTTTATATAAATTTATATATTTATTAAAAAAAATATTTTATATATTCATAGATATTTTATATATTTCTATATATTTAATATATTTTATATATTTTATATATTCTAGATATTTTATATATTTTAATATATTTTTATATATTTAATATTTTATATATTTATATATTTTATATATTTATATATTTATATATTTTATATATTTTTATATAGTTGTATATATTTTATATATTTTATCTATTTTATAAAATATTTTAATTTTATAAATTATATATATTTTTATATATTTTATATATTTTAATATTTATATATTTTATATATTTTATATATTTATATATTTTATTATATTTTATATATTTTATATATTTAATATTTTAATATATTTTATATATTTTATTATTTTATATATTTTATATAATTTATATATTTTATATATTTTTATATATTTTATATATTTTATATATTTATATAATTAAAATATGTTATATAATTTATTATATTTTATATAATTTTATATATTTTTATATATTTTATATATTTTATATATTTTTATTATATTTTATATATTTTTATATATTTTATATATTTTATATATTTTATATATTTATATTATTTTATATATTGTATATATTTTATATATTTTATATCTTTTATATATATATATATTTTATATAATTTTATATATTTTATATATTTTATATTTTTATATTATTTTATATATTTTAATATTTTATATATTTTATATATATTTTTATATTTTATATATATATATATTTATATATATTATATTATATATATATATATATATATATATATATATATATATATTACATATATATCTATATATATATAGATATATATAATATATAATTTTTTTTTTTTTTTTTTTTTTTTTTTCTCCCCAACATGTCCGGGGGGCCGCTCCCACCGAGGCAGGTGACCCCAAAAAAGAAAGAAATCCCCAAAAAGAAAATACTTTCATCTATCATTCAACAACTTTCACCACACTCGCACATTATCACTGTTTTTTGCAGAGGTGCTCAGAATACAACAATCTAAGAAGCATAAACATATAAAGATACACAACATATCCCTCCAAACGCCAATATCCCAAACCCCTCCTTTTAAAGTGCAGAGGCATTGTACTTCCCATTTCCAGGACTCAAGTCCACGATATATGAAAATAACCCGGTTCCATTCCCTCTGAATCCCTTCATCTAAATATTACCGCTGCTCACACTCAACAGATCGTCCGTCCCAAGTAACCATCGTCTCCATTCACATCCTATCTAACACGCTCACAACGCTTGCTGGGAAGTCCAAGCCCCTTACCCGACAAAACATCCTTTACCCCCTCTCTCCAACCCTTTCGAGGACCGACCCCTACCCCCCTGCCTTCCCTATAGATTTATTATGCTTTCATGTCATTCTACTGGTGATCCATTCTCTCTCTAAATGACCAAACCACCTCAACAACCCCTCTTCTGCCCTCTGACTAATACTTTTATTGAACTCCACACCTTCTCCTAATTTCCACACTCCGAATTTTCTTCATAATATTTTTACACCACACTTGCCCTTAAACAGGACATCTCCCCGCCTGCCGTCCAACCGTCTCCTCGCGGCTGCATTTACCACCTCAAGCTTCACAACCCAAATAAGAGTGTTGGTACTACTATACTACATACCATTTCCTTCTTTGCCTCCATAGATGAACGTTTTTTGACCTCCACATATACCTCAACGCATCACTCCACCTTTTTTTCCCTCATCAATTCTATGATTAAAACCTCATCCCTTCATAAATCCATCCGCCGACACGTCAACTCCCAAGTATCTGAAAACATTCACTTCTTCCCATACTCCTCCTCGCCCAATTTGATATCCAATTTTTCTTTTATCTACATCATTTGAACACCCTCATCACCTTACTCTTTTCTATGTTCCTTTCCACAACTTTCCCCTACCTTTACACACATTCCCAAACTCATCCACTAACCTTTGCAATTTTTCCCTTATATAGAATCTTCCATAAGCACTAGTATCATCAGCAAAAGTAACTGTGTCAATTCCCATTTTGATTTGATTCCCCATAATTTAAATCCACCCCTCTCCCAACACCCCTAGAAATTAACATCTTTACAACCCCATCTATTAATATATTAAACAACCATGGTGACATTCACATCCCTGCTAAGACCTACTTTTACAGGGAAGTAGTCTCCCTCTCTTCTACACACCCTAAGCCCTGAGCCTCACTATCCTCATAAAAACTCTTTACAGCATTTAATAACTTACCACCTATTCCATATACTGCAACATCTGCCACATTAGCTCTCCTCTATCCACTCTATCCTAATGCCCTTTTCTAAATCCATAAATGCAGTAAAAAACTTCCCTACCTTTATCTAAATAACTGTTCACATATATGCTTCAATGTAAACACTTGATCTACACCATCCACCTACCCATCTGAAACCTCCTTGCTCATCTGCAATCCTACAATCTGTCTTGCCCCTCTAATTTCTTTCATTATAACCTAACCGTACACTTTTCGTATACACAGTAAACTAATTCCTCTAATAATTTTACAGTCTCTTTGTCCCCTTTCCCTTTATATAAAGCGACTATACATGCTCTCCGCCAATCCTCAAGTAACCATTCCCCTCTTTCAAACATTTAATTACACCAAATTTCCACTCACTCCAACACTACATTTCCCCCCTGCTTTTAACATTTCCTGTCATTGATCCCCATCTTTTCCAGCTGCTGTTACCCCCTTTGGATTTACGTAATCCTCACGTTTCCTACCCCCCACACTTACATTCTGCCTTCACATCCTAAAAGAGGTATACCTCCCTGACCAGTGCATGAAATTAACTGCCTCTGTTTCTTCTTAACATTTAAAAGTTCCCTTAAAATATTCTCGCCATCTACCTAATAACCTCCATTCCCCATCTACTACTCCCTACTCTGATTTTAACTGACAAATCCATACTTTCCCTAGGCTTTCTTAACTTGTTTAACCCTTTTCGGGTCCAAGGGCCCAAATCTGGAGTCACGCACCAGTGTCCAAGAATTTAAAAAAAAAAAATTATTTTTTCTCTGAAATCACGTAGAGAATCTTTTGTGAGGTAATAAAAAAAAAGTACGAATTTGGTGGAAAATTGAACGAAATTATGCTCACGCAGAATTTTGATGTGTCAGCGATATTTACGAATCGCGATTTTGCCGACTTTGACTCCCATTTTTAGGGCCAATTACATTATTCCAATCAACCAATTCTTAGCTATTACACTAGTATTACTTCTATTCTATCGATTGAGCACAAGAAATCGCCAAGTCAACCTGTTTCAACTACAAAAAGTGATCGGAAATTGCTAATATGGCGAATTTAACACAGAAGTTTCAAAATATTCCAATTTCAAAATAGGGTCAGAATGAACAATGAGGCATTCCTGGCACTAAACTAACATTTCCACCTCTGTTCATTAGTTATGTTTTGAGCTTTACAAATAAATTCCATTTGATTTTTTTTCACATAATGAATTTTTTTTATTCACGACCAAAAAATAGAAGAATTTACTGTTTATGCAATACTGGAAAATTGTATAAATATCTCACCAATATTTGTGAATGTATATTAGACCACCAGCTGACGTGGTATTAAGACGGTGAGGTCGTTTGTTTACACTCTTGAATATCGGCCAAAAATTAAACATTTCCGCTACTTTGAAGCTCGTTTCAAGCCATTTCCAAATGCTAAAAAACCATCAAATCATCTCTAATTTCTGTAATAAGTCTTTTCCATTCATCAAATGAGACCAAGAAATCGCAAATACAACTATAAAAAACATACGAAAAAACACTGCAAAGTTGCAGTAGGTTGGGAGTAATCGAAAAATCATGATTTTCCTTTTTTTTCTCATTAATACACAGTGGTCTGCAGGATCTGTTTTATGTGGTGCAACACATACCACATAGATGTATTCTCTCATATCTAGGCCCAATGTACCCTCATTTTATCAGAGTGAGCTGACTCATGGCGTATGATCAACGGTTTTTTGGACCCGAACATAAGCCGTAGATCTACGGGACGACCCTGAAAGGGTTTGAAACTCACTCCAACATTTTTTCTTATTACATTAAAAATTTTTGACAGTGCCTCACCACTTTATCATCTGCTCTCCACCTCCTTTTGCACTCTCTCACCACTCTTTAACCTTTCTTTTACTCTCCATATACTCTGCTCTCTTAGAACACTTCTGCTTTGTAAAAAAACCTCTCATAAGCTAACCTTTTTTCTTTTATTCACACTGTTTTTACTTCATCATTCCACCAAGTCACACCTCTTTCCTCCTGCCGCCCACCCTCCTCTAACCACACACTTCTGCATCCACATTCTAATACATGTACTTGCATTTTATATACTATTATTCAACCCCTCTTCAAACCCCCCCCCACTACTCATCTTTGCACTAGCCCACCTTTCGCAATAGTCGCTTATATCTCACTCCGTATATGTAATTTCCTTTCACCCCCCCCCCCAACAAGTCGGCCACAAGTCGGGGGGCCGCCTCCCATCGAGGCAGGGTGACCAAAAAAGAAAATGCTTTCATCATCATTCAACACTTCACCACACTCACACCATTTATCACTTGTTCTATTGTGCAGAGTGCTCAATACAACAGATTTAAAGCATCTACGTATAAAGATACACAACATATCCCTCCAAACTGCCAATAACCCCGAACCCCTCCTTTAAATTGAGCATTGTACTTCCCATACAGGACGCAAGTCGACTATATAAACTAACCGTTTCCCCTGAATCCCTTACTAAATATAACCCTGCTCACACTCCAACAGATCGTCAGGTCCCAGTATCATTCGTCCTCCATTCACTCCCTATCCAGCACGCTCGTGCACAGCTTGCTGGAAAGTCCAAAGCCCCTCCCCACAAAACCTCCCTTTACCCCCTCTTTCCACCATCGAGACGACCCCTACCCCCTCCTTACCTTCCCCTTTAGATTTATATGCTTTCCATGTCCTTCTACTATGATCCATTCACTCTAAAATGACCAAACCTCCACAACAAAAACCCCAAACTCCCTCCTTCAGGAGCCCTCCGACTGCTTTTATTAACTACAACCTTTCTCCTAAAGTTCCACACTCCGAATTTCTGCATAATATTTACAACACAACATTGTCCCTTAGAACAGGACATCTCCACTGCCTCCGTCTCTCGCTGCTGCATTTACCACCCAAGCATCGCATCCAATAAGAGTGTTGGTACTACTATACTTTCATACAATCCCTTTTTTGCCTCCATAGATAATTTTTTTGACTCCACATAACCTCACCGCACCAATCGCCTTTTTTTTTTCCCTCATCATTCTAATGATTAACCTCATCCTCATAAATCCCATCCGCCGACACGTCAACTCCCAAGTATCTGAAAACCTTCACTTCTATCCATACCCTCCTCCCCAGTGGGATATCCATTTTTCTTTATCTAAATCATTTTGATACCCCTCATCACCTTACTCTTTTCTATGTTCACTTCAACTTCTACCCTTTAACACACATTCACAAACTCATCCACTAACCTTTGCAGTTTTTCTTAAATCTCCATAAGCACAGTAATCATCAGCATAAAGTAACTGGGTCAATTCCCATTTTGAATTGTTCTCCAAATTTAAATCCCACCCCTCTCCCTCCCCGAACACCCCAAAGCATTTACTTCCCCTTTTTACAACCCCATCTATAAATAATATTTAAACCCTTTGACTGTCGCAACCCCAATCCTGAGGTGTCTCCCTGGTGTCGCAAAATTAAAAAAAAAAAAAAAATTGTTTATACTTTATGACATAATAGGGAAGGTGTGCACACTTTTCCCCGATTGTAATGACACCAAAAAAAAAAAAAACGAAATTTGATGGAAAACTGACGGAATCAAGCTGTCGCGAAGTTAGAGACCTCGCGCTGTTTACGAATCGGCGATTTTCGCCACTTTAAGGCCCAATAATCGGCCTATTCTATCCGTTGTTCCCAGTCGCCCAAACTCGATCTATTTCTGTTGAAAACTAACTCCGTTTTTATTCCTTTCTATCGAATGATACAAGGAAACTTGCCCCATTTACCAATTTCACAACACCTAATAATGTGGTCAGAATTGCAATTTTGCCAATTTCACAAAAACTAAAAAAATGAACAATTTCAAAATAAGGTCCAGAAATGAACAATGCAGGACATTCCTGGCTCTAAAATAACATTTTCTTTGTTCCATCAGTTCATGTCTCCAGGCCCCTCTGATATTATACCTTGCTTTCTATTTGAATTTTATTCAAACAAAAAATAGAAGACTTACTATTATGCAGACTACTGCAATACAGTAATAATTGTATAAATCACATCAACCCCATTCATGACTGCATATTAGAATGGCTAGATTGGACATTTATTGGACAATGGCATCATATCTTTGTTTACTTTTGAACATTGGCAAAAATTCAAACATTCCCATACTTGGAGCTTCATTTCTAGTTCTTATTTAATGAAATCAATCAAATCACCGCTCTATTTCTATAATATGTTTTTCCATTCTATCAAATGAGACCAGAAAACGAGAATACAACCATAAATACTATACGACAATTAACCACAAAGGTCTGCATTTTAAATAAAAAAAACGGTCGGAGTTTTTTTTTTTTTTTTTTCTCATAATGCACGCGTGCTCCAGGATTTTTTTATATGTGCACACTGACCACACAGACCCATTTACACATGTGGCCTACCAGCTTTCCCTGCTTGATTTGAAGCTGCTAAATTTGAGTAGATATACGTCAAACACGGTACCCTCGTAAGGACATTACATATATGGCCGCGACGGTCAAAAAAGGTTAAACCATGGTGAACATTTACAACATCCTGTTCTAAGACCTACTTATACCGAAAGTAAGTCTTCACTCTTCTACACACCCTAAGCCTCGTCTATCCTCAAAAAAACTCTCTACAGCATTTAGTAACTTACCACCTATTCCATATACTTGCAACATCTGCCACATTTGCTCCTCTATCCCCTCTATCATATGCCTTTTCAATCCATAAATGCAATAAAATCTTCCCCTACCTTTATCCTAAATACTGTTCCATATATGCTTCAATGTTAAACACTTGATCTACACCTCCCCTACGAACTCTGAAGCTCCCTCTCCGTCTCGCATTCCTACATTCTGTCTTGCCTCTTAATTCTTCTCAATTATAACTCTTACCGTATACTTTTCCTGGTATACCATAAACTTATTCTCTAATAATTTTTGCAATCTCTGTTGGTCCCCTTTCCCTTTATATAAAGGGGACTATACAGGTTGCTCTCCTCCCGCCAATCCCTTAGGGAACTTCCCCCCCTCTTTCATACATTTATTAAACAAAAGTACCAACCACTCCAACACTATAACCCCCCCTTGCTTTTAACATTTCTGTCATGATCCCATCAGTTCCAGCTGCTTTACGCCCTCCTTTCATTCTACGTAATGCCTCACATACCTCCCCCACACTTACATTCTGCTCCCTTCTTTCACTCCTAAAGATGGTAACCTCCCTGGCCAGTGCATGAAAATAACCGCCTCCCTTTCTTCTCAACATTGTAAAAGTTCCTCAAAATATTCTCGCCATCTACCTAATACCTCCCTCTCCCCCATCTACTAACTCCCCTACTTCCTGTAAGCTTTTTCACCCTGAACTGTGTACCTCTTCAGTACAGGAAAGACTGTGCTATAACTTAAATTGCCAGGCATACCATCTCAAGGGGACAAAAGATACAAAACATCCAGGCCATGGGAAAACCTGGGTAGCCACAGCCACTCAAGAGGGAGAGGTTTTTTAGTGCCAGGAAGGAAAAAAAAACTGGCAGGAAATGGCAGAAATCGTACACCAAATCCAGTCATTCCTGGAGTGGAACCACAGTCAATGGCCTCCACTCCAAACCAACAGATACAGATACTAATGCCCGGAAAAAAAATCCCCCCCCAGTACCAACAATACCACCAGTCCGATAACATTCTTCGCAAATATACAGGGTCTAAAAAGCCCATAAAAAAACACAAACACAAAATACCTTTCATCCTGGACTGCTTGCAGAGGCAAAGGCAATGTTTGCGACTTTCACTGAACCCACATAAAGGAGACTTGGACAACCGCAAATATGGATCCCAGGTTACAAAGACCTCTACAGATGTGACAGAGTGAACAGGCAAAAGGGGGGGGGTTGGCCTATACATTGCAGTCACTTGTTTGCACCGAACTGCTTAAATGCCTCAAAAGATGTAGTGGAAGTTTTTTAGGCAGTAAAGTCGAGAACCAAAACCGTCATTGTGGAAGTCTACAAGCCTCCGGATGCAACATCCCAGTTAAAAACTGGCCACTGTCTGGAAAATCTTCCAGCTCCTGCACCCAACATCTTGCTCCTGGGGGATTTCAACTTACGGCACCTAAAATGGAGGAATATAGCAAATAATATTGTTGCAGTAATAGCACCAGGAGGCAGCTCTGATGAAAACTCACACTCACACGAGCTTTTAAATCTCTGGCCCCAAAAATTCAATTTAAAACCAGCAAAATAATAGAGCCTACTAGACTGGAGAATACACTAGACCTCATCTTCACTAACAATGATCTGATAAGAAATGTCACCATATCAAAAAACAATATACTCGGATCACAACATTATTGAGGTTCAGATCATGTATGCGTGGAGCCCCAGACCGACAAAATGAGACTATCACGAGGGAGCAATCACCAATTCAACTTCAATAACAAAAACAAAAGTGCGACCAAGTAAACCAAGTCCTAACCGATATATGCTGGAAGATATACTAAGCAACACAGACCCAACTTAATCCTAGAAAATTTAACACGGTGGCACTACGATGTAATGCACAGGCTTATTCTCCTACAGAAAAAGGAGATTAGATGTAAAATGAAGAGACAAAAGGCCTCCCTTTACAGGTGACGGAAAAGAATAACAGAGCGGCTAAAAGAGTCAATATATCCTGAAATGTCCGTAGGAGCACAGTCAGAGAAATAGCAAGCATCGAACTTAAGCTAAAAGAATCCTTTAGGAGTCAGAATCGCGGGTAGAAACTAAAGCCATAAATGAAATCGAAAGAAACCCAAAGTATTTTCTTCCCCTATGCCAAATCAAAAATCGAGAAATGCGGAATGTCCAGCATTGGGCCCTTACTTAAACAGATGGGTCCTACACAGGATACAGCAAGGAAATAAGTGAGCTTAACTCAAGTCCAATATGGCTCGGTTTTTTAGCAAGAACCACTAACCAGAACTGAGAGTCGAAGATCAAAATTAATTTTTTTTATGAGAGAGCCACAAAATTTGATTAAAACACAGTAGCCTCTCCATGTTATCCTGACGCCAATGGACTTCGAACAGGCGATAAATGACATGTGCCATGCACTCCCCCTGGTCTGCCTAAAAAAAAAAACAGGCCAGAACTCATGGAACTGAGTTCAACAAGAACTGCAAGAAGCCCCTATCACGAGCTTTTCCATCCTATGGAGAGGGGAGTCATGGACACGGGGGTCGTCCCCACAGTTACTAAAAACAACAGACAAGCCCCCACTCCACAAAGGGGGCAGTAAAAAGCAACAGCAAAGGAACTACAGACCAATTGCACTAACATGCCATATCATAAAAATCCTTTGAAAGGGTCCCTAAGAACAAATCACCAACCATCTAGAAACCCCATCAGTTACACCCAACCCATGGGCAACATGGGTTTAGAACAGGTCGCTCCTGTCTGTCTCGACTATTGGATCACTACCGACCCAGGTTCCTAAATGCACTAGAAGAACAAAAGAATGCCAGATGTAATGTATACAGATTTGCAAAAACCTTCGACAAGTGTGACCATGGCGTAATAGCGCCAAAATTCGTGCTAAAGGAATAACAGGAAAAGTCAGTCGATGATCTAAATTTCCTTACTAACAGACACACACAGAGTATTCGTCAACCGAGTAAAGTCCGAAGCAGCTACGGTGAGACGCTGTTTCCACAAGGCCAGAACTCGCTCCACTCTTGTTTCCCTCATCCTCATATCCACATAGACAAGGATGTCACCACAGCACCGTGTTCTTCTATGCATATGACACTCGAATCTGCTGACAGTGTCTTCCCATTGCCAGACACTGCAAGGCTCCAGGTGGACCTCAACCAAATCTTTCCAGTGGGCTGCAGAAAACAATATGAAGTTCAACGATGAGAAAATTTCAATTCCTCCATATGGTAAACATGAGGAAATTAAATCTACATCAGAGTACAAAACAAATTCTGGCCACAAAATAGAGCGAAACACCAACATCAAAGACCTGGGAGTGATTATGTCGGAGGATCTCACCTCAAGGACATAACATTGTATCATCGCATCTGCTAGAAAAATGACTGGATGGATAATGGAAAACCTTCAAAACTAGGGAGGCCCAAGCCCACGATGACAATCATCAGTCCCCTTGTTCTACCTAGGCTGGAAAATTGCTGCACACTAAACAGCAACCTTTCAAGGCAGGTGAAATTGCCGACCTAGAAAAAGTACAGAGAACTTTCACGGCGCGCATAACGGAGATAAAACACCTCAATTACTGGCTAGCCCATTGGTTCCTAAAACCTGTATTCCTGGAATGCAGAGGGAGAGATACATGAATTATATACACCTGGAAAATCCTAGAGGGAACTAGTACCGAACTTGCACAATATACAGAAAATCACTCACTACGAAAGCAAAAGACTTGGCAAAACGATCAACAATCCCCCCAATAAAAGCAGGGGTGTCACAGCGACTTAGAGAGAACATACATATAAGTGTCAGGCCCGAGACTGTTCAACAGCCTCCCAGATACATACGGGCTTACCAACAGACCACTGGCAGACTTTCAAGCTGCACTGGACAAGCACCTAAAGACATTCCTGATCAGCCGGGCTGTGTCTCGTACGTTTGTTTGCGTGCAAGCCAGCAGCAACAGCCTGGTTGATCAGGCGCTGATCCACACAGGAGGCCTGGTCACAGACCCGGGCCGCGGGGGCGTTGACCCCCGGAACCACTCCCAGTGAACTCCAGTACTCTGTTTTTAACTTGACAAATTCAATACTTTCCCTAGGCTATTCTTAACTTGTTTAACTCGCACCAAATATTTTCTTATTTTTCATTAAAATTTTCTTGACAGTGCCTCTCCCCCTCTATCATCTATCATCCTGCTCTCCCTTTGCACTCTCTCACCACTCTTACCATTCAATTTACTCTCCATATACTCTGCTCTCTTATAACACGACTGCTTTGTAAAAACCTCTCATAAGCTACCTTTTTTCTCTTTTATCACATCCCATATACTTCATCATACCACCAATCACTCCTCTTTCTCCTGCCCCCACCCTCCTATAACCACCAACTTCTGCCCACAATCTAATACTGCAATTTACAACTATTCGTTCCACCCTCTTCACCCCCCCACTACCCATCTTGCACCTAGCCCACCTTTCTGCCAATAGTCGCTTATATCTCGCCCAAACTTCTCCTCGCTTAGTTTACACACTTCACCTCCCTCTTACTTGTTGTTTGCACCATCCACTTTTCCCACTACCTCTTTACTCTACTAGCTACAACAAAATAATGATCCATATATCAGTTGCCCCTCTAAAACATGTATATATAAGTATATATGTAAGTATATTTTATTATCACACTGGCCGATTCCCACCAAGGCAGGGTGGCAACGAGAAAAGAAAAACTTTCAACATCATTCACTCCATCACTGTCTTGTCAAAGGTGCTTTACACAACAGTTTTAACTGCAACATTAACAAAACGTCCCTCCCTTCAAGGGGTATTTTCAGGAGGAGAAAGTTCCAATTCAAAGTTTTATTCTCTATAAGGATAACAATGCTTGATTTACAGAATTTGTTTATTGTATTGTTTACATGTATAAAATAATAATTACAGAGTGTACCACTAGAACACGCTAGCATGGCTAGGCATTTCAGCAGAACCTTAAATTAAATCAAATTATAGGTAAGTTGTATTATGGCTAAGTGACTAACTACTAGTTTGGTGGAGTTTAGGCCCAGTGAATGCTTTGTTTTGGCACTATACATAGTTTCAGTATTGGAGTATCACAGGCCACTTATGACTATTTAAGATTCATTATTTTGAGATTGAGATTGATATTTTCTGTTTAGGTCAAATGTGAGCGTGAGTGAAGTGTTACCCAACCAGTGGAGATATTATAGATTTAGTTGACAGGGTGTATCAGGGAGATAGATGTTTTCTAGATGTAGTTTTTGAAGGTGATGAATGTGTCTGCAAGTTTTAGAAATTTTCAGTGTAGTGTGTTCCAGATTTTTAGGGTGCTTTGACATACTTAATTTTTATAAAGGTTTACCGGACACGGGGAATTGACAGAGATGTTTGTGTCCCTGGTGATGTGCCTTGTGGTTTCTGTCGCAACTATCAAGAAAGCGTTTATATGGTCACAGTAAAATTGGAATTTAAGGTTCCTGTCTAGTAGATTGCACAGTATGTAAGTGTGGATGTACTGAACCGGGTAGTAAAGTTTAGATCTATGAAGAGTGGGGGGGTGTGTTGCCAGGGATTGGGATTTAGTGATTAATTTTTACTTGCGAGCTTTTTGCTGGAGATTTTATAGACTTAGGTGTGTTGCTGCGTTGACCCCCCATCACATACTATAGCATACGTGAGGTCTGGATATATAAGTATGGTATAGTGTGAGAAGGGCAGTTTGCGCACGTAGTATCGCATATCTTGGAGAGGACCCAACCGGTTTGGATGACTTTTTGGTTATGAGTTGGATAATGGTGCTGAATTCAAGTTGTTGTCGAGATAAGGCCTAGGAAATTGCCCCCTTATCCTGGCAATTAGTGTTGTCGATCCTTTAATGTTCATTTGTGCGCATCTCCAGCTCTGCTACCAAACAAAATGAAGTAGGTTTTGTCAGTGTTTAAGCGTAAAGTTAATGCTGTCATCCAAGTCGAAATTTTGGATAACTCCTCATGAACAAGGGTGTTGAGGGTGGCAAGAAAGGGTGAGATTACATAAGTCGTGTCGTCAGCAAGAGAAAGGTGGTTCAGGGTGTTGAGATACTTTTGGAAGATCATTGATGTATATGAGAAGAGCAGGGGGACCAAGGACACTTCCCCTGCGGAACTCCAGTATCAATTGGCTGTTTTGAGATGCTGGTGTCTTTAATGTGACAGTTCAGTGAATAAAGTGACTATTGGCAGAAAGGTTGGCAAGGCAAAGATGAGAAAGTGGGGGGTTTGAAGAGGGTTGAATAGTTTTAACAATGCAGAATTAGAATGTGGGGCAGAATTTTGGTGGTTCATAGGAGGGTGGGGCAGGAGGAAAGAGGGAGTGATTGGGTGGGAAAGGATGGAGTAAAGGTGTATGAATAAAAGAGAAAAAGGTACTTATGAGAGGTTTTTACAAAGAAAGTGTTATAAGAAACAGAGTATATGGAGAGGTAATAAGAAAGTAAGAGATGGTGTGAGAGAGTGGCAAAGGAGAGGCAGAAGATGTGGGAGAGGACACGTCCAGAAATTTTTCATGAAAATAAAAAAAATTTGGAGTGAGTTTAAAAAAATGTTAAGAAAGCCTAGGGAAAGAATGGGATTTGTCAGTTAAAAACAAGTAGGGAGAGTTAGTAGATGGGGAGATGGAAGTATTAGGTAGATGCGAGAATATTTTGAGGAACTTCAAATGTTAAGAAGAAAACAGAGGCATAATATTCATGCACTGGTCAGGGAGTATACCATCCTTTTTAAGGAGTGAAGAAAGATCAAATATAAGTATGTGGGGAGGTACGTGAGCATTACTAGAATAAAGGGGGTAAAGCAGCTGTAACTGATGGGATCATGACAGAAATGTTAAATATCAGGGGGGGATATAGTGTTGTAGTTTGGTTGGTACTTTCGTGTTTAATAAATTATGGAAAGAGGGGAAGGTACCCAATACCTGCCCCCTGCCAGTCTAAATTCTATTACGGCGGTCAAGAATGGTTTCTTGACATTATTTTATACAATAATTACAATACTGCACAGTCTGCAT
>NC_069420.1:5084902-5157402 GCF_026875155.1 Cherax quadricarinatus
TGTAGGGTGCTGGACCTGGCATGGTAAACTGTCACACCTTTGAAAGCTGTGGGATGGAAACTTTTTACCAATGATACTAGTCAAAATTAGTGCTAGATTAGTGATGGAACTGGATTAGTGATTGCTGGATCACTGATGACTGACCTGTATTCAATGCATAGTCTTTATTCATATTAACCCTGAATTGTTTCATGGGGGAGATGGGCTAAACCTGTAGAGGACAAGTCTTTGGTAGTGGGAGGTAGATTCAAACAAAGGAGAGGGTGGGTAACTCCAATTCTTTGTATAGAGCCTTCATCAGCCTTTCAGTTCCTCCCTTGAAGGGTATTAATTCCCGAAAGTTAGTGACATGTCCTAAATCACATTTGCACATTTAACATTGATATACTATATCTACTCTCTGTATTTCTAAAATTGGTGAATGTTGGTGACTGAACCAGGAAGTTTTAGTGGATTTACTGTGTGCTTTCCCTGAGGTGTACCCATGACACCCATTCTTGTTAGGCAAGATAATGTTTGACTAATAAAATGAGATGATTCTGCCCTTCCTGTGTGTCAGCATGGTTGTAGCAGGTTAGTCTTAACCAAAAAAAAAAAAAAAAAAAAAAAAAAAAAGGCATAATACCGTAACGGGAACGATACACAAATAACCCGCACGTAGAAGATCTTACAATGACGTTTCAGTCTTTCTTCTGCCCTGTGTATTTGTTCTTTATTTATTTATTCCCCTCCCTTGGTGTTCTTGCTCTTACCCTCTGTGGGCACCTAGCTCCCTTGCAGTGCTCCTCTCTCTTAGTATTTGACTAGCTCCTCTTACTACCTCCCCACTACTACTTCCTTCCACCTCCACTACTACCACTTCTACCACCACCTCTGCCTATATATACCCACCTTGCTCTCTTTTTCGTTAGTGACTTCATAAATGGTCCAAGTAGGACCGAAACGTTCGTAAGCTCCTCTCTTCTATGTGCAGGTTATTTGTGTAGGTTAGTCTTATTTCCTCGTTGACCCCTGGTTTCAGCCAAAGTGTGTAGTTAAAATCTAGGAAAGTCGCTATACAGTGGCTGGTACACTTCATCAAAAACCTGCATTTAACAGAGGACCCTTAATATCATGTTTGTCCTGCAGTATCTGTTCTGCTGTAATCTTTGATATATTTTTACTAACTACTATTAGCTCTCACTACCTCATCATTACTAGGACCCCTACTGTTTTTTTTTCTCCAAGTCTGCCGTCTCCCACTGAGGCAAGGTGACCCAAGAAAAAAAATCCCAAAAAGAAAATACTTTCATCATTGAACACTTTCACCTCACTCAAACAATCACTGTTTTTGCAGAGGTGCCCAGAATACAACAGTTTAGAAGTATATACGTATAAAAATACACAATACAGTGGACCCCCGCTTAACGATCACCTCCCAATGCGACCAATTATGTAAGTGTATTTATGTAAGTGAGTTTGTACGTGTATGTTTGGGGGTCTGAAATGGACTAACCTACTTCACAATATTCCTTATGGGAACAAATTCGGCCAGTACTGGCACCTGAACATGCTTCTGGAATGAAAAAATATCGTTAACCGGGGGTCCACTGTAAATCCCTCCAAACTGCCAATATCCCAAACCCTTCCTTTAGAGTGCAGGCATTGTACTTCCCATTTCCAGGACTCAAGTCCGGTTATATAAAATAACAGGTTTCCCTGAATCCCTTCACTAAATATTAACCTGCTTACACTCCAACAGCTCGTCAGGTCCCAAATACCATTCGTCTCCATTCACTCCTAACACGCTCACGCACGTTTGCTGGAAGTCCAAACCCCTCGCCCACAACCTCTTTTACCCCCTCCCTCCAACCTTTTTGAGGACGACCCCTACCCTGCCTTCCTTCCCCTACAGATTTATACGCTCTCCATGTCATTCTACTTTGATCCATTCTCTCTAAATGACCAAATCACCTCAACAACCCTTCTTCAGCCCTCTAATACTTTTATTAACTCCACACCTTCTCCTAATTTCCACACTCCGAATTTTCTGCATAATATTTACACCACACATTGCCCTTAGACAGGATATATCCACTGCCTCCAACTGCCTCCTCAGTGCAGCATTTACAACCCAAGCTTCACACCCATATAAGTGTTGGTACTACCATACATTCTTTCATACATTCCCTTCTTTGCCTCCATAGATAACATTTTTTGCCTCCACATATACCTCAATGCACCACTCGCCTTTTTTCTTTCATCAATTCTATGATTAACCTCATTCTTCATAAATCCATCCGCTGACACATCAAATCCCAAATATCTGAAAACATTCACTTCTTCCATACTCCTCCCCAATTTGATATCCAATTTTTCTTTATCTAAATCATTTGATACCCTCATCACCTTACTCTTTTCTATGTTCACTTTCTACTTTTACACACACACCCAAATTCATCCACTAACCTTTGCAGTTTTTCTTTAGAATCTCCCATAAGCACAGTATCGTCAGCAAAAAGTAACTGTGTCACTTCCCGTTTTGTATTTAATTCCCCATAATTTAATCCCACCCCTCTCCCGAACACCCTAGCATTTACTTCTTTTGGAACCCCATCTATAAATATATTAAACAACCGTGGTGACATTACACATCCCTGTCTAAGACCTACTTTTACCAGGAAGTAGTCTCCCTCTCTTCTACACACCCTAATGTTACCTTTATAATTATACTGATGTACTATGATTGCTGTGCAATATTTTTTAGCTAATACTGTACTGTTGTACCTAATTCTGAGACCACCATTACCACATCTTCCTCTGCAACCTACCATAATTTCTTCAATTTTTTTTTTTTTGGGGGGGGGGGGGGAGTTGACTGGTCCAAAAATGGACAGAATTAAATGCATTATTGGTCTTCCATGCATAGATAGCATAAAATAAGCTGGCCTTCTGATATATTGGAAATAAATACCAAAATACAAAACCAGTCACCAGATCTCTCCACAGCTCTTGGATCAGGCCCTATGAGCACCAACAAGGCAGCTGATGCTTTATTCATCTTTGTTTTCTTTTGCTTTCAGCTATTTTTTTGTTATAGCTATGGTGTTTCTATGTTTGGTACATTTTGGTAAAGAAATGTGGCTTTTATTTTTACTTTCTTGAATGTACAGTGTGAAGTCAACTGATACAACTCTGCCCAGTAGGCATACATTAACTATTTTCACACTTAAGATGTTTAGTGACTGACCAGACAGTTAAATCAGAAACATGGAAGTTAAGTTATTCGTTCTTAATGTTGCTGTCTAAAAATACTAGTGATAAGCACAGTCTGGAAAGATTGGTTCAGCTAAAATAAATTCTGTAAATGATAGAAATTTTAGGCATGCATAGTACAATATTAATGGTTTTATGAATTTCAGATATTTGTTTGGCCCCTACTTCAGTCTCGTTAGATTACAGGAGTATAGTAAATGTCAACCAATCTAATTTTTAATATTGTGATTTCAGCCGTCGTGATCGTTTCATGGCATGTGTTGAGGACTTTTTTACTAAACTTGAAAGGTGCACGAATGAACAGGAGCAGCGCGATCTGAACATCTCTAGAAAGGCCATAGATGCTGGAATTGACTTTATTTGCTATAAAGGAGGAGACAGAATTGCTTGTGAGTACGTCATTTTTATTAGGTTTAATATGCAAGTTAATTTTCATTTTATACATTCAGTACGTGATTTTTTAACCCTTTCAGGGTCCAGACCTCCATCCTGAAACTTGTCCACCCAGTCCAAGAATTTAAAAAAAAAAAAATCATTTTATGTGTAATGGTAGAGAAAGTAATGAAGTACAAAATTGACGAAATTACATTCCCGTGAATTTTGCTGCACCAGCGATATTTATGCATCTGTGATTTTCAAGACTGACTCCCATTTTAGGCCAATTACATTATTCATGTGATGAAATTCTTAGCTAATTTGCTAGTATTATATTTATTTTATCCAGCGAGCACAAGAAATCACCCAGTCAACTGTTTAAACTACCCAATAAATAATCGGATATTGGTAATTGTTCAATTTCCAGTTCAAAATGCAGTAGACCCTTATTTAGCACGGTAGTTAGGTTCCTGAAAATACCGTGTTAGGTAAAATTGTGCTAATTGAACTGAAGAACCTGTGGGGAAAAAGTGTTACATTCCTGGGAGCCCCCAAAAAGCCAAACAACTTTATTTTAGACGAACAGATCTTACAAAAATAAAAGCGAACATGAATTGTAGTTCATTGTCATGATATATTACTGCTTAAGACTACAAATGCAATAGAAATAGTATTTCTTACCTTAAATTGTGGGTAATGGTGTGTGTGGATGTTTGGGGAGAGTGGATATGGATGGTTTGGCCCTACTGGGCTGAGGTGGATGGTTGTTGGTTGTCGACAGAAGTAGATGGTAGAGGTTCTGGTACTAAAGTCGATGGTTGTATTGGAATGTGTATAAATTCTGTAATGGTTCTCTGGGCTGTTTTACCCTGCAATACATTATACAGCTGATGGTAAGGCATCATCAGCTGGTCTAGACCCCGTTTCAAAGAACTGCTAGATTTGTCTGGGTCCTCTTCAGTGAAAGTCTGCAACTTTACCAATAGTATGAAACTGCTCACGTAACTGTTGAAATGTTAACCGTTTTTCTTCATGTTCTTCATCTTCTATTATGTCTCTCCCTTGTATCTGTGCATCGAGCTCTACTAACATTTCCTCTGTACTCCTGTCTTCATTATTATTTTCTAAGAGCTCATTCACATCTTCATTCATATCTTCAAAACCATCACCTGGTAATCTCCTTGCCAGCTGAACAATTTCCTGAACCTGACTTAAGCAAGGGGAAACCAGTGAAAGAATTAACCACAGAAGGCCATTACTTTTTCCCAGTCTGCATTTAATGTTGAGGCACTTCATTCCATGCACTTCTAGCATAGCTGATAGCATCTTCTGTGTTAAATTTATTCCAGAAGGTTGTACTGCCAGGTTGGAATCAGTCCATTGATGCAACTAGTTTCTTCATAACTTTTTTGTGTAGTTACACTTGAGTGACTAAATAACTCCCCGATCCCCAGTGTTCAAGTGTTTGTAAATTTAAAAAAAATTTGAAGGTCAAATACAACCTTTACATGTGGGTCATGCAAGACTATTATCAAAAGTAGAGCTTAATCAAGATTGCTGAATGCAGGTTCTTGCGACAGTAACTTAACTTCAGGAATAGTGATGCTTAAACCAGTCATTAAATATTTCCTGTCATCCATGCTGACTGGTTTGACCTGTTAGTAAGACATATGGAAGGTATTTTATTAGCTTTATGCACAAGGGTTTTGGCTATAACAGGGCTTACACTTGAGTACGAATCATTACAGAAAGGAGAATTGAGGCCATTGTTAAGTCCATCACCTAATTTTTGTGACAGTCATCAAGTTTGGAGAGCATTTGTTTCCCCCTGACAAAACAATTCAGCATTAAACACGTGAAAGGGTGGACCTTTATACTAGAATAATTCCTGCAACATAGGAGTTGAAAGTATGCCCCTGTCATACACTGAAGCCTTTCCAAGTAGAGCTCGAATTATGACTGATTACTATCTTCAATATGCTACTTTTATCGACTTTTCTGTAGGTGACAAGAAGTGCTAATGTGTAGGCAACTTTTTCGACATCAGATACCACACTGTTTACATATAGGCCTTTTCTTAAGAACTGTCGATTTTGTTGCACCATTTTTTGTCATTCTGTCAACACTGCACACATGTGTTATCTTGGTTCAGGACCATATTCTTTCTATAGTGGAACGGCTGGGTTTGATGAGGACCTGCCCTCCATATCACCTCGTTTAACTTACGCAAATATTTATTAAGGCCATACCCTCACTGTATTCCCCCACATGATTTTTAGTCAAGGAACAATGTCTCTTTTCCAATGAATGGGACTGACCACCTTCAAACCTTTAAGTATTGACTTGCATACATGTATGTTTCTCGAGTATCTTTGCTTCTATCAACTTTAATGGCAATGAATAGAAGACTACTTGTAGGTATAAACACGAGGTTCCCGAGACCTCCTGTTGCATGTGTTACCAACTGGAGCTGGGTAGTTTATACGTGGTTATGGCTGGGGTTGATGCGAAATTATGGTAAGGCTCCTCATTAACTCGCTTTAAACCACACGGGTTCTGAGCAGTAATAACCATGTTACCCTCGGAAATCGCCTGATGCATTACGCAAGGAGCATTGAAGCGGTCCTTTGCTCCTTAAAGTGGACTCATCTCTTGTGTCTGATATAAGTTGTGCCAATTTTTCCCCCCAAAAAAACGACTTCAGCATTAAATCAAATAGTGGCTCATAGCCACCTCAGAAATAATTTCCTGCAATTCACAAAAATTTACTTGCTGCTGTATGATCAGCTGAAGCACTTTCACCAGTAAACTTAATATTACTTATTATGCAACTTATTGCATAATAAGTTGCATAACTTATTATGCAAGTTAGTTGTGGAACCAGCCTGTGCTAAACGCGCGCACACTTTTTCAGCCCTTCCTTATCACACACTGCTTTAAATAACTAAGGCCTTTTTCTTAAGTAAGAGGAAATTGTGTTGCACCTTTCTTTGTCTTTTGTTCAATCACTCAAGTTTTCTGTTTTATTTACTTGTTGGGACCTAAGTGTCATTTTCATGAGATGACATCTTGGGTTATTCATTACACAAGCTCGCATATTCACCTCGCTCTTTTTAATTGTACGAACTGACTCTTCATTAAGGCCATAGGCCCTCACTGTATCCACCACACGTGATCCACTCTCAAGCTTGTCTAATATCTCGATTTTCTTTGAAATTCCTAGACTTGAATGCTTAAACCTTTTCTTGTCATTTTCAGCAACACTTGTATGTTTACTGGGGGCCGTTATTGCTTGGCAGATTTAACAAATGGCAATGAAATTAAGAAAATATTTATGTATATAAACACAGCTAGGTTCCCGAGTACCTCCGTCCTGCACGTGTATGAACCAAACTGGAGGCTGGGAGCGTGGTGGGGGTGGGTGTGGGTGGTGGAGGAGATGGCAGAGATGGCAGTAGGCCTCCCCCATTAACTGATATAACCCACCCTGGGCGACTGTGTGCTCAAAATTTTTTCCCCTCCGCGAATCGTGTAACGTTGATCATACAACATGTTACATAAAAATGTCGCAATTCTTCAGTCGTGCTATACTCAAATTGTGCCAAATAAACTCGTGCTAAATAACAGTCTACTGTATTCCAATTTCAAAATAGGGTCCAGAATAAACAATGCAGGCATTCCTGGCACTAAAATAACATTTCCTCTGTTTAATAGTAAATTTCCAGACTTTACAAATGAATTCTATTTTTATTTTTTATTCACACCAAAAAATAATTCACTTATGCAATATTGTAAAATTTGTATAATATTGGCACATTCGTGAATGCATATCAGACCCACCAGTTGATATGTATTGGACGTGTGACATCACTTGTTTACTCCTTAACATCGGCAAAAATTGAACATTTCCGCTACTTTGAGTTCGGTTACAAGCCATTATCAGTACTAAAACCAATCAAAATCATCTCTATTTCTTTCTGTAATGTATCTTCCATTCTATCAAACGAGACCAAGAAACCTTGAATACAACTATAAAAAACGTATGAATAAACACCACAGTCACTGTTTTAATCCAAAATACGGTCTTTTTTTTCATTATGCACTGTGTGCTCCAGGATTTTTGTGGTGCACACTTGCCACAGATGTAATCTCTCATATCTAGGCCCAAATTTACCACTCGCAGCTTGAGTGAGCTGAGCTCATGGCGTAGAACTACGGGACGGACCCTCAAAGGGTTAAAGTGCAAAATGCATACTGTGTACACACATTTTAACCACCAGTCTCCCACAGAGGCAGTTTAAAAAATACTTGCCAGAAGTGTGCAGCAATTGCAATTTCTTATACTCAAAAGTTCCTTATCCCCACAACCTCCTTCAGAGTGCAAGCACTGTACTTCCCAAATTAGATTTGACAGCTAATTGATTTCTTAATCCCTTCATAAATATTACCTTGCTTGCACTCTAACAGTACATAAAGCCATCTCCACTTGCTCTGATCTAACTTGCTCTCACAAGCTTGCTGGATACTGAAACTCCTAGCCCTCAAAACCACTTTTTACCTATCCAAACCTTCTTGGGACAATGCCTGCACTTTGTATGTAATACATTTGCCCTTTAGTTTTACTTTAGTTGAGATTCTCTCAAAAAAGAGTATTACTATGACCTGTGCTCCAATTCTTTGAATAGTGTGAATGCCTTGCATTCCTGGGTGCTGTATAACCCCTATGGGTTTAGTCCCCCCTGACTAATATTAGTTTTTTCCTTTTAAATTACAGGAACTAAATCTTTAACACAAGTGTTTGTAGAAAATTAAATTTTCTTCAGTGTTGGTGCCATACCTGGAGGACCATAGCTTGTTGTTGCATTAGGCAGTTAAATTGTTTGACATTAAGGTATAAAGGCATGAGGGTTTTAAGAATTTTTTATGAGTGAGGGAAAGGAAAATTTATTCAGTTTTGGGGGGAAAAAAAGTGGAATGGGTAGAGGGGAACTCTAAAATAGTTTTTTCAGAGGTGAAGGCCAGGAAATAGATTTTTTAAAAGGGGGGGAAAAATAGCAGTCCCCATTAAAAAAAGCAGGTAGGTGGCAGATACTGGTTCAATAAAAGGGAAAAAACTTACCCTTTTTTAATTTTAAGGCATTTTAATTTTGGGTTTTTTTGTTTTGATCACAAATTATGTAAAATAGAAAGGAATGAGGGTGATTTTAGTGTTTTAAATTTTTGATAGTTTTTCCCTATGCTTTCTTAATTTTTCCCACTAAAATTCACATTTAAATGATACATTTCAGTGTTTTTTGGGAAGATGGGGAAGAATGTATAAAGAGTAGAAGGACAACTAAAATTGTTTTGAGGAAAAAGGTACCGATATTGAGGAGGGAAGAGTAACCCTCTCGGCTTTAAACATTCGTTCCTCCGATAAATGAAGAAAACCAATAAGTATTTTGATTTTTGGAATGTAAAGGAGTGCCAGACCCTACCATCCTAAATTTTTTTTTAAATTTTCTGATTAATTGGGTTTGTAAATTTTTGTCGTTTTTGGGAAAAGATTTTTTGGAAACATTAAAATGTGGTTAATAATCATCACCACAACATATTTATTAAATTACAAATTGATTTAGTGAAGTGTTCCCTATTCAAAAAAATCTCAAATGTTTGACATTTGGTTTATTTTGCAGGTCAGGTGCAACTTTATGGTGGAAAGTTACAGTGGGGGCCCCATTATGACAGGTTAGGTTCCAGGTCCCATGGAAAGTGGTGCGGCATTTTATGCATTTATAACAAGTTTACACTAAATATTTGAGTTGCAGTAGAATAGGCATTAAAAAATATTAAGTAAAAAAACACAAAGTGCACTCTTATTTCCTACCCCATGTATTTTAGTTTTATGTAGGGAAAAAAAAGGGGAGTAGTATTTTTTAAAAAGTCAGGTGTGGTGGGATGGTGGCTTCCTGGCCACCCACCCAAAATGTAAAATTTCTATGACTTTTAAAATGCCCTAGAGTGATAAAATGCCATACAGTCACTCGTTACTAAATTTTGTAATCTTTTAAAGTAGTGGTGTGTATTGCCTAGTTGTGACTGAGGACTGTGGTGTGTGTGTGTGTGAGAGAGAGACTGTGTGAGGGAGATGGTGAGAGAGGATGTGTGAGAAGAGACTGTGTGAGGAGAGACGTTGAGAGAGAGACTGTGTGAGAGAGAGAATGTGTGAGAGAGAGGGCTGTGTGAGAGAGGATGTGTGGAGAGGACTGTGTGGGGGAGAGACTGTGTGTGAGAGAGATGTGTGAGGAGAGGGCTGTGTGAGAGAGAGCTGTGAGAGAGAGACTGTGGGGAGAGACTGTGTGAGAGGGATGTGTGAAGAGAGAACTGTGTGTGTGAGGAGATGTGTGTGGAGAGAGACTGTGTGTGGAGGGTGTGTGTGTAGAGAGAATGTGTGTGTGAGAGAGAGTGTGTGGGAGAGATGTGTGGTGAGGAGACTGTGTGTGGAGAGGACTGGTTTTTGTGAGGAGATGTGTGTGTGAGGAGACTGTGGGTGTGTGAGACTGGTGTGTGTGAGAGGACTGTGTGTGTGTGAGAGAGTGTGTGTTTTGTGGAGGAGGGTTGGTGTTTTGAGGAGACTGTGTGGTTTTGAGAGGGATGTGGTGTGTGAGAGAGGACTGTGTTGTGTGAGAGAGACTGTTGGGGTGTGAGAGAGACTGTGTGTGTGTAGAGAGACTGTGGTGTGGAGAGAGACTGTGTGTGTGTGTGAGAGGATGTGTGTGTGTAGGGGGGACTGTGTGTGTGTGAGAGAGACTGTGTGGTGTAGAGAGTTGTGTGTGGTGAGAAGACTGTGTGGGTGTGAGAGAGACTGGGTTTTGTGTGTGAGAGGCTGTGTGTGGTGTGAGGGGACTGGTGTGTTTTGTGAGAGGACGTGTGTGTGTGTGTGAGAGAGACTGTGTTGGTGTGTGAGAGGACTGTGTGTGTGTGTGTGAGAGGGACTGTGTGGTGTGTTGAGAGAGGGCTGTGTGTGTGTGTGTGAGAGAGACTGTGTGTGTGTGTGTGAGGAGACTGTGTGTTGTGTGAGAGAGACTGTGTGTGTGTGTGTGAGAGAGCTGTGTGTTGTGTGAGAGGACTGTGTTGTTTTGTGAGAGAGACTGTGTGTGTGTGAGAGAGAGACTGTGTGTGTGTGAGAGAGAGACTGTGGTGTGTGAGAGAGAGGGCTGTGTGTGTGTGAGAGAGAGACTGTGTGGAGGAGACGTGTGTGAGAGGACTGTGTGTGAGAGAGACTGTGTGTGAGAGAGCTGTGTGGAGGAGACTGTGTGTGAGAGAGACTGTGTGGAGAGAGATGTGTGTGAGAGAGATGTGTGTGAGAGAGAGTGTGTGAGAGAGACTGGTGTGAGGGGACTGTGTGGAGAGAGACTGGTGTGAGGAGACTGTGTGGGAGGGACTGTGTGTGGGGAGACTGTGTGTGAGAGGATGTGTGTGTGTGTGAGAGGGACTGTGTGTGTGGGTGAGTGTGTGTGTGTGTGAGAGAGCTGTGGTGTGTGTGAGTGGGGTGTGTGTGGTGAGTGTGTGTGGAGTGAGTGTGTGTGTGAGTGAGTGAGTGTGTGTGTGTGTGAGGGTGAGTGTGGTGTGTGTGAGTGAGACTGTGGGGGAGAGACTGTGTGTGAGAGACTGTGTGTGGAAAGGGCTGTGTGGTGTGTGGGGTGTGTGCGTCTTGTTGTCTGTCTTGTGAGAGACTGTGTGTGTACCGCCCAGTTGTATCGCCTAGTTGAGGTTGGGGGATCGAGTCCAAGTCCGGCCCCGCCTCTTCACTGTGCTATAGGTCACTCTCCGGCTGTGGCTTTTCATACTTGTTAAAACTAGTATGGTCCCGCTCCACTACATCGCTTCCCAAACTATTCCCCCTTTCTGATACTCTGTGGCTGAAGAAAAAAATTCCTAAAATCCTTTTGATTTTCTGTGTCCAACTTCCACTGTGCCTTTTTTCTGTGTCCAATCTCTGGAAATCCCGTCTTTGTCCACCTTATCAATTCTCTCAGTATTTTTTATGTCGTTATCATGTCCCCCCCTCTCTCTCTGTCCTCCAGTGTCGTCAGGTTGATTTCCCTTAACCTCTCCTCGTAGGACATTCCCCTTAGCTCTGGGGGTGCTTGTTGAAACCTTTGCACTTTCTCTGTTTGTTTAGTGCTTGGCTAGGTGTGGGTTCCAAACGGGGGCCGCTTTCTCCAATATGGGCCTAACGTACACTGTGTACAGGGTCCTGAACGATTCCTTATTAAGATGTCGGAATGCTGTTCTGAGTTTGCTAGGCGCCCATATGCTGCAGCAGTTTATTTGGTTGATGTGCGCTTCAGATGTGCCTGGTGTTATACTCACCCCAAGATCTTTTTCCTTGAGTGAGGTTTGTAGTCTCTGGCCCCCCTAGACTGTACTCCGTCTGCGGTCTTCTTTGCCCTTCCCCAATCTTCATGACTTTGCACTTGGTGGGTTGAACTCCAGGAGCCAATTGCTGGACCAGGTCTGCAGCCTGTCCAGATCCCTTTGTAGTTCTGCCTGGTCTTCAATCGAGTGATTTCTTCTCATCAACTTCACGTCATCTGCAAACAGGGACACCTCAGAGTCTATTCCTTCCGTCATGTCGTTCACAAATACCAGAAACAGCACTGGTCCTAGGACTGACCCCTGTGGGACCCCGCTGGTCACAGGTGCCCACTCTGACACCTCGCCACGTACCATGACTCGCTGCTGTCTTCCTGACAAGTATTCCCTGATCCATTGTAGTGCCTTCCCTGTTATACCCTGCTTGTCCTCCAGTTTTTGCACCAATCTCTTGTGTGGAACTGTGTCAAACGCCTTCTTGCAGTCCAAACATATGCAATCCACCCACCCTCTCTCTCTTGTCTACTGCTGTCACCATGTCATAGAACTCCATAGGTTTGTGACACAGAATTTCCCGTCCCTGAAACCGTGTTGGCTGCTGTTGATGAGATCATTCCTTTCTAGGTTGTTCCACCACTCTTCTCCTGATAATCTTCTCCATGATTTTGCATACTATACATGTCAGTGACACTGGTCTGTAGTTTAATGCTTCATGTCTGTCTCCTTTTTTTTAAAGACTGGGACTACATTTGCTGTCTTCCATGCCTCAGGCAATCTCCCTGTTTCGATAGATGTATTGAATATTGTTGTTTAGGGGTACACATAGCGCCTCTGCTCCCTCTCTCAATACCCATGGGAGATGTTATCTGGCCCCATTGCCTTTGAGGTATCTAGCTCACTCAGAAGCCTCTTCACTTCTTCCTCGGTTGTGTGCACTGTGTCCAGCACATGGTGGTGTGCCCACCTCTCCCTCTTTCTGGAGCCCCTTCTGTCTCCTCTTTTGAACATTTCTTTGAATCTTTTTGTCGAGTTCCTCACATACTTAAACTCATTTCCGGCCCCCTTTTTTCTTCCTCCTCCTTTTTTTGCCTGTTTTCCCGGGCCCCTTGACTGTTTTTTTCCCTTTCCTGGTGGGGGGCTTACAACATTTTGGGGTTTTTTATTTGGTTTTTGTGCAAATGCATTTTCATATTTGTTTTTGGGCCCTCCCTTCTTATCGGTGCATATTCGTTTCTGGCCTTACGACTGCTCCCCTTTTTCCCCGGGGTTTCCTTTCCCTTTTTAATTTTTTCCCTTTCCCCTTTGCACACTTGGTTTTTGCCTCCCTGCCCCTTTTGGGTTTTAAACCAGGGGTTTCATCCTGGCTTTTTCATTACCCTGTTCCCCTTTGGGTACAAACCTCTCCTCAGCCCCCTTTGGGCATTTTGTTGCAAACTTACTCCATCATCTCATTAAAACTGGCTTCCCTCCCCGTTTTTCCCCCCACTAAACCCCCCGTTGGGGGAAAGTTCCCCCATTCCTGTGTTTTTCCCCTTTCTTGTATTTTTGGTTTTAAATTCGCCCGGGGCCTTCCTGCTTTTTCCCCTCCATTTTGGTTCCCTTTTATTTGTGTATTCGAAGCAAAAAAACCCAAGGTTTTCACGGGCCCCAAGGGGCTTTCATATTGTTGTCCTCGATATTTTGCACTACTCGGGGTGAAAAACTAAGTCCACCCTTTTCGGGTTCATCCTCTCCTTTTCTCTTGTAGTTGTCCCTTACATTTTGGTACATAAATTTTTCCATTACCACCTCCATCATCTTGGGCCCCCCCATGTTTTTGGGGCCCCCATGGGGGTCCAAGTCCCCCAAACCCGACCCTCCTTGGGGGTTAAAAAAGTCCCCCATGACGGGAGCTTTCCCCTGCATGCATGACCCTTTTCGGGCCCAACTCTAGCCATGTCAACCATCGCTCAAATTTGCTCTCGTCGTCCCCCTTCCCTTTGGCCTTTCCTGTTGTTTTTGGGTGGGTTTTTACATCACTGCTATTACCCCTTGGGCCCTTCCAAGTAAAAGCTTTCCCCGCTTTGAAAATTACTTTTTTCCCTCCGCTGTCCCCCTCTTTTCCCAGCCGTAAAAATTTCCCAGCGTTTTTTTTGATCAGCAATGCCACTCCTCCCCCCCCCCCCTTTTTCCCCTCTGTTTTTCCCCCAGGTTTTGGTATCCCGTTGGGGAAAAAGATGGTTTTTCTTTTTATCATACCTGTAAGCTTGGTTTCTGTGAGACCCTATGATGTGGGTAAAGCCTTTTTTGCCTTTTTAAATGCCACTCCCCCCCACTTATTTGTTTTTCCCATCAGCTTTTTTTGTCCCCCAAAACCTTCATTTTTCCTTTTTCCAACACTGGGGTTTTTTTTTTTTTTTTGGGGGCCCCTGTGGGGTGGGGACCGGGAAGCATACGGTGGGTTTTCTGTAGTTTGGGTTTTTGGGGTTTGGAGGTGGGGGGTATGATTGTATTTGTGTTGGGAGGGTTTTGGTGATAGGGGGTATGGTTCTGAGAATAGTTGTGTGCGCCCCTTGCCCTTCTGTTCTGCCTAAATGCCCTTTCTCTGGTTCCCATCCTTGTCTCTTTTCCTAGCCCTTTCGCTTTTTTGTCCTTTCCCTCACCTGCGTCGTTTGTTTTGTTTTCTGTCTTTTCCCTGGGGAACCCCCCTCTTGTACCCCTTTCCGAGTATTTCAATCGTTGTTTCTCTTGGGGGGACCCCTGTTCGGGCACTGTTTCCGTCCTGAAAACGGCTTGATTTTTGGTTTTCTTTTTTCCCCCTTCGGTACCCCCCAAATTTTTTCTAAAAATTTTTAAAATCTCGCCCAAACTTTTCACCCTTTTTCCGTGATTTTCTCAATCTCCTTTCTTTCCGTTTCCCCTTTTCTGTGTGTCCTTTCCTCTCCTCCTGAACCCCTTGGATAAACACTGATTTTGCCCTTTCCTCCCCCCCATTGCCTCACCCTCTTTTGACTCCCCCCCCCCCTTAATTTGGTCGTTTTCCCCCCTTTCTTTCCCTTTTGTTTTTTTCCAGTGGTCTTGATAACATGGTTTTTGCCTAAAACCACCCCTCCATCTGAACCAGCGGTTTTTTCCCTTTTTCACCCCTTTTGGGCCCCCCCCTTGGGAAGGCGATATGCCTTTTAGCATAATTCAAAATTTCCTTTCCCTTCCTGTTCGGCCCCCCGCAGTTTTCATATGCTGTTTCTCGGGGCCCCACGCCCCTGTAACCCCCTTTTTCGGGCCATTTTTATCTCAACTTTTTGGACCCTTATCTTGGCTACTGCAGTTTCGCCCTTGTCCCCCCCAAATTTTCTTTGTCCCCTTTCCCAACCTCTTTTTCCCCCAAATTTTAAAAGAGAGCTCTTTTTTCCAAATTTTTTTAGGGAAAACCCCCCCTAATTTTCTCTCCCACTCTTGTTCCCTCCTTTTTTCCCCTGCTCCTTCATCCACTCCTCCCTCCCGAACCATTCTCTTCTGATCCTTGGTTCCCGCGAGTCCCACCCTTTTTTTTTTTTTTTTTTTTTTTAGAAAAAAAAGAAAAAAGGGGGAAAAGGGAGGAGGGGAGGAGAAAGGGAAAAAGTGAGAAGGGAAAAGGGGGGGAGAGGTTTTGAGAGGGGGGGGAAAGGAAAAGGGGGAGGGGGAGGTGAAAAGGGAAAAGGGGGAGGGGGGGAGTGGGGAAGGGGGAAAGGGGAGGGGGAGAGTGGAGAAGGGGAAAAATTTGGGGGGAAAAATGGGAAGAGAGAGGGGAGATGGGAAAAGGGGAGGGAGAGGGGAGAGATGGGGGGGGAGAGAGATGGGGGGAAAGAGAAAATGGGGAGAAGAGGGGGAAAAGAAGGGGAGAGAGAGGGGAAAGGGGGAGAGAGAGAGAGGAGATGGGAGGGGAGGAGGAGGAGAGATTGGGGGGAAAAAAAGAAAGGGTTTGGGGGAGAGAGAGAAGATGGGAAGAGAGAAAAGAATGGGAGAGGGGAGAGAGAGATGGGAGAGGAGAGAGAGAGATGGGGGAGAGGGGAGGGGGGAGAGATGGGAGAGAGAAAAGGGGAGGGAGGGGAGAGAGAGAAGGGGGGGGAGAGAAGAGAGAGAGATGGGGGGGAGAGAGAGAGAGAGAGGGGAGAGAGAGAAGAGAGATGGGAGAGAGAGAGAGAGAGAGGGGGGAGAGAGAAAAGGAAAGGGAAAAGAGAGAGAGAGAGATGGGGGGGAAAAGGAAAGAGAGATGGGAGAGAAAAGAGAGATGGGGAAAAAGAGAGATGGGGAAAAAGAAAAGAGAAAAGGAGGGGAAAAGAAAAGAGAGAGTGGGGGAAAGATGGGGGGGGGAAGGGGAGAAGGGGGAGAAGAGAGGAAGAGATGGGAGAGAGAGAGAGTGAGGAAGATGGGGGGAGAGGGAGAAAAGAAAGAGAGAAGGGAAGAGAGAGAAAAGAGAGAGATGGGGAAGAGAAGGGGGAGAAGAGGGGAGAGAGAGAATGGAGAGAGGAGGAGAGAGAAGGCGAGAGGGGAAAATGGAGGGGGAAAGAGAGGGAGAAGAGGGGAAAAAAAGGGGAAAAAAAAGAAAAGAGAGGGGAAAAGAGAGAGAGATGGGAGGAGAAAAGTTGGGGAGAGAGGGGAGAGGATGGAGAGAGAGGAGGGGGGAGAGAGAGAGATGGGGGAAAAAAGAGAGATGGGAGGGGGAGAGAGGAAAGAGGGGAAGAGAGAGAGAGAGATGGGAGGGGGAGAGAGAAGAGAGATGGGAGAGAGAGAGATGGGAGAAAAGAGAAGAGAGAGAGGATGGGGGGAGAAAAGAGAGAGAAAAGGGGAGAGGGGTTTGGGAAGGGGGAGAGAGAGAAAGAGATGGGGGAGAGAGGGGAGAAAAGAGATGGGAGAGAGGAGAGAGAGAGAGGGGGAGAGAGGAGAGGAGAAAAAGAGAGAAAAAGAGATGGGAAAAAAGAGAGGGGAGGGGAGAAGGGGGAGAGAGATGGGAAGAAAGGGGGAGAAGAAGGAAAAGGTGGGGGAGGAGAGGGGGTTGGGGGGTTGGGGGCGGGAGATGGGCCCGGGGGGGAGTGGGGGGGGGGGGTGGGGGGAGGGAAATTTTGGGAGGGGAAATTTTTTTAAAAAAGGGTTGGGAAAAAAGGGAAAGGGCCAAAAATTTTGGGGGAGGGGGTTTTTAAGGGGTGGGGAGCCGGAAAATTAGGGATTAAGGGAAAAAGGGAAAGGGAAAAAATTCCCCCCCAAATTTTTCCAAAAACCCCCGGCCCCCCCAATTCCCAAAATAACTCAGGGGTTTTACGAACCCGCCTTTGGTTTTGGGCTTTTTTAGAAAGAGGCTGCTTTTGCTAAGTCCAAAAACCTGGCGAAGGTATAAGAGAATCCCACCACCTATCCCCGGAACTTGCAAAAGGGAAACCGTAGGGATATGGGTTTTGTTCAAAAATTGGGGGCCATTGCTAAAAAAAGGGGGGGGGGGACACTAAAAAAGGGAACTTGATCAGGGAGGGGAGGCTCCCAAAACCCGGGGGTCCCTGGTCAAGGACAGAACCCAAAGGGAATCGCCTGATGAAACTTTTTTTCCACCTCTAAATCGACCCGGGTGGGACCACCTTACTTTTGGTCCCAAAAGAAGGGGGGAACCCCTTTGGGTGAACACTTTGCTTTCCAAAATGCAAAATTCCCGAAACCAGCAAGGAACCCCCCTTGGCTACTGCAAGAACTTTGTCAAAACTGTCAGGGGGGAAAAATTTTAAAGGAGGAGGAGGTGCATTTCCCTTTTTAAATCGGGTTGACCCCGGGAAAAGGCTGTGGGCCCCGACAAGTTGAGCCCAAGATTGTTTAGAAGAGGTGCCGACCAGCTAGCGCACCTCTAAAATCGCACTTTTAGCACTGCCCCAGTACAGTTTTTAAAAGGCCCTCTCTTTGGAAAGAGGGGGAAAGTCCGGGTTTTTTTTGTTTCCGGGGGGGGCGAGGAAATCACCAAAAATACAGACCCCGTGTCACTCTTGTCAATCATGGGAAATCCTTTGAGACAATAACCCCCAAGACAAAAAGACAGAGGGTTTTTTTACTACCCCTCACTACTTTTTTAAAACGTCATAAAAGGGGTTTTAGGAAAGGTTAAATTGCTGCGATTTTGTTTAAAACCCCTCCACTAAGTGGCACCGTCCCCTGGAAAGGGAAACCAAAGTCACTTTGTGGTAGCCCTGGACATTGCCGGGGGCTTTTTTGACCAGGTTTTTGGAAAAAGGGCCCCCTTAGGGAAAACTTCAAGCACTGGGAATTGCGGCTCTACACTATTTTCTCCTCAGTGATTACCTTCATGGTTTAAACTGTAAGTGTAGTTTTTCAATGGAAAAGGAATCGCAAAAACATTTCCCATTGGGGCAAGGGTTTTCCCCCAAAAGGAAAGGGGTGCTGGGGGGCCATTGTTTTGGAATTTCTAAATTCAACGACCCACATCTCATCCCCCCAATACATGCTTTTGCAGGGCGAAATTTCACTGACAATTTACTTATCCAAGAAAGAAATGCCCAGCTTCTCCCAAGTACATCAAACACCCAGCCCGGGGAAAAAGGGGGGGGGGTATCAGCCCTTTTTGGGAAAAAGATGGCAAAATAACAAATTTTCAACCCGGAAGGGGGGAAAAATGCAAAAGATCGTCCCCTAAAGGGCCCCTGATGGGGATTGCTGGGGGGATTGTAAGGATGAATGGGAGGGTGTTTTGGGAAACCCGGGGGGGAAGTTGGGAAACCTTGGGGGTAAATTTGACCCAAAATAAAAATGGAAAAACCATTTGTTAATCTTGCAAACAAGGGAGCCAGGGAAACTTCAGCCCTTCGCCGTTTTTCTCGCATTTTCTTGAAAGTAGGGGTTGCAAAAATCCTTGTACGAGGCCCCCGTAAAGCTCAAAACCCCCTTTAGTATGCTCCCCCTTTCTTTGGGTTTTCCCCCCGCCCCCCCCCTCATCTGCGACTTTTCTTTTACAGATTAAAAGAAAGAAACCCAAACGTCTATCTCTCCCTGGGCCCCCTCCTGGATAGATCTGTCATTTCAGCAGAGCCCTTTAACATAGGGGGGATTTTTTTGGGGGGCCCTTTTTTATGTCCAAAAGGGCCCAAAATTGTCAAAAAAACCACATTGGGGGGTCCATTCGAGGGGCAGCGGGGGAAAAAAAGCTTTTATGCCACAAGACGGGCAGGGGGAAAAACAGCAACTTTACTTGGCTGTTTCCCTTCTCCAAAAACGTCACCCATCTGAATCCCTGCATACCCAGGGTGGAAAATCGAGTATGGACCCCATTTGTACAGCATAATGATGTCAAAAGAGATTGTTTATCAAATGAAAAGCTGGCCAAAAGATGGGTCCAAATTCCCTTTCCCGTTTCCCCCATTGTATTCCCTCGTAACAATAAAAATGGTTTTCAAAGATTTATGTAGGGGAAAAAAGCTCTTAGCTTGCCAAATTTTGACCATTGTTTCTGTGGCCCATCTCTGGCACATCCTGTCTCTGTCCACCTTGTCTATTCTATGCAGTATTTTGTATGTAGTTATCATGTCTCCCCTGACCCTCCTGTCCTCCATTGTTGTCAGACCAATTTCCCTTACCCTTTCTTCATAGGACATTCCCCTTAGCTCTGGAACTAACCTTGTTGCAAACCTTTGCACTTTCTCTAATGTCTTGACGTGTTTGACCAGGTGTGGGTTCCAAACTGGTGCTGTGTGTGTGTGTGTGTGTGTGTGTGTGTGTGTGTGTGTGTGTGTGTGTGTGTGTGTGTGTGTGTGTGTGTGTGTGCGCGTGTGCGTGCGTGTGTGTGTGTCGCCTAATTCTCGCCTAGTTGTGGTTGCAGGGGTTAAGTCACAGCTCCTGGCTCCGTCTCTTCACCTGGCTGCTACCCAGTCACTCTTCCTGCTCCATGAGCTTTATCATACCTCTTCTTAAAGCTATGTATGGCTCCTGCCTCCACTACATCACTACCCAGGCTATTCCACTTACTGACAAGTGTGACTGAAGATATACTTCCTAACATCCCTGTGATTCATCTAAGTCTTCAGCTTCCAACTGTGACCCCTCATTGCTGTGTCCCATCTCTGGAACATCCTGTCTGTCCATCTTGTCTATTCCTCTCTGTATTTTATATGTCATTGTCATACCCCCCCTCCCCCCCAAGTCTTCTGTCTTCCAGTGTCGTCAGGTCAGTTACCTTTAACCTTCCCTCGTAGGACATACCCCTTAGCTCCGGAACTAGTCTTGTTGCAAACCTTTGCACTTTCTCTAGTTTCCTTACATGCTTGGAAAGGTGAGGGTTCCAAATTGGCGCTGCATATTTGAATATGGGCCTAACGTACAGTGTACTGTCCTGAATGACTCCTTATTTAGATGTCGGAATGCCAGGTGCCCGTATGCTGCAGCAGTTATTTGGTTGATGTGCGCCTCAGGAGATGTTCCCGGTGTTATACTTGCACCAAGATCCTTCTCCTTGAGTGAGGTTTGTAGGCTCTGGCCCCCTAGATTGTACTCCATCTGTGGTCTTCTTTGCCTTTCCCCATTCTTCATGACTGCACTTGGTGGGGTTGAACTCCAGGAGCCAGTTTCTGGACCAGGCCTGCAGTCCAGATCCCTCTGTAGTTTTGCCTGGTCTTCGTCCAGTTGAATTCTTCTCATAGACTTCACATCATCAGCAAACAGGGCTGCTTAGGAGTCTATTCCTTCCATCATGTTCACAAATATCAGAAACAGCACCGGTCCTAGGATTGATCCATGTGTGTTTTCCTTAAACTGTTGGTAACCCAAAAATTGAAAGCCCCTTCTGTGGGTGTTTTTTTTTTTTTTTTTTTTTTTTTTTTTTTTTTTTTTTTTTTTTAGAAAATTGCCTACCAAATTTTTTTTTTAAGCAATAAATACAAAATTTAATGCAATATTTGTGGAATTAGTTGGGTGTGAAGTTGAAGGTGGGGCAGAAATGTATGCAACAGGGCTTTTGCCCAGTTTGAAGTCTTTCAGGCAAATTTCAATGCCCAAACCAACCTAACTAGTCTGCTAGTATGCCTTCTATACAACCCACTGATTGCAAGAAACTACCCTAATAAGTGTCTAGAAGGTATTTTATTAATTTGACTTATTTTCAACTAGGGAAGAGAGGGTGGGAGTGCCCTTCCCCCTTTCCTTCTTCTCAAGAAACTAAAAGACCATTTCTACCAATTTTGATGCCTATTCCAGACCACTTTTGGGTAAACTGACCAATCTTCTCCATTTTACTAGTATGTTGGCCAATCTCTATTGGTACCAAGGAATGGCCAATAAAACCATGGAAACTACCCTTAAAAATGCCTTAATTTCACTTTTTGGGGAGTATTTTTAAATGCTAGACACCCATCACAGACCCATTCTCTTGTGTATAGGTCAAAATTTGACATACCGAATTTGAGGGTTTTAAGATTTATGCATAGGTCTATAACAGACTGCAGTCCCACTGATGCAACTCCAAGACAATTTTTCAGATTGCAATGAAAATGAAATACATATACAGGATATTTTTAATCTGACCTTAAAAGCTTTGCATACAGTAACCTCTACCCCCCCCCCCCCCCCAAGTCGGCCATCTCCTACTGAGGCAGGCGACACAAAGAAAAATCCCCAAAAAGAAAATACTTTCATCATTCAACATTTTCACCTCACTCATACATAATCAAGTCTTTGCAGAGGTGCCCAGGTACAACAGTTTAGAAGCACATATAAAGATATATGTATAACATATCCCTCCAAACTGCCAATACCAACTTCAATTTCATTGGACTAATTGTGGAAAGTGTTAATCAGAAATGCTAGCTTTTGATGTAATGATCAGGCTGATAGATTGTTACTCAACACATTTGCTGTCTGTACCATAGTACTAAGGGTTTGAGGTCACTGTCCGGGCCGCAGAACTATACCATGAGTTTGGCTCACTCAGATAAGCTGTGTGTGGTAAATTTGGGCCTAGATATGAGAATGGGTCTATGCAAAAGTGTTTTTGGTTTAAAAGTGCAAATTTGCTGTGTTGCATGGTTTTATGGTTGTATTTTGGTTTCTAAGTCTTGTTTGATAGAATGGAAAATATATTACAGAAATAGAGATGATTTTAATTGGTTTCAGGATGGAAGAATCTTTAAATTAAGCTCAAAGTAGCAGAAATGTTTAATTTTTGCCAATTTTCAAGAGTAAACGAATCCCGTCATTCATCTAGTGCACATCCAGCTGGTGGGGTTTTGTGTTCACAAATACACTGATACTATACAATTATTACAATATTGTGTAACTAATTCTATTTAATATTTTTTTTTTTAATAAAAATTCAGAATGGAATTAGTGAAAAGTCTGGGAACATAACTAACGAACAGAGGAAATGTTATTTTAATGCCAAGAATGCCTGCATTGTTTATTCTGGACCCTATTTTGAAATTGTGTGAAATTGGCAAAATTATCAATTTGATTACGGGGTAGGGGTCGTCCTCGAAAAGGTTGGAAGAAAGGGGTAAGGGAGGTTTTATGGGCGAGGGGCTTGGACTTCCAGCAGGCGTGCATGAACGTGTTCGATAGGAGTGAATGGAGACGAATGGTATTTGGGACCTGACGATCTGTTGGAGTGTGAGCAGGGTAATATTTAGTGAAGGGATTCAGGGAAACCGGTTATTTTTCTATAGCTGGACTTGAGTCTTGGAAATGGGAAGTACAATGCCTGCCCTCTAAAGGAGGAGTTTCAGGATATTAGCAGTTTGGAGGGATATGTTGTGTATCTTTATACGTATATGCTTCTAAACTGTTGTGAGCACCTCTGCAAAAACAGTGATTGTGTGAGTGAGGTGAAAGTGTTGAATGATGAAAGTATTTTCTTTTTGGGGATTTTCTTTCTTTTTTGGGTCACCCTGCCTCGGTGGGTAGACGGCCGACTTGTTGAAAAAAAAAAAAATACTAGCAAAATAGCTAAGACTTTAGTAGACTGGAACAATGTAATTTGCCTAAAATAGGACTCGGTGGGCAAAATTGCAGACTAGTAAATATTGCCGACTCAGCAAAATTTGCGAGAAGGTAATTTCGTTAATTTTCCATAAAATTTCATACTTTGGTTTTATTACCTTCAGAAAAAAAAACTTAGTTTATTTTTTTTTTTTTTTTTCTTGGACACTGATAACAACTCTCAGATCAGGGGTCTGGACAATGAATGGGTAAACTAACTTGTACAACTTTCAATATAAAATTGTCCTAATGTAAGCTTTTGTTAACTAGCTTTGTCTGATTTTCAGAAAAATGAATGATATGCACCAGTGTGTAGTGAAGTACACAGAAAAGTGTAACGACCCTACACCCTCAAACATTCTGGACTCTCTGATAACACAAGTTTTGAAGGTGACACCTTGTTGGCAGACTAGCAGTGCTCCAACCTTGTCTTCAACTCAATACCTCTTGTCTCCCATGCTCACACTATTGGCTGCTGCACTAACTGCTGCTAATATACTTCTTTAAACATAGAGGCAAATATATCTGTACTGTATATTTGATTTGAAGATTGACTAAGGTATGTGATTGTAGATCTTTTGTGGGTGCACAGCTGATAGGCTTTGAAGTGAACACAATTTTAATAAAAGGTAACAAGGTTTTAAAAAGTAATAACCTCAGTCAGCAGTAACTATTTCGATGCTGTTTTATACATTCCTATACTTTTGCTAGATTTAGATTGAGTTCAGAATCTAACTGCCAAATAGTGGGTCTGTTTAATGTATTACTTGCAATACTATTAAGAACTTGTTGTACTTAAAATTAGTTTATTGGCTATTGTTCTGAGACAATGCTAAGTTTATTTTTTATCTCGCAATTTTGGTTAGTTTTCTAATTGAATTTGTGCCATAGATTTGCTAATTTCTCAATTGTTTTTTTAACTGGATAATTTTTAACTTGCTGCCATGTTGTAAGAAATCCTTAAGATTTGTTTAGTAAACACAATTTTTTTTTTCTATCTTGTATATTGAATATCCTTCCAAATCTGTTAAAGTACAGTATGGCAATTTAGTTTTTCATAGTGAATTCTTATGACTTTCCAAGAGTCCATTGTTGAAATAAGAGGATTGTTTGCAAGACTAGTAGTTAAACCTGGTCTGTCCTGTTAACTGTATTTTGGCACACTTAAGTCCTATGGTGTTTAGCTGACATTGCATATTTTCACCTTCAATGATGCCTTGATAAAGATAATTCATGAATTTTGCTAATAGCTTTTTAAGGGGGGGAAAGCATTTTTGCATAAAACAGTGAACAGCTGGAGAGCTAATGTAAAGATAGAGTAAAGAGTATGCAGTATATAGAAACACATTTCCCTGTAATTTACTTTTTTTTTTTTTTTTTGGGGGGGGGGGGGGTGTATAAGGATTTTTAAATTAAAGATTCTGATAATGGTAAAAAAAAAATTCCAGTTTGAAGATGTTCAGTTTTTCATACATTTCTTTAAAATTGTTTTGCTGTATTTTCTTAGTTTACACAACAGCCACACTGCTTAACTGTAAAGGTTAAGTGGGATATTTTGTAAGGTACTGTACTGTGCCTACAAATCAACATAATCCCAAAAAACCTGCATTATCTAGTACTGTATCTGTAACAATGGCAGCGGCTGTTGCCATGTGTCAGACTTGCTTAATTTACATGAGATAGTGTTGTGAAAGACCTTTAAGGATTATTTTCATTTATGTCTATTTATATTGAGCCAATAATAGTTAGGTAAATGTTAATAAACTTGCAAGATTTGCAAATGCCTGCTTTTCTTTGTAAAAATACACTAGAATAATGTTGATCATTTAGTGCTGCATGTAGTATAATGTAATGAGAATAAGAGCCAAACCTGGTGAACAGTATAATGTTCATGCTATAAGCAGCCTTCCATTTTTGTGGCAATTTGAAATTCTTGGTGGGAGGGGGGGGGGAGCTTTGCTTAAAATTAGTGACACTGCTGTTAAACTGAGATAAGAATGCATGTGTACTGTAGAAAGTTGTTTAATGCAGAAGTTACTGCTGTGGAAGTGTAATAGGGTACCTGTGTGAATGACAGTGGGAATAGATGTATGGGGAGGGGGGATGAAGATCACCAAACTTCTGAAAATGTAATAAGAAATAACATTGTGATGAATAAACAGTAAACTGGATTACTAGCACTTGGAACATTAGACCTGGGTGCAAATAACTCTGTAGCTGAAGCAACAGAAGAAATTACTTGGCTTTCTCTTCCTCTTTTTTTTTTTTTTTTTTTTTTTTAAACATTGTAATAGACAGATATTGCCATTTCATCTGTACAATCAAAACTAAACACCTAATCTCACAAGGGTTATCCATTCTTAGTTCTTACTTATAATAAGAAGGGTAGATTGAAAATGGTAATTAAAGGGATAGTTAAAATTTTTGGTAGTGGAGTGAGCAAGATAATGGACTGGGGAGAGTGGTTAGCTGGCTTAGAGGTTTAGTGTGTACCAGGTAGGATATGGTTGAGGTTTAATGTATGTTCATGTAAAGGCAGAACTTGTGATTACTGGTGAGTGTTTGTTGGGTCCTCCTGTTTTATTTGGAAATGGTAGCTAAAACTTTTCTTATTTCAGCTATGAAATCTTGTCACTGTTAAATTGCACTTCAGTTGTAAAGTTCATGATCCTATTCAGCAGCATGCTACAGTACATTACCAGTGTTAGGATTGGGTGTTTTATCATAGGTCTCAAGGCATGGGCACCTTTTTGAAAGGTAATGGTAGACCATTGACACTTTAATGTCTTCATATTAGTAACTATTTTTTTTCTACATGGGTATAGCTACTCCTTTATGCACCCCTATCCACAACACCTCAAAAATAATGTTTAAAAGCATTTTTATTAATATTTTTGTATACCTTTGCTATCTAGAAAAGTTGCGTAGAATCTATTGGTAAGAAATCATACTAAAACTGGTGTATATTTCTTTGACGAGATTGGCAGTTACTTAGATTGTAACAGTCTCCACTATAAGGTTCAAATATTTCAATATTTTTCCTTGACTGAATGACATAATTGGTGTACATATTTTTTTTAGGTGTTTCATATAATTTATTTTCCCTTTTAAAACTGTATTTGTAAGCTAGCTGTATTTACAGTATGTAAATAATAATGATGTACAGTAAATGATGTAAATTTGATATGTGAATGTAGCTTTAATTGCTTCATAAGTTGTCTGCTTGCATGGCTTGTTAGACCAGTGGCTGATAGGAGTGACAAAGCTGTTTTAGCCATTTTAATTTTCATCTCTTAAAGGTAATGTTGGTTGGCAAATGAATAGCACTTGCACTAAAGCTGTTATGGTGCTAGTGTAGTCACTTAAAATAAATATCGGGTAGGTAACTCCAAATGAGGCAAATAAATGCTTGTAAATTTTTACATATACTTGGGTTAATTACATACTAAAAGAATCTCTAATGTATAGTATATGCTTAACTAAACATGGCTCTAGCTATGCAGTATTTTGTGCTCGGCAAAATTAGTCTGTTTAGCCGAGCCATTTAAATAGCTTTACGTCAAAGAATACTCCTATTCCCTTCACCTTTTGACAGGTTTTTCCAATTGCATTTCTGTAAACCTCTGTTCCCTTCACCCTGTGTGTTGCTTAAGCATTGAATGTACTAAAAACCATGTAATGAAGTGATGTGCAACTAATGTCACCAGATCATGAGAGATTGAGACTTAAGTTTTAACACACCTTAAATTGCCTTGTAGATTTAAAGCCTAATTTGATTTCTTAAGATCTGTCTCCAGTGTGACTGGAAAAATATTAAAAGGTACCCTGTGAGCTATGTAGATGGTTAAATGCACCTTTTAATTTGGCATATTTCCAGGCTGAGCAAAAGAGATTTGGCATTTTGAGCCATTGCAAAATTTTAGCTTTTTTAGTTCATGCATGCAGCGCTGTATAGTCCTTGTGACTTAGCGCTTCTTTTTGATTATAATAATAATTTAGGTCATGCATTTATACTCTGCATAGCACTTGGTCTCTGCTAAAGATAGTTCTTAAATTGGTGACTAGGCTGTTTAAATTTAATTGTTACCTAGTAATAAATTAATCCAAATACTCTCAAACTAATACCTGCATATATTGGTTATGGTTTGTACTTATATCACTTGTCTTTTAACATGTTTGTAATGAAACTTGTATTTTATACTCTAACACGTGTTACTCCTAAAATGTACTGTGAACATTTACCCCACATTCTCATTAAAGTTAAGTTTATTAGATGTAAATTTTTGTCCTTTTATTACCGACAGATTGTGTGCACTGTCTTCTGTATAAAATTGTTCTAATAAACATTAATTTTTTTTTTTTTAGGGGAGGGGATTACTGTGCATAATGCCAGGGGGCTATATTGCAATGATCTTCAAATTGCAGTGAAGCTGCAAGTACACCTGCCTCTCAAATTTGATATAGATGCTAAGATTAATGTCTTGCAGTCTTCAGATTATCCATTTATTGGTAGACACTGGATGGCAAAAGTCTACAAAGTAGATAACCAGATGTTGCAAATACTCTTGTGTGGGTAAGATTTGTTGCCCTTTCAACTTTATTAATGAGTACTATTGAATTAGCAAGCATTAAACCCACATGACTTAAACTCGCTTAAATATAGTTAAAGGGATTTCACCTTTGGATTCTGTAGTCCAAATCATTGTTCCTAAGTAGTTAAGAAAAGACTTACTGAATACTTTTATTTGGATAATTCACTCTGGGTTGAACAAAAAAGCAAGCTTTATAATGTCTCGCTTCACTGTTGCTGTCCTGTGCAGCTGCCTCACCAGCCAATGCCTCATTATTACAGTAATCAAATAGTGCTAAACCTACAAGGGTCATACAGTGCCAGCCAATGCCTCGTAACCACAGAACCCATTTAAAGTTTAGAAATCTATAGTGTGAAATATTTCATGGAAGCATAATCTTGGGGGGGGGGGGGGGGAAGCCGCACCTAAAGCAGCTACTGTGGTTGGCTTGTGGTATTCATAGTTTCTGGCACAGCTAAGCACATGAAATAATTAAAATATTATTATTATAATCAAAAAGTCTTTAAATTTAAGCTTGTATACTTGGGGCTCCACCTCTGACACCACCATTATTACCACTATCGACACCACCATTATCACCACTACTGGTTATATTTTTGTCAGCAGATTTTATACAAACTTTGATTATACTTCCTCTAGCATTCTTCACCACCCTTACTAACTCTACCTCTGTTATACTCGACACTTGCTGGTCTCTGATAAGCATATTACACCTGTAGCACACGTTACCCTGCAGTGCTGTATGGCCCTTATGGGTTCAGTGCTTGGTTATGATTTATGCTTATATTTTGGCATTGTATTTTCATATGCCAAATATATTTGCAAGAAAAATTCATCCACATAAGTATATGATCATTCCAGTATCTGGTGCTGAAATTAACTTGTGGTCTGGTTCAAGTTTACAAATAGCCACAAAGAGGTCTGACATCTTGTCACTCGAGCTATCTTTTTAACATTCCTCATAGGTAGAGCTATAATAGTAAAAGTACTGGTGAAAGGGATTACTATAAATTTCTGTTAACACTCAAAATAATCTTTTAAATTCTACCTTAAAAATGGGATTGTGACCATTCTAACTGCATAACCTGTTAATTCTATTCATTATTAGTAGTCTTTGTCTGTACAGTGGAACCTTTGTACTCGAACAGCTCCCTACTCAATTCGGTATCCAAATGCTTTGTTTGGTAAAAAAAAAAAAATCGCTTGGCAGTTGACTGTTTGCTCAGCACACGACCTGCCAGAACTTTGCTGTAAACTTTCGTGTTTCTTCGCATTTTTTGGCGTTTGTAGGCCCTGGGGTGACTTATCGCTAATCTTTGTATTATAGTATTTGTATAACAGCCAACCAAAAAGACAATTGACTGAAAAAAATTCATTCGGTACTCGAACAGCCTTCTGGAACACTAACCCTTTCAGGGTCCAGAGGCCAAATTTCAAAGTGCACATCAGTGTCCAAGAATTTTCAAAAAAATAATTTTATTTTTTCTTATGAAATGGTAGAGAATATTTTTTTTTTTGAAGGTAATAAAACAAAGTACGAAATTTGATGAAAAATTGATGAAATTATGCTCTCGTGAATTTTGATGTCAGCGATACTTTGGCAGCGGCGATTTTGCCGACTTTGACTCCCATTTTAGACCAATTACCTTATTCCAGCCGACCAAATTCTTTGCTATTTCACTAGTATTACTTCTATTCTATCGATTGAGCACAAGAAATTGCCAACTGTTTCAATTACAAAATAGTGATTGGAAATTGGTAATTTGGCCAATTTAGTGCAAAGTTCAAAATATTCCAATTTCAAAATAGGGTCCAGAATAAATAATGCAGGCATTCCTGACACTAAACTAACATTTCCTCTGTTCATTAGTTACGTTTTCAGGCTTTACAAATGAATTCAATTTTGATTTTTAATTCACATAATGAATTTTTATTCAAGCCAAAAAATAGAAGATTGTCATGCAATATTGCAACAATTGTATAAATAATATCAGCACATTTGTGAACGTATATTAGACCCACCAGCTGGCGTGTATTAGACGTGTGAGGTCATTTGTTTATTCTTGAACATCGGCAAAAATTTAAGGGAGGGGCGAGCCTTTTTTCAGTGATCAAGGCATTAAAATTGAAAAATTATGGAAAAAAAGTTCTTACTGAAAAATAGTGCAAAACTCTGGCAACAGTTTGATGTAATCAGCTTGTTTCTAACCATGTTTTTCATTAAATGTATTTTTTTTTTTCTGTCAGCAAAAATACACGTTGGCAATTAGTTTTTTTTTTCTTCCCCAAATTACGATTTTTATGATTAATTAATTGTAAATACTCTACATGGCAACTTGTGTGCTGGCTAGTGTGAGGAGAGCAGACAGTAAGTCAGTCAGTAGAGAAGGTAGGAGGGGTGTAGCACGCTGAAAGTTGGCACGCAACTTCCCTAGAGTTCCACACAAAAATAAATAAACTCGGTAATAAGTTGACATTCTAATCCATTTTTTTTGATAAATATTCATTGGATTGTCTTGATTTTTGCAGACGTTATTGAGGAATGATGGTTCTACAAACACCCAGAGATGATTTGCCATATTGTGAACAGCTTTTTGTTAATGATTTTTTTTTTTTATGGAATCTACTGACATTATCGCTAAAATGCACTGGGTCATTATTAACCTATTCATCTGATGTCAACTAGAGCATTGTACATCTTCCCAATTTAGTAGAAATTGGAAGGCCTAGGACCCATAAAATTGTGCAAAAAAAAAACTATCTAACTTGAAGGCTAACAGTCAAAACAAACACAGCCTGTTTTTTTGAGCTGCTTAATCCACTGTCAAAATCCTATTGAAATCTGATCAAAAAAAAAAAAATGATTCTGCTCGCCCCTCCCTTAACATTTCTGCTAATTTGAGCTCGGTTTCAAGCCACTTTCAGTACTAAAGCCAATCAAAATCATCTCTTATTTCTGTAATATATCTAACATTCTATCAAATGAGACCAAGAAATCACAAATATAACTGTAAAGAACATACGAAAAAACACTGCAAAGTTGCTGTTTTAATAAAAAATTACGGTCTCGGTTTTCTCTCGTTATGCACTGTGTGCTGCAGGATTGTTTTTGTGGTGCACACATACCACATAGATGTATTCTCTCATATCCAGGCCCAAATTTACCGCTCACAGCTTATCAGAGTGAGCCGAGCTCATGGCGTAGATCTACGGCACGGACCCTGAAAGGGTTAAGTTCAACTACCAAGGTTCCACTGTATATGTTTGTTTCTAACTGGAGTAGTCTCGCTAAGTTTATATATACACATACACCAATTTTACATTCCATAATCTATTCATATATTAAAATGAGTGCAACTGTTAAAATTTACAATAGTGGTTACTTTTATGATTAATATGGCACAATGCTACCATACTCTTATGACAATGAAACGTTTGTACTAATACTGCGCAAAATACCCAAACTATGTGTGATAGATATATAATATGGAAAACATTCAGACAGTCTGCTGTCATGTCTTGGAGAAACTAGACTCGATGCTGTACTCTTGGTATGGATGGCTCACTGGGACATCTCATCAGAGGAGTCGGGTAAGGAGCCACTATAACCTCCACTAAGTTCATCTTTATCATGTCCATTCTCTTCAAGGGCAGCAGCTTCACATTCACTTTTTAATACACATTTTCCTATGTAAGCTTCCTCTGATGAATTAGTTGCTGCATCTGGAACATTTGAATACTGATAAAACACCCAAAAATTTTTTATTTCAAATTTTACATCACAATATAATATACTGTCTACATTTCATAAGTATTCCTTCAAAGTGTGTTGGGAGATGTGCAGGTTTTGAAAATGAATGATATCAAGGGATAGTCAGTGGCTCTATGCTGATGATCCTACTTCTGGAGATTCTGAAGAGAAAGTTGCTGTATGACATTTTTATTATGAAGAGAAAATAGAAAGTGTAGAGTTCTTAGTCTTGACAATGAAATACTGGATATCAGACTGGAGGGAAGGATATAGCAGAAGTGAATGTAATCAGACAGGACCATGAGAGAAGTCTGAATCAAAATACAGTGGTACCTCGAGATTTGGCCACCTCCCAACTCAAACAATTATTGTAAGTGCTTTTGTAAGTGTATTTTTGGGGGTCTGAAATGTATTAATCTAATTTACATTATTCCTTATGGGAACAAATTCGTTCAGTAACGGCACTCGAACAGCCTTCTGGAACGAATTATGGCCGAAACTCAGGGTTCCACTGTACTGTAGATAAGGAAAAAAAAATAGCTGTCATGCAGAATAGAAAGTTTAACAATGAATGCAAAAAAAGTTGAATGTACCAAAGTACAGTGGTGAAAACACTGTAGTCCAGCACTCAATGACCCTTGTGGGTTTAGTGCTTAGTTTTGAATTAAATAATAATGGGAGATTGGTGGGATGTGATTGAGTGGCAAGTCTGCATGTTCATTGGTTAGAGCACCAGTGTGTCCAGGGATCTAGCAAAAAAAACGACTTCTTTGTGCTCACTGAAATGTGGCATAATTACAGTTAAATATTAAGTACAATAGGACGTGGAGAGTCGAACTTTTAGATAAATCATAAAGGACTTTGGGAGTTTGTCTGCCTCTTCACACATTGTTTCACAGCTGCAATGTGTACAATCATGACACATACTGCAAATAACTCTGCTGTGAAAGTGGTGGCCAACTTTAGTAAATATCCTCGAAATATTCTGTCTGGAAAAATAAGTGGGTACCCTACTGCATCTAAAGATTTGGAATCGTCAGTGTACACGGCAGTAGTAGGAGCAAGTGACTGAAAGTGTTCAAGGACGGAAAGCTTTCTGATAGGGATAGGGGAAAGGAACAAAGCTGAATTATAAGAACATCCTGCAAAGGGAGGAAAAGTGATACAGGGTGGACATAAAAGGGTTAAATTAAGAGATGTTATCAGAGCTTGAAAGCAAAGACTGAAGGGCATTAACAATGAGGGTTGACAATTAAATAAATTAATCTTAGGGAAATCTGTGATCATTCTGTATGTAAGAGGATCATGAAAGTCAGGGAAGCAAACAAAACAATGAACTCAATGGGCATTGTGTTGATACTGCACAGACAGGATATTTATTAATACAGGCTCTCAGCCTAGGATGATTGAAAGACCCCCAGACATAACCATAATCCTTCATGATGAATGACTAAGTTTATTAAGAGTAGCTGAAGAATATACAGTACCCATAATACGGCTTAGACAAAATTTGGGTTGAATGAAGGCAACGAAGAACTTGTCTATTTGCTCCCCCAGAAAAATGGGCTACCAAACTACAGTCACCTCTGCTACAACAGGCAGTGTGTTATTTCATGGAAATTACCTCCCAGATGGCATCTCCAGAATTAACTGAGTAAGGGGTAGCAAAACCACTTGTTTGAGTGAACACTAATTGTGCAATCTTTAAGCCAATAATGGCAGCAGGCAAACCTGCATGAATGCCAGGAATCATACACCTTCAGTTTCTGCTCCTGGACCCAATTTTCATTGAGCGAAGTTACCTAGTCACCACAGCAAAAACAATGAAAGTTTTATTAAAACAGGGATGACATTGCTTCCTTGTCCTTCTATTTAGCAGCTCAATTTCATAAAAGGAAAATGAGGCCAAAAGGAGAATGTCTGGGGGTACAATACAGTATTTAAATTTGATCTGAGGAATGGGGAAAAAAAAGGGTGGTCCACTTCCTCAGATGAAGAGTCCCTTCACCAAGGCAATGCTACCCCTCCCCAGTCCTCCCTCTTAAAGAGGAATATTACTTTATAGCAGATAGAAGTGTTTCTTCTTTTTTGGGTCACCCTGCCTTGGGAAATGGCCAATGTATTAACCCTTTCAGCATCCAGACCTTTGATCTGTAATCTTCAAAAGGATCAATACGACATTTTCAAAGAAAATGCATAAAGGTTAGAGATCTTTTTCTGAACGGTTTAACCACACAGTATGAAATTTCATGTCGAAAACATGAAAGTACGTACGTAGAGATGTGGCGATGTAATAGTATCACCAATTTCCGACTATGGACTCTTTTCCAGGCCAATACACTAATTTCCAAGTTGATAGAAATTGTTAATTTGCTCAATTTACACCCCCATTTCTGGATTCGCAGAATAAACTGATGCAGGCAATTCTGGCACTAAAATAAATGTCTCTGTTGCATCATATGTTTCCAGCCTTTGATCATAATTTTCCACAGTTAAATTTTTCACAAAAGAATTTTTGTTATTTCTCATGAAAAATAGAAATTCTGTTTTGAACAGTTGATAAAAAAAATAATATCAAATGATGCAAAATCGACGAAACCGCACCAATTGATTGTGTATTGATTTTTTTTTTTTTGTTTTTTTAAGCGGGCCGTTCACGTTGCCCGTGACCAGAAATAAGAAAGTAAATTCGGCCAACAACAAAATTTCAAATAGATCCAGATACACAATCGCACATTTCCTGGCAAGTCTAAATAACAGTCTGAAGCATCATTATAGTTATACAGCATATCTAACATGAATTCCATTTTAATATTGTTACTTCCCAAAATTTTGATCACACCGAAATATAGAAAATTACCCGTTTTGAACCCTTGTAAATATTGTAATCAACAATCGTCAAGTCCAAGTTCCAATGCCCCTATTAAAAGCCACGCCAATTGTGGTGTATTAGATGCGTGATGTAATTTGTTTACTCTTGAAAATCAGCAAAAATCGAATATTTCTGCTACTTTGAGCTCAATTTCAAGCTATTTTCAGTCCTAAAACCGATCAAAATCTCTCTGTAATATATCTTACATTCTATCAAATGAGACCAAGAAACTGTGAATACAATCATAAAAACCATATGAAAATCTGCAAAGTTGCAGTTTTAAACTAAAAACATGGTTGCAGTTTTTTTTCTCATTATGCACTGCGTGCCACAGGATTTTTTGTATGGTGCACACTTACCACACGGACCCATTCTCTTATATCTAGGCCCAAGTTTACCACTCAGCTTACCTAAGTGAGCTGAGCTCATCACTATGGCATGGATCCTGGCTTTAAACTGTTAGAACAATGGCACAGACCCCGAAAGAGTTAATAAAATAGGAATTATAAAAACTGGAAAAGGATAACTCCTTACCACTGGTTGCTTCAATCAGCTCTTCTTGACCCTCTCTTGGAACAGCTCCTTCAGCTATCACTTCTTCAACCTAAGACACAGCAAACAATTAGTTTTTTACATAGAAGTTTCAGTTTAGGTGGGTAACAGAATGTAACTAACCCTCACCTGAATGTTACATACAGTACACTATCTTCCAAGTCTATATTTCCTCTAATATACCCTGCTCAACAACCGTTGTGGGTTTAGTGCATAGTTCTCATGCACATAATAATACATTTTCTGTGTGCAAAAGGCATACACTAAGTACATATATCATATTTTTATACATAAATGGTTGTAAGAAAGTGCATTTTCTGGGAGAATATATTGGTTTTATGAAGTATACCATAAGGAAAAGCTTTAAGTGCTTTATGCTGAAAGTGTGTTACTCATTAGAAAGGTTACAGTCTGATATTTGATAGAATGATGCATCCATAAGTAAAGCAAATGAATTAATGTAATGTAATGTATTCTGACACTGTGTAGCTCATCTAAGTTTAATGCTTTCTTATGAATGTAATAATAATAATACTAATCATCAATGCACTGGCTGAAATATTTACAGGCAGGCCCTGCTTATATAGCAAGTTAGGTTCCGGGCTACTGCTGTAAAGCAAAAATTGCTGTAAAGTGAAGCATAGCCTTTTTTTTAACTTTCAAATGCATATAAAAGCTTGATGACATGTTTGCACTATCATATATTAAATGAGCAATAGAGCTAGGGCTAAAAAATGCATATACGGTACAAACAGCACTTACCTTAAAATATTTTCATTCTAAGCTTATAGTGAGTGGTGAATATATTTATTGTAGGAAGTCTGAATAAATAAAGAATGCGTATAATTGAAAACATGCATTAGCAAAACATGCTAAAATGAAGCACTGTAAAGCTGGGCCTGCCTGCACTCAGGAATGAGAAAAGAAAAAAAAAAAAAAAAAGGGCAAAGCAATAAACAGTATAATTTCCTCTTTATAACACAGTACTGAAGTAGCAGAGATAACCCCAAGGAAGGATCCTATGGCTGTAAGACTTAGCAAAGATAAAGGCAAAGACAAACTATGCATCACCTGATTCGACAAAGAGACAGCCGTGCCAGGAGAGGTTTCCACAGGTTTTTCCACTGCCTTACTCCGCTGCCAGGAGGGGATGGATGGTGCCATGCCTGGGGTGGATGGAAATGTCCGCCTAGGGTGTAGGAAACAAATACCGTACTGTTATTACAGATTATTTTTTACTTTGCCTTTATTATAAACAATATGCACGTGAATAAATATTTTTTTAACATGCTAGCCGTCTCCCACCAAGGCAAGGTGATCCGAAAAAGAAGCCTTTTTCACCATCATTCACACTATCCCTACCTTGCCAGAGGCATGCAGATGTGACAGTAAAACTAATTAAGTAAAAATTGTTCAGCAAGTTAATGTTTTGTGGATCAAAAACAAAATTTGTTTCTTTTATTAAAGTGTCACATAAAATATATGAACATTCTTAGAGAAGTAATAAATCACAAAACAGTATAGTACAGTCCAGTGTATTGTTTACCTTACCGATTGATGAGAAGACCCTTGAGGGAGGCAATCTCTCCCTTAAGTTGGTCTAGCTGCTTGGGTGTCACATTAACTTGGCTTTCTTCTCTAAGACTAAGGGTCTGAAAGCAATAACTGATTAAGAATATTTGTTGTCATATAACAATAAATTCCAGATAAGATGTCCGAAACCTGAGCAAAGCCATTACAGCTTTCCACAGTATTGGCGGGGTTTGAACTCACAATGAGCGAGTCATAAAACTCCAGACCGACGCGTACCATGGTTTATTTGCAATCGTGTCATTACGATTTCGTAAGCCATTAGGACTTTGCTCAGGTTTCGTGCACCTTGTCTGAGTGGTATATTGTACTGAATGACAGAGGAGGGGAAAGAAATAGCTTAGTTCTCTGAATATTGATAAGTGCACATGCTTGAATATGAAAAACTAGAATTACTATATTCTCTTTTACACAAATGGAACAGAGGTTTGCAAATACAGTTAGCAGACATTTGCTGAGGGGAACACAAACACACACATACTCATCACTTTGTATTTCATACTATGCACTCAGGTGTACTAATTCTCTAAAATTCCAAATTTTTAAGTCTTTTTTTTTCAAATTCTGATATCTTAATGACTGTTATTGCATATCAACAATAATTTCTGCTGCCAATGACAAACCTAATTTAATTTAAATTTTGACCTACACACATTCAAAAATTTTGCACATAAGGTCAACATAAACCCACCTGGATGCGAACATTCTGGGCCCTAAGTGTCTGTTCCAAAGAGGTCAAAGTAGTCTGGACCTCTTTCAACACAGTTACTACCGAATGTTGAAGTTCTATCATGCTCTCTTCGACTGTCTTCTGACGTCGTCCTGTCAACCAAGGACCCAAGTATTTCTGTGGGAAGAATACTGACAAATTCAATAAAGATTCTACAGATATTTATGAGCTGAAGTTGCAGGAGCCATACAGGACTTGGGAAATGGGAGTCAATTAGGTATGATCTAAGGAAAAGGTGGGTAGCTCTAATTCCTTAGATCAAGAGCCATCTATAACATCAAGGCACTCCCACTGAAAGGTGCTATTTACCTTTAATTATTGATTCCAGTGAAAGCAAAACTGTCAAACAAATCATTAAACTCCTTGATTCTATGCAAAAATCTATCTGTCATCCTCTTAAATATTTAAATATTGCACACAAGGCAAAACTGGACAAACGGATTGTGCCCACACTTCTGAGAAGAGTTCTTACCTGATATAAATGGTATACACCATATGAAGTTCCCATTAATATGAGGACAAAGTTACAAACATCTCTCAGCCTTATCCACATAGATGGAGGCGGTGGAACCATATAGGGAGAAACAGGGATCCCCGGGTATGAGCCAGGATGGGACATCACATTGCTTGTTGCCACATCCTATAATGTAACATACAGTATTTTGGAATTTCGAACATTGTAATTGAATCAGTTAATGTTTCTGCACATTCTAATACACATTTTAATTACCATAAAGTGATGTCATTTTATTAGCAAGCATGATTATATGTATGCCTTCATTCCAGGTTAGCAACAACAACAGTTCCACAAACCGCAGGTGCAATTGTCTTGGCCTTAGAGAATGCTGCTTGGATCTCAGCATCTGTTAAGCCTTTCTTGTGCAGAAAAGCAGTTTTCTGCTCATCTGCATGATTCATAACTTTGGGATTCAGTAGAAACTTGGCAGCTTCATCCACCTAGAAAAAAGATGAAAAATCATACATACTGTATAATTTTTGAATACCATACTGATAATTTATATACAGTATATAAATAAAATATAACACAATATGTAAAGTAAAAGGACACAAGTGCAGCTAATGTGACATTTTATTGTGGCAACGTTTCGCTCTCCAGGAGCTTTGTCAAGTAGCGGCTTGACAAAGCTCCTGGAGAGCGAAACATTGCCACAACAAAATGTCACATTAGTTGCACTTTTTTCAATTCAATTCAAGTTTATTCTCTATAAGAGTTACAATGTGGGGTTTACAAGTTTTGGGTATTGTGTGGTTTACATGTTATAAAATATACTAATTACAGAGGGGGCCACTGGGACACCTAGCCTGGCTAGGCATTTCGAGCAGACTTAGATTAACTCTTAACATAAATCCTTACAGATTATGGTATTAAGGCTAAGTGACTACATCATAATTTGTGAGTTTAGCAATGTGAATGCTTTTGTTTTGGCACAATACAAAGTGTCTATATTGGAGTATCATAGGCAAACTTATGACTAGTTAGGATTTATTATTTTAAGATTAAGATTAGTATTTCTGGGTTTATAGTCAGTGGGTGAGTGAGTGTAATTGTGAACCACCAGGTGGTTATCATGTAGTTAGTTGTCGGGGTGGATCAGGGATATAAGATGTTTTCTAACTGTAGTTTTGAAAGTGATGAATGTGTCTGCAGTTCTAGAGTTTTCAGGTAGGGTGTTCCAGATTTTAGGTCCTTTGAAATACATTGAATTTTTGTAAAGGTTTAGGTGTCCTTTTAGTTTACATATTGTCGGTAATTCTACCAACTTTATTACAAAATATAACACAATTTAAACAAACACTACATGTAAGCTAATATCAGAATATATTCTTTTCATTATGAAACTATTACCCAGTTACATAGAAATGTAAAAAATTAAAAAAGTTCTTCTTTCAGTCACTGTCAATTGCTCATCTTCCTATCTTTCTCTCTCATTTTCTTTTTCATTTACCACCCTGAGTTACAAATACAAATGGAAGCTAATAATGTACAGTAGCCTAGTATCATACCAGTTTCTGGCGGAATGCCTGTGGTTCGTGCATAGTGTCACCACTCATGTCTGCCTCATGGTCTGGGGAAATAAAAAAAAAATTAAGATTTACACCAGCAAACCATTGGTGTCACCAACAGATTGAATTGTGTTGACCTAATAGTTCATTGTTACTCATAACTTTTATAAGTAATGTGGGAGAACACAAATAATAAGATAGTATAATAATATCTTTATCTCTACAAGTACATGTACAAGGTATACAGGCCTAGCTGACATCAATGACATACTACTACAGTGGTACCTCGAGTTTTGAACAGCTCCCAACTCAAACAATTATGTAAGTGAATTTTTGTAAGTGCTTTTGTAAGTGTATTTTTGGGAGTCTGAAACAGACTAATCTAATTTACAATACTCCTTATGGGAACAAATTCGTTCGGCATCGGCACTCAAACAGCCTTTGGGGATGAATTAAGTTCGTAACTCAAGGTACCACTGTATATAGAAAGCCCCTTGTTATGCAGAGCATTTCAGGCAAATTAGGTCAGTTTTTGTCCCAGGATGCGACCCACACCAGATGACTAACACCCAGGTACTCATTTTACTAATGGGGAACATAGACAACCAGTGTAAAGAAATACGCCCAATGTTTCTACCCTCGCCGCAAAATTAATATTGATTTTTATCGGTTTTATTGGGATTTTTTAAAAAGTGTAAAATATAGGTAAATCTCGAAAAATCTTCGAAAATCATATTTTTTGGCATATATCGATGATTCAGGGATTTTTCAAAGATTTTTTTGAAAAACATCAAATTTTCAAACCCAGTCCCTTGCCATGTGATGCAAGAGCTTTAGCCACCAGGCCACAGGGCATGGGGCAAAGGTTATTTATGCAGTAACTCTGTATGTAGAGAGCAGAACCCACTTACATTAACACATTTGCACAAATCTGTTGGATAATATAGTGATCACACTATAGACCTGTTTTCTGAGAAATGTACAAAAAATACTGGAAAAAAAATCTTTAGAGGAAAGTGGGTAAAACCAGCCTACTAACTAGTCAACAAGTTGGCTTTCAGTCTGATAATTACATTATATTAAGTCTATTAAGCTATTATGACTGAGTCACACGAAATATCCAAGAAAAAATGAATGAGTAGACTGTTTACACTACCTAGATTTTAAAAAAAAGCTTTTGATGGATTTCCCCATGAGCAACTAATTTGGAAACTTCAAAACATAAGAGGAATAAAAGGCAAATTATGAAAATAAATGACAGATTATGCTTGAAAAGAAAATGCAAACAGTGATAAAAAGGATACAGTGGACTCCCGCATAACGATCACCTCCGAATGCGACCAATTATGTAAGCGTATTTATGTAAGTGCGTTTGTAAGTGTATGTTTGGGGATCTGAAATGGACTAATCTACTTCACAATATTCCTTATGGGAACAAATTCGGTCTGTACTGGCACCTGAACATACTTCTGGAGTGAAAAAATATCGTTAACCGGGGGTCCACTGTACATGTTATTTTGGAAAATGACACGAGAATTTGTATTTGCACAAATAATGTTTTTAATTTATAAATACCACATGCAATGGTAAACTAGAATAGTATATGAATTTGTTTATGAATGATGCAAAAATGATATGTAAAATAAATAATAAAAATGACTGTAAATCTTTATAAGATGATTTGGATATACAGTATTGAGGAAATGGATTGACAGATGGATGCCGGGGATTGAACCATGGACACTCAGCAAGTGAAGCAGTGGTGGCTCATGTATAGGCACTGCGGAACTGCAGCACCCCCTATTTTCACTCGATATTATCGATAACATTCAATATAACGAGTCTTTTTTTTTCTTTAATTTTTTCTTTATACAGTACTTGTATATTATATAATCCTAAAGCTTAATATCAGTTGCCATCCCCTAGTACATGAAAAAATTACAAAAATCTTCGTACGGAACTGTGCACCTCACAGTTTCAGTAACTCAGTGTTTGGCTGTTGTGTACATGTGCATATGTCTGAGATAAGATGCTGCATGCTAGGTAGAGAGATCACTGTCACTGATGCAGTGCTGACCCTGTTGTGCAAGTGTAAGGTAGTGTTTCTTTTTGACTCAGCGACGTGTGTTGTGCTTAAAAACCATGTACCATATTCTTGAATGTGATAAAGTGTAGAATTAGACGATTATCATGCTTCCAGCTAATTTATTTAATTTTGTTTATGATTTTATCAAGCTTATGTATAAACTTTCTTTTTATATGCTTGTTTTGTTTTACACAATATTACAACAATGGCTAAAAATATTCTGAAGCAGCACCTCCACTAATTTTAGCTATGAGCCACCACTGGAATGAAGCAAAAAGCATTGCCAACTGAGCTATGGAAGGCAGTGTGACTGGAGGCAGTGTAACTGGAGGCAATGTAATTGGAGACTGGATGCAGCGGTACTGAATGCAGCATGACTGGAGGCAGTGTTGCTGGAGTCAGTGTCACTTGAAGCAGTGTCACTGGAGGCAGTGTTACTGGAGTCAGTGTGACTGAAGGTAGTGTGACTGGAGGCAGTGTGATGGGAGGCAGTATGGCAGAAGGCAGAATGGCAAAGGTAGTGTGACTGGAGGCAGTATGGCAGAAGGCAGTGTGATGAGGCAATATGGAAAAGGCAGTGTGATTGGAAGCAGTATGACTAGAGATAGTGTGACTGGAGTCAGTATTACTGGAGTAGTGTGACTGGAGTGAGTATGACTGGAGCAGTATGACTGAATGCAGTATTGCTGGAGCAGTGTGACTGGATGCAGTATGACTGGAGCAGTGTGATTGGATGCAGCATTATTGGAGTGGTGTGACTGGAGTCAGTATGACTGGATGTGGTATTACTGGAGCAGTGTGACTGGATGCAGTATTACTGGAGTGGTGTGACTGGAGTCAGTATGACTGGATGCGATATTACTGAAGCAGTGTGACTGGATGCAGTATGACTGGAGCAGTGTGACTGGATGCAGTATAACTGGATGCAGTATGACTGGATGCAGTATGACTGGAGCAGTGTGACTGGAGTATGTCTGGATGCAGTATTACTGGAGCTGTGTGACGAGTGAGTATGACTGAAGCAGTATGACTGGATGCACTATTACTGGAGCAGTGTGACTGGATGCAGTATTACTGAAGTGGTGTGACTGGAGTCAGCATGACTGGATGCGGTATTACTGGAGCAGCGTGACTGGAGTATGGCTGGAGCAGCGTGACTGAAGTCAGTATGACTGGGCATAGTACTGCTGGAGCAGTGTGACTGGATGCAGTATTACTGGAGAAGTGTGACTGGAGTGAGTATGACTGGATGCAGTATTACTGGAGCAGTGTGATTGGAGTATGACTGGAGCAGTATGACTGGACACAGTATTACTGGAGCAGTGTGACTGGACGCAGTATGATTGGACGCAGTATTACTGGAGTGGTGTGACTGGAGTGAGTATGACTGGACGCAGTGTTACTGGAGCAGTGTGACTGGATGCAGTATTATTGGAGTGGTGTGACTGGAGTCAGAATGACTGGATGCAGTATGACTGGAGCAGTGTGACTGAAGTCAGTATGACTGGGCACAGTATTGCTGGAGCAGTGTGACTGGATGCAGTATTACTGGAGCAGTGTGACTGGAGTGAGTATGACTGAAGCAGTATGACTGGACACAGTATTACTGGAGCAGTGTGACTAGAGTATGACTGGAGCAGTATGACTGGGTGCAGTATTACTGGAGCAGTGTGACTGGATGCAGTATTACTGGAGCAGTTTGACTAGAGTATGACTGGAGCATTATGACTGGACACAGTATTACTGGAGCAGTGTGACTAGAGTATGACTGGAGCAGTATGATTGGGCACAGTATTACTAGAGCAGTGTGACTGGATGCAGTATTACTGGGGCAGTGTGACTGGAGCGGTGTGACTGGAGTCAGTATGGCTGGATGCAGTATTACTGGAGCAGTGTGCCTGGTGTGAGTATGACTGGAGGCAGTGTGACAGGAGGCAGTATAGAAGAATGCAGTATAACTGGAGCAGTGTCGGGTACTTCACTTGCATTCCTATACACTTCGAGATTACACATACACCAAAACAGGCCGTCCAATTCATTCTATTGACGACATTAGAGCACTCCAGGATGATTTGAATAACTGATGACACCTAAAATGGAGAAGTATAGCAAACAATGTTTTAGCAGAGATCACCCCTGGAGGTAGCTCAGATGAAAATTCACACACACACGAACTATTAAATCTCTGCACCAAATTCACCTTAAACCAGGAAATAGTGGAGCCTACAAAACTAGAAAATACACTGGACCTCATCTTCACTAACAATGACGATCTGATACGTAATATAACTGTATCGAAGACAATACACTCAAATCACAACATAATAGAGGTACAGACATGTATGCACAGGGTTCCTGACCAGCAAAATGTGAGCAGTCATGAAGGTCTATTCACAAAATTCAATTTCAATAACAAAAACATACAATGGGACTAAGTAAATCATGTCCTAAATGATACAAGCTGGGAAGATATCCTAAACAACACGGATCTGAACATTTGCCTTGAAAAATTAATTATGTAGTTCTTGAGATCTGCTCAAGACACATTCCATTAAGAAAAAGAAAGAGAAGATGTAAACTAGAAAGAGAGAGAGACGTTCCCTATAAAGACAAAGGCGAAGTCACTGAGTCGCTGAGTGGGGCCAATATATCTGAAATATGAAGGGAGACACTAGTCAATGAAATTGCAAATATCGAACTTAAGCTGAAGGAATCTTACAGGAGACAAGAATCACAGGAAGAACTAAAAGCCATAAAGGAAATTGAAAAATAAATACCAAAATACTTCTTCTCTGATGCCAAATCTAAGGAAAAAACAACATCCAGTATTTGGCTCCTGCTTAGGCAGAATGGGACATACACAGATGACAGCCAAGAAATGAGTGAGATACTAAAGTCCCAATATGACTCAGTGTTCAGCGAGCCACTGCCCAGACTAAGGGTCAACAATCCAAATGAATTCTTTATGAACAAAACCCAAAATTTGGTCATCTCAAAAATCTCGGATATTATTCTAACTACACAAAACTTCGAAGAGGCAATAAATGGCATGCCCATGCACTCTACCCCAGGCCCAGACTCGTGGAACTCAGTGTTCATCAAGAATTGCAAGAAGCCCCTAACGCGTGCCTTCAGTATTTTATGGAGAGGGAGCATGGACACAGAGGTCATCCCACACACACTAAAAACAACAGACATAGCCCTACTCCACAAAGGCGGCAGTAAAGCAATTGCAAAGAACTACAGACCGACAGCACTAACATCCCATATCATAAAAATCTTTAAGAGGGTTCTAAGAAGCAAGATCGCCAACCACCTAGATACCCATCAATTACACAACCCCGGGCAACACAGGTTTAGAGCAGGTCGCTCCTGCCTGTCCCAACTTCTGGACCACTATGACAAGGTCCTGGATGCTGCGGAGGATAAACAAAATACAGATGTAGTATACACAGACTTTGCAAAAGCTTTTGACAAGTGTGACCATGGTGTAATAGCACACAAAATGTGTGATAAAGGAATAAGAGGAAAAGTTGGTAGATGGATCTATAACTTCCTGACAAATAGAACACAAAGAGTAATAGTAAACATAGTAAAGTCCCAGGCAGCCATGGTAAAAAGCTCTGACTTTTTTGGGTTATCCCAGGTTCTCTACACATATGCTGCTATGTATGATAATTCTATGTAACTGTATTTGTGTATACCTGAATAAACTTACTTACTTACTTACTTACACAAGGCACAGTACTCACTCCCATTCTATTCCTCATCCTCATTTCTGACATAGAGATGTAAGCCATAGCTCCATGTCTTCCTTTGAGGATGACACCTGCATTACTATGGCAGTGACCTCCATCAGCAACACTGCGAAACTCCAAGCGGACATCAACCAAATCTTCGATATGGGCCACTCAAAACAACATGAAGTTCAATGAGGAGAAATTTCAACTACTCAGATATGGGAAACTTGAAGAAATTAAAAATGTATCAGGGTATATGACGAATTCTAACCATACAATAGAGCGGAAAAGTAATGTGAAGGACCTGGGAGTGATAATGGCAGAGGATCTTGCCTTCAAAGACCACAACAATGTATCTACCTCATCTGCTAGGAAAATGATAGAATGGATAATGAGAACCTTCAAAACTAGGGATGCCAAGTGCATGATGATTCTCTTCAAATCACTTGTGCTCTCTAGGCTGGAATACTGCTGTACACTAATGGCCCACCTCAAGGCTGGTGATACTGCAGACCTGGAGAGTATACAAAGAACTTTCATGGCACACATAAGTACGACAAGGCACCTAAACTACTGGGAACGGTTGAACGTCCTTGATCTGTATTCCCTCAAACACAGGCGAGAGAGATACATGATAATACACTTGGAAGGTCCTGGAGGGATTGGCACCAAACCTACACATGAAGATCACTCCCTATGAAAGCAAAAGACTCGGCAGGAGGTGCAACATTCTCCAGATGAAAAGCAGGGGCGCCACGAGTACAATGAGAGACAACACAATAAGTGTCCGGGGCCCCTGACTGTTCAATTGCCTCCCAGCATACATAAGGGGGATTATCAATAGACCCCTGGCTGTCTTCAAGAAGGCACTGGACAGGCACCTAAAGTCAGTACCTGACCAACCGGGCTGTGGTTCATATGTCAGCTTGCGTGCGGCCAGCAATAACAGCCTGGTTGATCAGACCCTGATCCACCATGAGGCCTGGTCTCAGACCGTGGGGGCATTGACCCCCAAAACCCTCTCCAGGTCGAGGTAAACTCCAGGTGGTCAGAAAAGTGGTGGATGCAGTTCATTATAAACAAATGCAAAGTTCTAAATGTTGGACAGCAAAATAACCATGCCACATATAAACTAAATAATGTAGATCTTAACATTACTGATTGTGAAAATGATTTCAGCATTCTGGTTAGCAGTAATCTGAAATCAAGACAACAGTTCATAAGTGTTTGCAATAAAGCTAACAGAATCCTTGGTTTCATATCAAAAGATATAAGTAATAGAAGTCCTCAGGTTGTTCTTCAACTCTATATATCTTTGGTTAGGCCTCATTTAGACTATGCTGCTCAGTTCTGGTCACTGTATTACAGAATGGATATAAATGCTCTGGAAAACATACAAAGGAGGATGACAAAGTTGATCCCATGTATCAGAAATCTTCCCTATGAGGATAGACTGAGGGCCCTGAATCTGCACTCTCTCAAAAGGCGTAGAATTAGGGGGGATATGATTTAGGTGTATAAATAGAAAACAGGAATAAATAAAGGGGATGTAAATAGCATGCTAAAAATATCTAGCCTAGACAGGACTTGCAGCAATGATTTTAAGCTGGAAAAATTCAGATTCAGGAAGGATACAGGAAAGCACTGGTTTGGTAATAGAGTTGTGGATGAGTGGAACAAACTCCCAAGTACTGTCATAGAAGCTAAGACACTGTGTAGTTTTAAAAACAGGTTAGATAAATACATGGGTGGGTGTGGGTGGGTGTGAGGTAGACCTGACTAGCTTGTGCTACTAGGTCAGATGCTGTGCTCCTTCCTTAAGTGAATGTGACCTGACCTGATTAGGTTAGAGCGTTGACTTAAGCCGGTAGGAGAATTGGACCTGACTCGCATGGGCCAGTAGGTCTGCTGCAGTGTTCCTTCTCTCTTATGTTCTTATATAAAATACTGAGAGGAATCGACAAGGTGGACAGAGACAGAATGTTCCAGAGACACAGCAACAAGGTGACACAGTTGGACGTTGAAGACACAGACGAATCACAGGGATGTTAGGAAGTATTTCTTCAGTAACAGAGTTGTCAGGAAGTGGAATAATTTGGGAAGTGATGTAGTGGAGGCAGGAGCCATACATAGCTTTAAGAAGAGGTACGATAAAGCTTATGGAGCAAGGAGAGAGAGGACCTAGTAGCGGTCAGTGAAGAGGTGGGGCCAGGAGCTGAGTCTCGACCCCTGCAACCACAAATAGGTGAGTACACACACACACAAACACACACACGTAGGTTGCTAATCTGGATCCTCCTATCAAGAGTTAAAAATGTACACTGGGGATAGTGAAGAACTTACTGGAAGGAAGGAATCTTCAGTATCAGTGACAGTCATTAGTGCCAGTATTAGTGCCAGTATCAGTGCCAGTATTAGTGACAGTATTAGTGCCAGTATCAATTCCAGTATCAGTGCCAGTATTAGTGCCAGTATTAGTGCCAGTATTAGTGCCAGTATCAGTGCCAGTATTAGTGCCAGTATTAGTGCCAGTATTAGTGCCAGTATCAGTGCCAGTATTAGTGCCAGTATTAGTGACATTATTAGTGCCAGTATCAGTGACAGTATCAGTGACAGTATCAGTGCCAGTATTAGTGCCAGTATTAGTGCCAGTATCAATGCCAGTATCAGTGACAGTATCAGTGACAGTATCATGTCAGATATGCCAGTTTATGCCAGTATCAGTGCCAGTATCAGTGCCAGTATTAGTGCCATATTGTGCCAGTATTAGTGCCAGTATTAGTGCCAGTATTAGGCCATATCATGACAGATCAGTGCATATTAGTGCCAGTATAGTGCAGTATTAGCCAGTAATAGTGCCAGTATTATGCAAGTATTAGTGCCAGTATCAGTGACAGTATCAGTGCCAGTATTAGTGCCAGTATCAGTGACAGTATCAGTGCCAGTATTAGTGCCAGTATTAGTGCCAGTATTAGTGCCAGTTTATGCCATATGTGCCATATTAGTGCCAGTATTAGTGCCAGTATCAGTGACAGTATCAGTGCCAGTATTAGTGCCAGTATTAGTGCCAGTATTAGTGCCAGTATTAGTGCCAGTACCCCTGCCTCTGTCGTTCTTCACAGTAATGATTACTATCAAAAATATAAAGTTTCTCCCAGGATAAACTACGCCACAATGGAAATAAGTAAATTTTGGATTTTTTGGGGGGTTATCCTTGGTAATTTATACAAAAGTTACTGTGTAAGGTATTTGTAATCACTCAAAGCTTGTATAATTGTACTATTTAACTGTAGCTAAATAAACTTAAGCAGTTCCTGTTACTTGCAAGTTGTGGCAGACAAGCAGTGTTAACACACCACCTGAGACGCCCAGTACTGTGTTAACAGTTAACTTATGACAGACTAACCAAGACTAGCTCATATAAGTCAGACATGTCTCCAAAGTTAATGTTTCAAGAATTAAAAAAAAAAAAATAGAATAATGTGGCTGTATCTATGTATCAGCTGAGTCACCTTGTTGTTGTTGGGTTATAAGGGTGACACAGCTTGTGTGTTGCTGGCTGCTTCCTCATGTACTGATAACACTTATTATCCACACCTGATACATGAAATAAATAAAATAAAATAAAATATTTATTTCTTTGCTAAGGTTATAATGTGTGTTTACATATAATAATAATAATAATAATAATAATAATAATAATAATAATAATAATAATATTAATAATAATAATAATAATAATAATAATAATAATAAATCTTTATTTACAGGTACATGTACAAAGTATACAGACCATAATTGACATCAGTGACATACTACTATATAGAAAGTTCCTTGTTATGCACAGCATTTCGGGCAAATTAGGTCAGTGTCCCAGGATGCGACCCAGACCAGTCGACTAAAACCCAGGTACCCATTTTACTGATGGGTGAACATAGACAACAGGTGTAAAGAAACGCACCCAATGTTTCTACCCTGGTTGGGAATCGAACCCAGGCCCTCGCCGTGTGAAGCGAGAGCTTTAGCCACCAGTTACTTATGTAACTGTAGCCAAGTGTACCTGAATAAAAATTTACTTACTAGCTGTCACTGGCCTTTATATCCCACAACAAGAGAAAGAGACGTGAACACTACACGTTAGTTACTAGTGTAGTTATCTCCAGCAGGTGGGGCTGTGTAATACACTTTTACACTGGACCAGCCATCAACACCATCTCTAACTAATAGTAGGTAACCTAAAATACACTATATACATCGACACTGTATTTGAGTCATTTTATTGTTCAGTTTATAATCATCAGGAGAGAATGCTAAGTTATCTGGACGTATATACTGTAAGGAATAAGGTAATTAATACTACTAAGTTAACTGGATGGATATACTAACTGGAAGAGGATAAAGAATCTAAGTTAATTGGATGTATATACCGTATGAAAGAAAGTAATTAATACTACAAATTGGATGTATATACCGTTTGGAAGAAGGGAAAGAATCCTAAGTTAACACAGTAAGTTAACAGGATGTATATACCGTATGTAAGAAGTAACCTGGCAGAATACATGGATGCAAGAAGATAAACATTTTGTTTGGATTATTAACCCATGATGTCACAGAGGATGATGATTTTTAGATTATTAACCAGAGGGAGGGCTCGATCCCCGGCAAGGGTGGAAACAGTAGGCGTCTTTCCTTACACCTGTTGTCCTTGTTCACCTAGCAATTATGTAGATACTTGGGTGTTACTCAACTGGTTTGGGTCGCATCCTGGGGGAAAAGATTTAACGGCCTCAATGAAAATAAGAGTCCTCGATGATGCACTGACTTTCTTGGGTTATCCTGGGTGGATAACCCTCTGGGGTTAAAATTCCCAACAAAATCCTATCTTAGGCACTCAGGATAACCCAATAAAGTCAGTGCATCATCGAGGACTATCCGTCTTATTTCCATTGTGGTCCTTTAATCTTGTCCCCCAGGATGCAACCCACACCAGTCGACTAACACCCAGGTACCTACTTACTGCTAGGTGAACAGGACAACAGGTGTAAGGAAACGTGTCAAAATGTTTCTACCCTGCTGGGAATCGAACCCAGGCCCTTCATGTTTGTAGTGAGAGCTTTGCCAGCCAGGTAAATGTTTCATGTCTATGCACTTCTGGGAAGGCAGCCATTGAATGAGTGGTGGTGAATGCATTCCCTTTCTTTTGGTCACTACCTAGGTGGGAGGTGGCTGCTGTGTTAAAAACCAGTGTGCTGACAGTCTTCTGGACTGCTCTAGTGTGTTTTATCCCTCAGTCTGATTACTCCATCAGTGCCACCCGTGGCTTTAATACAGATTTTATTGTTGATCTGTCTAAACTATTATGTAATAGTTGAACCACTTGGCATGGATTTTGGGCTGTTATAGTAATGAGCTTGTGAAACTCGTGATGCTGGACATTAATGCTCCCTGGCCAGCTTACAAGCTATGAACCAGCCTGCCAGACTTAAGGTCATAAACATGTTTAAGAGCTCAGTGTTGCTTTAGTTTATGAAAGCATATTTAATTTCTCGATTTAATGGACCTCCGTTTAGTCAAGATCAAAGATGATACAAAATCTGCTGGGTAAATTGATTTTGGAAGCAACTGATATATTTACTTTTATCAAAATAAGCCATCTTAACTATGAATGTCTATTGGCTCTTTGCAGATAAAAAAGTCTCAAGGTAGTTTCAGTGACTTGTGGTCAAGATGAGTGAGATCGACCTCATGCTGGCTATACAGCTGCAGGCTCGGTTTGACGAAGAGCTGCGGGCAAGCCGTGAGAAGCAAGAGCAAGAACTCAAATCCAGAGGAGCTGTACCAGGTGAAGGTCAGGCATGGAGAGTGATGTTAATGTGCCAGTGACTCATAAGGCAACAGTAAGAGCAGCAGAGGCTATTTATACACATCAAGTTCCCGTGAAATATTCAACCTATCCATATTTTACAGTTAGCACAATATATTATATTTGTGGTAATTCCAAACATCCAACACAAAACCTAGTACTTTACCTAATCCTTAAAACAAGATCTTATAAATTCCAGAATGGTAGACAACTGGCAGAAAATATTTATAGTGGTCAAGACTGTAAATGTTTCTGAAAGGTGATTGTAAATGGGATGAGCTGTTTCTTCATACTTTTTTTGTATCATTCTACTCTGTTGTAAGAGAAGTACAGGCCTGCAAAATAAGAGGGTGTGGTCGGAACTTTTCATGCAAGATTTCCTAGATTAGTGGACTAACATAGAAACAGTGACTGGCAGACAGGTTGTACATTACATCAGTGTTGTGTTACAATACAATTAGGTAAGTGGTGCAGTGCATTGGCACTGGTACTTACATACCATACCAGGTCTGTGAATGACAGCAAAGATGTTAATACAAATGTCTACATGTATATTTTCTATGTTTTGATATAACAGCTTATTACTCTTAACTTGTGTAGCCAACAGAGCATTGGATCTCAGTCCTTGAGCCCATTTTGTGCCCTTGTAATCTTTTGACTGCTTCCCATTGGATGGATTGGGGTACATGATAATTCCATCAAATCATATCAAATCAGTAAAAGAAGCATTTTAATTACACTTCATTTGACTTCTGTGGCTGTATGTATGGTATTTTAATGTACAGTGATGATCAAAATTAAAGAAATATTTATTAATATATAGACCCTGGCCTAGGGTGTCTCGTCCCTCACCAATAAATACTAGCTGATTTATACATAACACAGTGTAAACAGTATCAGACATATGCATCTACCTTGGGATCTGTTCCAGACTTCATAAAATGTAAGTTTAGAATTTTACCCCTTATATCACAGGTCTAGTATTTACTGTAACCTACTTGTTTCTACTGTTATATCTAGCAGTAGATTGTCCTCATAATCACCTGGAGCCTTTCCTCACCTCTCAGGATCTACCACAAACAAGTGGAAGGCTGGAGGTCTGCTAGATGAAGTGCCGCAAGAGAAATTGTCAGTGTCTCTCATTGATGCCTCATGGGAGATGATTGACCCAAACCCTGACATCCACACACTCTTTCTTGTGTTTAATGACCAGTTCTTCTGGGGACGGTTGTCAGGAGTGGAGGTCAAATGGAGTCCAAGAATGACCTTGTAAGTGATAACTTGTTTCACTTCCCACGAGTTGCTTTCCAGGTTCTCATGTATGTCAAGGACCTAGAGGGGTAATTACTGTATACAACTTAATTGAGTAAACATTGCATAATACAGTACTTGGTAGATCACTGGCAGCATCAGTGGTATGAAACAGTGATCAAAAAATCTGTTTTTAATCAAATAACCTTTGAGGGTCTAGCCATTTTTCCTTCATCGCTATTGATTGTAGGAAATGGTACTCTCCCACATACACATGTTATGCCAGACCTATGTATGACCATCTCATGGAAAGTTCCCAAGTCATCTTGACAATTCAACATAATTTGATAGCTTGTCCCTTCCATCAGTGTGTGTGCTGCCCTTAGTTTAAACTTCTTTAATGCTGTAGCATTCTTACTGTGTCTGCCATCCTCTCTGAAAACCCCGACTTTACTGCATATGTTCTGTCTTTGTGACTGCATTAACTTTGGATTCCACTATTTTGTTCTTGTCCTCAACACTTCTATCTCTTTGCCACTAATGTCATCCACTTCTCCTTATACAGGAGGACTTAAATAATAATAGTAGTTTTCTGGCATAGCCTTAATGTAGTTTTATGCCAAGGTCTTGTTGCTGTTTATTAGGCCTAAGACTTGATGGCATCATTACAGGTGTGCTGGAGTATGCAGCTATGAAGGTGGTGGGGGATTGTGCTCTGTACGTTTATCAGTGCCATTACTTAAGCTTCGACCTCGCAAAGACCTTGTTGAAACACTCTTGGTATGACATATTCAATAGTGTAAATTTCTATTTCTTAAATGGCATTTGCGTCAGATACTGTATGGTAGTTATCACAGTTCCTTAGAAGTCACACATAATTTATGTATTGGATTAATAAATTGCAAATTGTTAATGATAAATGCAGTAATCCCTTAGAATTTGCTCATTTTTTATAACTGTCTCACAAATAAACTCATCCACAGTGCCATGACTCAAGTATGTAGACTGAAGTACGAAAAACAGTTGTAATTCATATACGTATATATTTTTAACAGAGCAACCATTACCTACCAAGACAGGATGACCCACAAGAAGAGACAAATTCACCAATACTCATTTACATGTATGATAAAGTGACAGAAAGTGCTCATGTGTAAAGCATTTCACTGTGTCTCGGTTAACTACAAGTCACTAACTAAAATCAACAAATTGTTAGAGTTGATTAACTATCAAAATCAAGGATTTTTCAAGATCTAGACAAACAGGATGTACCAGCATCTCCTACCAAGTATACCAGCACAATAGAAGCTGATGATATGCGCAAGTTCAAATATAACAGCACTGTGTATACAAGTGATCTAATCTGTTAAAAAAGTAGATCCCAGAACTCCACCTCATACACTTCCTCCTTTCCCTCCGACCTTTACCTCGCTAATTAAAATTTCATGTGCATTAATTTTTTGCTTTACATTGTTTATAACTTCTTTCTTTTCTTTCAACACACCGGCCGTATCCCACCGAGGCGGGGTGGCCCAAAAGGATAAACGAAAGTTTCTCCTTTTACATTTAGTAATATATACAGGAGAAGAGATTACTAGCCCCTTGCTCCCGGCATTTTAGTCGCCTCTTACAACACGCATGGCTTACGGAGGAAGAATTCTGTTCCACTTCCCCATGGAGATAAGAGGAAATAAACAAGAATAAGAACTAGAAAGAAAATAGAAGAAAACCCAGAGGGGTGTGTATATATGTGCTTGTACATGTATGTGTAGTGTGACCTAAGTGTAAGTAGAAGTAGCAAGACGTACCTGAAATCTTGCGTGTTTATGAGACAGACAAAAGACACCAGCAATCCTACCATCATGTAAAACAATTACAGGCTTTCGTTTTACACTCACTTGGCAGGACGGTAGTACCTCCCTGGGCGGTTGCTGTCTACCAACCTACTACCTATTGTTTATAACTGTGCACATGAAATATTCTATTAGAGGACAGCTGGCATCAATTTATAATCATCTGTTTACGTTATGGGAGTCACATGTTGATCATTTAAATTGTTGGTGGCTACCCAAAATGAACATCAATTACCTGTGAATTATCATTACTGTATATGAGTGTAGGCCCTGGTACTGTACTTTAAATTATAATAAAATCAGTGTATTGTGTGGCACTCTCATTGATCTTTGCATTTCTCCGCAGCACGAAATGATCCATGCCTACCTCTTTGTCACTGCCAACAATAGAGATCGTGAAGGTCATGGTCCTGAATTTCACAAACATATGCATCGAATTAATAGTGTAGCAGGAACTAATATAACGGTTTGTGTGGATATTTCTTATTTCTATAAAACAAGACTTTTTTTTCTTTGAGATGTTTAAGTTATAACCATTTGTATACCTTTTTTCCTTCCCACCAGCTAATTTTTCCTAAGACATGGTGACATAAACTTGGACACATGTTCACCATTACTTCACTAGCTGTCTTGTCAAAAGTGCAAAAACATCATAATTCAAATGACCATCTGAATATTTAGTTCTTAACTGACACATTTTATTGTGCGTTTATACATGCATCCTTCTTTCTTATGTTATAAAACTTAGCCTTTCATACCATTCTTCACATCTTTTTAATATCTTAAATAATATTACGTTAAACAGCATAGCATTCATTATTGTTGTTGTTTATCTACGAGTTATCTTTGCATTATTTTGTAATATGTTTTTGTATCCAGAAGTTTTATTTTAGTTATTCAAACAGTTGATTTGTTTTATATACCTTTAAATATATTAAATTTCTGAAATGCTGAGCATAATATTAGATTTGTAAAAATGTCATTTAAATCATGCACATACCATCACATACCTACAGTGTTTGTACATGTGTAAATAAAGAATTAAATTTGCATAGGTATGCTTAATTCACATATATCATTACTGACACATTAACTGCACACTTGCTTTTATTCACTGCAACACTTACTTATATTCACTGCAACCTTATATTGGTTTACAAATTAAATAAAAAGGATAGCTATAGAAGAAAATACTTAGAGTCTGTCATATTTGTGAGTGTAGACATCATAGACTAAATCCAAGTATCTTTTTAAAATCACTTCACCTCTGTCAGAATTACTACTGAAGGGGAGGTTAAACTTATAAATGTGATGTAACAATGTCCAGTTATTTCTGTAACTCACCTTGGTACCCTTACACCACTTAGTCATAATTCTATTCCCTTCTGAGCAAATGTCTACAATAAAGTCTTGTCTCCGTGATACTTTTATTTACAGGGTACCCCTTAGAATGATGCAGTTTGAAAATGTGCTTAACATATTCTGTACCTTCTAGCCACTGAATTGTCTTTTTCTTTTCAAGGTTTTTCACTCTTTCCATGATGAAGTAGCTGTGTATCGGCAACACATTTGGCAGTGTAATGGGCCCTGCAAGACAAGGAGGCCCTACTTCGGCTTAGTAAAACGAGCTATGAACCGAGAACCTGGTCCACGTGATCCCTGGTGGGAGGCTCACCGCCAGTCATGTGGTGGAACCTACTCCAAAATCCAGGAACCTGAGGGATACTCTGATAAGAAGAAAAAATCTCTCGCAACAGGTACAAAGGAAAAATAGTAAAAAATCTTTACAGTATTATTATGATTACAGGTACAGATTCACCTTGCTCTTCAAATTTGTACATTACATTATTGCTATATATCCATGAGTACATTTATTACAACCCATATTTGTTGTTTACAGATGCAAAAAAATTACCTGATAATTGTGGCGACATTAGAAAGTTTATTGGATTCAAAGGAAGAGGAAATTCTGTTAATGGTGGCACAGGCTCATCACATGCTTCCAACCTAAATGGGAAAAATAGTGCTTCCAAAAACAGCATGCCAGTCTTTGGTGTAACAAACAAGAGTTATGACAATGAAAGTAATGATTCAACTGGAAGTGATTCATATAGAGGTGCAAAACTCAATAACATACATGGGTTTGAAAGTAGAACTTCAGGTACAGTGAAACAAGTAAGTGTTGACAATGCTAGTCAATCAAAGGTACATGGATTTGGTGGTTCATGTCCAAAGAAGCCCTGTAATGTACCAGTGGAGTCTAGTAAAAGAATGTCCAATGGAAAGGCAGTGGGAAGACCCAGTGGTGGCTTTGGAACTGCTGTTGCAGTACGAGGCAGTGGCTCAAGGACAGTAACAGTGAAGGGGAAGACGTCAACTAAAATGGACAACCAAGTAGATGCTAGTAATAAAGTGGAAAATGCCACATCATTGCCAACTGTATTCCAGGGACAAGGCTACAGCCTGGGAGGGCCCAGCACTGGGGTGTCAAGGCTTCTGTCTCAGGGAAATGAATTACAGTCTTCTGAATCTCCCATGGCTTCTACTTCCTTTGCTGATAATGCAAATATATCACACATGCAAGAAAATTCCAGTTTCAAAAAAGAAAATTATGAAAGTAGTCCCTGGATCTCACGACCTACAACAGGAAGGAGTCCTGTGAAAGAAGATAATACATCTCAAAGTTCACAGAAATCCCTTAATAGCTACTTTGCCTCTCCATCATCAAAGTATCCAGATCACAATGGTGATCTTGGTGAATGTCCTGTATGTAATAAACTCTTCTCCAAATGGAAGATAAACCAACACCTTGATGAATGTATTGGCATGTTTGATGACAGTAGGAATGTCAGAAATACAGATAATGCAGATTTGAAGAGACCTTTAATGCAGAATAAAAGGAAAGAGAGTGTATTCACAGTGAGTGATGATGATGATGATCAGGCAGCAGCAGAGAGTCCATGTAGTGCTTCAAAGACATCAAAATCAAAGGGAAGCATGACAGACACTAGTCCAGGAGAGTTATACCCATGCCCAGTATGTAATGAACTTTTTTCAGATTTAAAGATTAATCAACATTTAGACAAACACTTTTAGTTTCATTAAGAGTTTATTTGTAAGATTTACACCAATTGTTGCTTCAGTAAAGATAGGTATTAATACAGTGATAGGAGCTGAGCTCATCTCTTCAGTCACTTAATTGATTGTATGTTTTGTATTTTCTGTACTGATCTGTTTTATTTTTTAAGATATATCATGTATGTAAAAAAAAAAAAATCATGTATGTAAACCTTATTATAATTATGGGTTTAGCATGTTTTAATGAATATAATAATTATAATATCCATGGGAAAGGGAAGAAAAGAACCTTCGTCTTTAAGCCACGTGGTGACTAAGCCGGAGGTGACTAAAATGCCGAGAGCAAGGGGCTAGTAGCCTTTTCTCTATAAATTACTAAATGTAAAAAGAATAAAAACTTTCATTTCTTCTTTTTTGGGTCACCCTGCCTTGTTGGGAGACTACCTGGTGTGTTAAAAGAATTATTATAGGTTCACATCTTTTTAATGTGCAAATTTGCTGTGTTTATACATGAATCAGTCATTTTTTAATATGATTTACTATTGTATGCCTTATTAAACGAACATGGGTATTTTTAATCTGTACAAACCTCCAGTGTCTTATGTATTTAGATGCTTTTATTAATGGGTTGAGTCTTGTGAGCTAGAGGAAAAACAACTAACCGAAATTGTGGCTAGCATTAGGAACTTAGTCTCTGTGGTAGAGCATTCTGCTCGGTCAAAAGGACTCAGGTTTAGTCTCCAGGCAAAGTGAGAGGTATGGGAAAGTCTCTTTAGACCTGTCTCTGTTCATCTAATAGTAAATAAGTGCCTCATTGTTAGTCTACTATTGTGGATCACATCCTAAAAGAAAGGACCCAAAGTGAAATAAACTACACTACTTGACTTTCTTGGATTTTCCTAGATTATTAATGTTAACCTTCTGGGTAACTGAAAGGAAAGTCTTTGGTTTCAAAACTTTATGGTCCATACAAACTTTGTGCATCTTCATGAATATTATAATTCTGGCAGCAGTAATAATGTTTAACCCGTAAACGGTCCAATCAGATCTACGTTCACATGTGTAGTGCTACAAAAGTAGATCTACGTTTTTTTTTTACATATTTTCAAATATAACAAAAAAAAAGTAGATCAAAGTTTTTTTACACATTTTCAAATGTAAAAAAACAAAAAGAAGATCTACTTTTTTTACATACTTCCAAATGTTGAAAAAACGTATATATACGTTTGGACCATTTACGGGTTAATGGCAGTTGTGTCTAAACCTTCAGTTGATATTCATATCAGGCAGTATAGATGGAGGAATGCCTAGTGGGTTTGTAGGAGGTACATGTTATATAAACACAGATCACTACATAAATTGATAAATAAGCTAGATAACTTTATTTTATGGACATATTATATTACTGTAATTTAAATTTGTAATAAATTTTGACATTTAGAGGGTGAATATACTATATGTGGGGAGGAAAAGTACACAAGAAATTTTGGCTTCAACCTCAAACCTTTTCCAAAAGGCAACTTTAAAAGCATAAATATGTGAAGAACCTATGTATACAGGTTTAGTGCTATGTTCTGAATATAATACAGCAATAATGATACATGCATAAAGTGAACAAATATGAAATAGTGACTAAGAATTACAATGCAAAAATCAGTGGTTTATTACCACTGTAACTGTTTAGCTATCAAAACTGTTTTCCAGTCCCTGGACCCATTATATGCCTCTGTAATCTTTTGACTGCCACCCACACTAGGGGTTTGGTGCATAATTAAGATATAAAAACAGACCACCTAGGGATTGAAAAGTTCACCCTCTGCCCATCTTCCCTTAATATCTTATGGGTTTCGTATGTTTTTATGAATAGTAGCATTGCCAATTATAATTATAACTTTAATTTTTAAAGGGGTGGACCGGTAAGCCAGCAGAAGGCCTCAGTCAGATGGCCATAAGCTCCACTACGGGTCATCATGACTGAGACCCACATCAGGAAACACTGGTCCTGTTTCCTGACAAACACCCTAACTTGTATGAATACATCAATACTTGTTGGGTGCACAATTCGGATAATATGTGAAAGAGGTTTTCCAACAATAACAAGCTGTAGAGTGCTTACAATTTGACAGTGTTCCTACTCTAAACATTAACCTTCAAAAGGTGGGGGAGGGGGTTGTATTGATTCTGGTGAAAACCTCTTGATTCAAGGAATCAGAGCTACCCTCACCTTTGATAAAACAGGTACATTTCTTTCCCCAAGTGCTGTATGACCTCTTGTGTTTAGTGCTTCCTTTTGAATTCACTATAGCAGTAATACTGTACAGTAAAAGAATATTGTTCAAATTCTTACAGGAATCTACTCCACTGGATTTTAACTTCTATTGATGAACATTGTGTTTTTACACTCCTCCAGTGTTATGTGACAAGGTTAGCATTTTGTGAGTATGTATAGTAATAATAATCATAATCCTTATACCCTTCAAACTTGTATCGTTATTGTCAAGACATCTTACAGTAGCAAGTGAGGCTACCTGGAGAGGGTTTCGGGAATCAAGACCCTGTCCATGACCAGGCTTTGCAGTGAATCAGGGCCTGATCAACCAGGCTATTACTGCTGGTTGCTATGTATGATTCAAACTCAAGGGGATGCCTTGATGCCAGTACAGAGCTCCTGATCCAATGAACTGGAGCTGCCCCTTCCATGGATCAAACTTGATTACCTCCCATGCTGCAGCAGTGTGACTTACGGGTTTAGCACTTAAGTATGAACTCTACAGGTTCAAATGGTTCTGGGGAACTTCCCTTGATGCTGGTGAGGGGATCTTGATTAAAGGAATTGTAGCTATTCCATTCCTCGGATCAAATTATATAACCTCTCAGGATCTGAATATAACCCCTACAGATTTAGTGCTTCCCACAACATAATGAAAATATGTTTTAACATTGCCCATGATATATACCTTGATGCTGAACCCTTCAAGAGGCGCAGTCATACCAGTGAAGGGATCATCATCCAAGGAACTGGAGCTACCCCTCTTTATCCTGGTAACCGCAAAGGCACTGACTCTTATAGGTTTAGCGCTTCTCTATGAAAACCTTATTAATGCTGGTGAAAGGGCAAGGAATCAATCAATCAAGTTTATTCTCTATAAGGATTACAATGCGGGGTTTACAGATTTTGGATATGGTGTGATTTACATGTTATAAAATATTAATTACAGAGTGAGAATAGAAGCATCAGGAAAGAGAGAGGTGAAGGTTTATAAACTAAAAGAGGAGGCAGTTAGGGTAAGATATAAACAGCTATTGGAGGATAGATGGGCTAATGAGAGCATAGGCAATGGGGTCGAAGAGGTATGGGGTAGGTTTAAAAATGTAGTGTTAGCGTGTTCAGCAGAAGTTTGTGGTTACAGGAAAGTGGGTGCGGGAGGGAAGAGGAGCGATTGGTGGAATGATGATGTAAAGAGAGTAGTAAGGAGAAAAAGTTAGCATATGAGAAGTTTTTACAAAGTAGAAGTGATGCAAGGAGGGAAGAGTATATGGAGAAAAAGAGAGGTTAAGAGAGTGGTGAAGCAATGTAAAAAGAGAGCAAATGAGAGAGTGGGTCAGATGTTATCAACAAATTTTGTTGAAAATAAGAAAAAGTTTTGGAGTGAGATTAGCAAGTTAAGGAAGCCTAGAGAACAAATAGATTTGTCAGTTAAAAATAGGAGAGGAGAGTTATTAAATGGAGAGTTAGAGGTATTGGGAAGATGGAGGGAATATTTTGAGGAATTGTTAAATGTTGATGAAGATAGGGAAGCTGTGATTTCGTGTATAGAGCAAGGAGGAATAACATCTTGTAGGAGTGAGGAAGAGCCAGTTGTGAGTGTGGGGGAAGTTCGTGAGGCAGTAGGTAAAATGAAAGGGGGGTAAGGCAGCCGGGATTGATGGGATAAAGATTGAAATGTTAAAAGCAGGTGGGGATATAGTTTTGGAGTGGTTGGTGCAATTATTTAATAAATGTATGGAAGAGGGTAAGGTACCTAGGGATTGGCAGAGAGTATGCATAGTTCCTTTGTATAAAGGCAAAGGGGACAAAAGAGAGTGCAAAAATTATAGGGGGATAAGTCTGTTGAGTATACCTGGTAAAGTGTATGGTAGAGTTATTATTGAAAGAATTAAGGGTAAGATGGAGAATAGGATAGCAGATGAACAAGGAGGCTTTAGGAAAGGTAGGGGGGGGTGTGGACCAGGTGTTTACAGTGAAACATATAAGTGAACAGTATTTAGATAAGGCTAAAGAGGTCTTTGTGGCATTTATGGATTTGGAAAAGGCGTAAGACAGGGTGGATAGGGGGGCAATGTGGCAGATGTTGCAGGTGTATGGTGTAGGAGGTAGGTTACTGAAAGCAGTGACGAGTTTTTACGAGGATAGTGAGGCTCAAGTTAGAGTATGTAGGAAAGAGGGAAATTATTTCCCAGTAAAAGTAGGCCTTAGACAAGGATGTGTGATGTCACCGTGGTTGTTTAATATATTTATAGATGGGGTTGTAAGAGAAGTAAATGCGAGGGTCTTGGCAAGAGGCGTGGAGTTAAAATTAAAGAATCACACACAAAGTGGGAGTTGTCACAGTTGCTCTTTGCTGATGACACTGTGGTCTTGGGAGATTCTGAAGAGAAGTTGCAGAGATTGGTGGATGAATTTGGTAGGGTGTGCAAAAAAAGAAAATTAAAAGTGAATACAGGAAAGAGTAAGGTTATGAGGATACAAAAGATTAGGTGATGAAAGATTGGATCAGTTTGGGAGGGAAGATTTATGGAGGAGTGAATGTATTCAGATATTTGGGTTGGACTGTCAGCGTGGGTCTTATGAAAGATGAGGTGAATCATAATTGTTGAGGGAAAAGGGTGAGTGGTGCACTTAGGAGTCTGTGGAGACAAAGAACTTTGTCCTTGGAGGCAAAGAGGGGAATGTATGAGAGTATAGTTTTACCAACGCTCTATTGGGGTTTACCTGGAGTTTACTGGAAGAGTTTCGGGTCAACGCCCCGCGGCCGGTCTGTCAGGCCTCCTGGTGGATCAGCGCCTGAATCAACCAGGCTGTTGCTGCTGGCTGCACGCAAACCCACGTAGAGCCAAGCCCGGCTGATCAGGAAACTGACTTTAGGTGCTTGTCCAGTGCCAGCTTGAAGACTGCCAGGGGTCTGTTTGTAATCCCCCTTATGTGTGGGAGCATTTTGAACAGTCTCGGTCCCCTGACACTTATTGTATGGTCTCTTAACGTGCTAGTGACACCCTGCTTTTCATTGGGGATGGTTATTCTGCAAGTCTTTTGTTTCGTAGTAGTGATTTTCGTGTGCAAGTTCGTACTAGTCCCTCTAGATGTTTCCAGTGTATATAATCATGTATCTCTCCCTCCATGCGATTCCAGGATACGGTTTAGAAACTCAGCGCTCCGTAATTAGGGTTTTATCTCCGTTTGCGCGCGTGAAAAGTTCTCTGTACATTTTTCTAGGTCGGCAATTTCACCTGCATTGAAAGGTGCTGTTAGAGTGCAGCAATAGTCCAGCCTAGATAGAACAATGACCTGAAAGAGTGTCATCATGGCTTGGCCTCCCTAGTTTTGAGGTTCTCATTATCCATCCTGTCATTTTGTCTAGCAGATCGATGATACATGTTATGGTCCTTGAAGGTGATCCTCCGAATGAATCACTCCCAGGTCTTGACGTGGTGTTTCGCTCATTTTGTGGCCAGAATTTGTTTTGTACTCTGATGAAGATTTAATTTCCTCAATGTTTACATATCTGAGTAATTGAGAATTTCTCGTTGAACTTCATAATGTTTTGCAGCACTGAAGATGTTTGGTTGATGTCCGCCTGGAGCCTTGCAGTGTCTGCAATGGAAGACACTGTCATGCAGATTCGGGTGTCATCTGCAAAGGAAGACACGGTGCTGTGGCTGAATCCTGTCTATGTCGGATATGAGATAGGAACAAGATGGGAAGTAAGGTATGGTGCCTTGTGGAAAGAGCTTTTCACCGTAGCATGCCTCGGACTTTACTCTGTTGACGACTACTCTCTGGTGTGAAGCATGGGTGATGAATGTTGCAGCGAGGAGAAGGCTGGAGGCAGTGGAGATGTCATGTCTGAGGGCAATGTGTTGGTTAATTAATGCAGAGAATTTGTAGTTTGGGAAGTTAGGAGGAGGTACGGGATACAAAACTGTTGTCCAGAGGGCTGAGGAAGGGTTGTGAGGTGTTCGGATGTAGAGAGAAGGAGCGAAAAACAGAGTGACTAAAGAGTGTATCGTCTGAAGTGGAGGAAGGGAGGGGGTAGGGGCGGCATTGGAAAGGTTGGGGGAGGGGGTAAAGGAGGTTTTGTTGCAAGAGGTTGGACTTCCAGAGGCATGCGTGAGCGTGTTTGATAGGAGTGAATGAGACAAATGGTTTTTAATATTACGTAGTGGGAGTAGAAGTAAATTTATAAGGGTTCAGGAAAGCGGCCACTTGAGTCTAGATGGGAAGTACAGTGCCTGCACTCTGAAGGAGGGTTGTTAATGTTGCAGTTTAAAACTGTGTGTAAGACCTTGGCAGACAGTGATGAAATATGGAAAGTTTTTCTTTTCGGCCATGTGTGGAATCGGCAGTGTGATAATAAAAAAAAAAACAGATGGGGCATTGGAACTTCCTCCCTTCCTAGGTTGTCTGATTACCTCATTTCATGGTTCCGTATGGACAGTGAGGCAGTGTTTCTTGCCAGGGTGAGGCAGTGTTTCCTGCCAGGGTGAGGCAGTGTTTCCTGCCAGGGTGAGGCAGTGTTTCCTGCCAGGGTGAGGGTAGTTTTCTGCCAGGGTTGAGGAGTGTTTCCTGCCAGGGGAGGTAGTGTTCCTGCAGGGTGAGTGTGTTTCCTGCCAGGTGAGGCAAATGTTTGTCTGACAGGGTGTGGCAGTGTTTCTACTAGGGTGAGGCAGTGTTTCCTGCAGGGTGAGGCAGTTTTTTGCCAGGGTGGAGGCAGTGTTTCCTGCCAGGGTGAGGCAGTGTTTCCCTCCAGGGTTGAGGCGAGGCAATGTTTACCTGGACGGTGAGGCAGTGTTTACCTACCATGGGTGAGGCAGTGTTCCTGCAGGAGTGGGCAGCTTTCTGCCAGGGTGAGGCAGTGTTTCCTGCCAGGGTGAGGCAGTGTTCCCTGCCAGGGGTGAGGCAGTGGTTTCCTGCCAGGGGAGGCAGTGTTCCCTGCCAGGGTGAGGCAGGTGTTCCTGCCAGGGTGAGGCAGTGTTCCCTGCCAGGGGTGAGGCAGTGTTCCCTGCCAGGGTGGAGGCAGTGTTCCCTGCCAGGGTGAGGCAGTGTTCCCTGCCAGGTGAGGCAGTGTTCCTGCCAGGTGAGGCAGGTGTTCCCTGCAGGGTGAGGCAGTGCTCCCTGCCAGGGTGGGGCAGTGTTCCCTGCCAGGGTGAGGCAGTGTTCCCTGCCAGGGTGAGGCAGTGTTCCCTGCCAGGGTGAGGCAGTGTTCCCTGCCAGGGTGAGGCAGTGTTCCCTGCCAGGGGGTGAGGCAGTGTTCCCTGCCAGGGTGGAGGCAGTGTTCCCCTGCCAGGGTGAGGCAGTGTTCCCGGGCCAGGGTGAGGCAGTGTTTCCTTTGCCAGGGTGAGGCAGTGTTTCCTGCCAGGGTGAGGCAGTGTTTCCTGCCAGGGTGAGGCAGTGTTCCCTGCCAGGGTGAGGCAGTGTTTCCTGCCAGGGTGAGGCAGTGTTCCCTGCCAGGGTGAGGCAGTGCTCCCTGCCAGGGTGGGGCAGTGTTCCCTGCCAGGGTGAGGCAGTGTTCCCTGCCAGGGTGAGGCAGTGTTTCCTGCCAGGGTGAGGCAGTGTTCCTGCCAGGGTGAGGCAGTGTTCCCTGCCAGGGTGAGGCGAGGCAATGTTTCCTGACAGGGTGAGGCAGTGTTTCCTGCCAGGTGAGGCAGTGTTCCTGCCAGGGTGAGGCAGTGTTCCCTGCCAGGGTGAGGCAGTGTTCCCTGCCAGGGTGAGGCAGTGTTCCCTGCCAGGGTGAGGCAGTGTTCCCTGCCAGGGTGAGGCAGTGTTCCCTGCCAGGGTGGGCAGTGTTCCCTGCCAGGGTGAGGCAGTGTTCCCTGCCAGGGTGAGGCAGTGTTCCCTGCCAGGGTGAGGCAGTGTTCCCTGCCAGGGTGAGGCAGTGTTCCCTGCCAGGGTGAGGCAGTGTTCCCTGCCAGGGTGAGGCAGTGTTCCCTGCCAGGGTGAGGCAGTGTTCCCTGCCAGGGTGAGGCAGTGTTCCCTGCCAGGGTGAGGCAGTGTTCCCTGCCAGGGTGAGGCAGTGTTCCCTGCCAGGGTGAGGCAGTGTTCCCTGCCAGGGTGAGGCAGTGTTCCCTGCCAGGGTGAGCAGTGTTCCCTGCCAGGGTGGGGCAGTGTTCCCTGCCAGGGTGAGGCAGTGTTCCCTGCCAGGGTGAGGCAGTGTTCCCTGCCAGGGTGAGGCAGTGTTCCCTGCCAGGGTGAGGCAGTGTTCCCTGCCAGGGTGAGGCAGTGTTCCCTGCCAGGGTGAGGCAGTGTTCCCTGCCAGGGTGAGGCAGTGTTCCCTGCCAGGGTGAGGCAGTGTTCCCTGCCAGGGTGAGGCAGTGTTCCTGCCAGGTGAGGCAGTGTTCCTGCCAGGGTGAGGCAGTGTTCCCTGCCAGGGTGAGGCAGTGTTCCCTGCCAGGGTGAGGCAGTGTTCCCTGCCAGGGTGAGGCAGTTTTTCCCTGCCAGGGTGAGGCAGTGCTCCCTGCCAGGGTGGGGCAGTGTTCCCTGCCAGGGTGAGGCAGTGTTCCCTGCCAGGGTGAGGCAGTGTTCCCTGCCAGGGTGAGGCAGTGTTCCCTGCCAGGGTGAGGCAGTGTTCCCTGCCAGGGTGAGGCAGTGTTCCCTGCCAGGGTGAGGCAGTGTTCCCTGCCAGGGTGAGGGCAGTGTTCCCTGCCAGGGTGAGGCAGTGTTCCCTGCCAGGGTGAGGCAGTGTTCCCTGCCAGGGTGAGGCAGTGTTTCCTGCCAGGGTGAGGCAGTGTTCCCTGCCAGGGTGAGGCAGTGTTCCCTGCTAGGGTGAGGCAGTGTTCCCTGCCAGGGTGAGGCAGTGTTCCCTGCCAGGGTGAGGCAGTGTTCCCTGCCAGGGTGAGGCAGTGTTCCCTGCCAGGGTGAGGCAGTGTTCCCTGCAGGGTGAGGCAGTGTTCCCTGCCAGGGTGAGGCAGTGTTCCCTGCCAGGGTGAGGCAGTGTTCCCTGCCAGGGTGAGGCAGTGTTCCCTGCCAGGGTGAGGCAGTGTTCCCTGCCAGGGTGAGAGGCAGTGTTCCCTGCCAGGGTGAGGCAGTGTTCCCTGCCAGGGTGAGGCAGTGTTCCCTGCCAGGGTGAGGCAGTGTTCCCTGCCAGGGTGAGGCAGTGTTCCCTGCCAGGGTGAGGCAGTGTTCCCTGCCAGGGTGAGGCAGTGTTCCCTGCCAGGGTGAGGCAGTGTTCCCTGCCAGGGTGAGGCAGTGTTCCCTGCCAGGGTGAGGCAGTGTTCCCTGCCAGGGTGAGGCAGTGTTCCCTGCCAGGGTGAGGCAGTGTTCCCTGCCAGGGTGAGGCAGTGTTCCCTGCCAGGGCGGTGTATGTATGATCCTTTAGTCTCTTCAAGGGAATAATAATAATCACAGTAAGTTTCATCGACCTTCATTCCTGGTTTTTGACCTTATGAAACATTGTAATCGGATTAATAACCTGGAGGGTTATCAACCCAGGAAAAGTAATTCAGTATGGTTTACCAGCGAAGAGGCGGAGCCAGGAGCTGTGGCTCGACCCCTGCAACCACAAATAGGTAAGTACTACCACTAAGGTCCCACTCCCAAGTGTTCACACCCAGGTACAACCTGACTACAAGATACAAGTACTTCGAGTGATAAGCTGGGGTACGATGGGTACAGTACCAAGAACTCATTAAGTGTAAAGGGACCAGGACTTTTTAACACCTTACCTTCATGCACAAGGGAAATTAGTAACTAACCCCTGGCTATCTTCAAGAAGGAGCATCATAAGTTCCCTACCAGTTTTTGATCACCCAGACTGTGGTGCTTAAGTTAGGTTGCAGTTGGCGGCCATCAACAGCCTGGTCGATCAAGCCAGGAACCAGAAGGCCTACTCTGAGATCGGGCCGCAGGGGCGGTGACCCCTAGAAGTAACTCCAGGTGAGTTACACGTAGGTGAACAAGCATAAAACGTCGGAAAAGGAAACCCGTCCCTGATTCGATCCCAGGTCCTTCAGTTGTGAGCCAAAAACACTACTACTTAAACCATGAATTACCTACCACGCCGACTCTTAAAACTGTGTATGAAGTTTGCATTCATAACTTCCACATCCAGTTTATCTTCTTTATTAACCTGAGATTGTAAGTGTTTTTTTCCAGCGTCCCCGAGACTATAAATAAAATGCTTTTGTTTCTGGTCTTTCCATTTCAGTATGCTTATTCCTATCATATAAATTTCTTCGAATATCTTGTATGTCACAAACATTTCTCCTCCACGGTGCCCCGTGGCTTGGTGGCAAGAGCTCTCGCTTCACAGGGTGAGGTTCCGGGTTCGATTCCCGGCGAAGAGGTGGAAGCATTGGACGTGTTTTCTTACACCGGTTGTCTATGTTCAACCATCAGTATAATGGATACCTGGGTGTTAGTGGACTGGTGTGGGTCGCATCCTGGGACAAAACTGGACTAATTTGCGGGAAATGCTCAGCATAACAAGGGTCTTTCTATATAGTAGCATGTCATTGATGTCAGCTATGGTCTGTATACCTTGTACATGTAGTAAATAAATATATTATTATTAGTGGGTTCTGATTAGGTGTCCCATGGCTCGGTTGGTAACGCACTTAGCTCACACCGAATGTGCGGGTTCGATCTCCAGCCAGCAGTAACAGCCTGGTTGATCAGGCTCTGATCCACCAGGAGGCCTGGTCACAGACCGGGCCGCGGGGGCGTTGACCCCCGGAACTCTCTCCAGGTAAACTCCAGTGAAATGTTGGTAATGTTTCCTTACACCTTCTGCTCCTGTTCACTTGTTGTGGGTGGCATCCTGGGGGTGGGGGTATACCTTTGATAGGGCTGAGCTTTGAAATAAGCTGAAACAGGATAATAGCTCTTAGCCTGTAAAACCGACTTGTGTAAAACACAAATGGTAGAGACTTAGTAGAGAGTCTGACAGTTTAAGGTTGGCGCCCAGCTGAAGATACATTCTCAAGGTCAACCAGAATGTTGGTTTGATATTAAGGTATTATAAAATACTTAACAAGACACACTAACCACAAGTATGGTAGAAAGACACCACATTTACATCAAACTTTTGTTATAGACTATATAATCACTATAGTGAAGTATTGTCTATAAAGACTATTTTGTACACTTGACCAGAGAAACATATGTTAAGAATAGTGTTCAGTGTTCTAGAGCACAGAGACGTATGTGAATGTTATAAGTGCCAGAGATATTAAACATTTTCTAGAGAGTAAGAATATAATAAATGGTGGTTGAAGGCAGCCAGGAAGCCTCAGACTAACAAGTCTCAGTAATATATAAAACACAGTTGTGTGAGTCTCACTCACTCTCTCCCACAAACTTTAACTTATTTCTTGTTTATTACACACCATTCACTCTCATACACCATCTGTAAGTGTGAGTTAATATTTCTCCTGTTGTGACGTACGTCTTGTGATTATTTTTTCTTAAAATCCACCCTAAAATAAGTGATTATTCAAGAGGTTTGTGGTTTTAAAAGGAGGAAAAGTGTGGCTCGTGCCACTTAAATGTACATGTTGTTAACAAGACTTATACTGCTATGCACCTCAGGTGATGGGCTCTTGATCCGAAGAATTGAAGCCGCACCCCTCTTTCCCTGGATCGAGTCTGATTTCCTTCGGTTGTTTCCCTGAGTCAGTTACCCAGGATATCACTAAGAAAGTGCGACATCATGTATTGTCTTATTTCTACTGTCATCCTTCAATTTTGTTCCCAGGATGCGACCCACACCAGTCTACTAACACCCAGGTACCTACTTAATGCTAGGTGAATGGGGACGGCAGGTGCTAGGAGACTAACACCCAGGTACCTACTTACTACTAGGTGAACAATGACAGCAGGTATAAGGTAACATGACCAACGTTACCACCCGTGCCGGGGATTTAACCCCGGACACTCGGTGTGTGAGGCGAGGGCGTTGCCAGCTGAGCCACGGGACACACTATTACATCACTAATCCTTATAAGCTTCAACGACCTTCATACTACTTTCTGACCTCTTGAAAAAATAATTTACTCAGATTAACCTTTAAGGTATATTAACATTACTGCCTTGTTATTATTTCATATATATTATTTCGGGGGGTCAACGCCCCCCGCGGCCCGGTCTGTGACCATTAATATATCAGTTAACATTACTCCTAATGCTACTACTTTCATAATTATTAATTATTGCCATTCTTAGTTACATTAATGTTAATTTTTACTATTATTATTACGATTATTATTTTTATCATTATCACTATTGAACCATTATACATTGTGGTCCATGAATGCTGCTTTGTGAGGTTGAGCTATATCTCTGTGACCTCACCACAGATCAAGACTGCAATTACGCAGCTAACCCGTGGCCCGTGGCCTGGTAGGCAACGCTCTCGCAAGTAAGTTTATTCAGGTATACACAAATACAGTTACATAGAATTATTATACATAGCAGCATATGTGTAGAGAACCTGGGATAACCCAAAAAAGTCAGACAGAGTGACTTATTTCCATTGGGGTCCTTTAAAAAAATTTTATGCCAACAGCAGTTGGTGTTCCCAGGCGGTCACCCATCCAAGTACTAACCAAGCCCAACGTTACTTAACTTCGCTGATCGGACGAGAAGCGGTGCATTCAACGTGGTTAATGGCAGGGGTGCCAGTAACACGTTAAGAGACAACACGGTAAGTGTCAGGGGCCCAAGACTGTTCAACTGCTTCCCAGCATACATACGGGGGATTTCCAATAGACCCCTGACTGTCTTCAAGCAGGCACTGGACAGGCACCTAAAGTCAGTACTTGACCAACCGGGCTGTGGTTCGTACGTCAGCTTGCGTGCGTCCAGCAGTAACAGCCTGGTTGATCAGACCCTGATCCACCATGAGGCCTGGCCTCAGGCCTCATGGTGTTGTAAAGGTCTGTTCAGACCTCTACAGCATAATTATCACCAAAGATTTGTTAAGTTAAGCCATAAATTAAAGAAAGATCCTGGACTTCGCCTTACGAAACAGACAAAACAAATGATAATAATTATGGACAAGTTAGATTATAGTGGAAAAATAACATTAAAAAACCAAGGGAACTGACGTGCCCCTTAAGCATAGATCAAGTCTATTCGCTGAGTGACTATAATATTTTAGGTAATTAAAGCAAGAGTTAAATACATTTCCCCAAGACTGGTCACTCAGTATAGTTGTCTGGTCATACTCATGACACCACGGCTTTTCATGGGTGGGATGTTGCAACGCCAGCCAGCCGAGTTTTTTGCTTTTGTAGGGAGTGAGTTTTGTGTGCAAATTTGGCACTAATCCCTCTAGGATTCTGATCAACCAGGCTGTTACTGCTAACCGCACGTGAACTGACGTACGAATCACAGCCCAGTGGAATATGACAAATATTTTATGACAAGCGTAGCTGTCCATGCAATAAATGATGGCAATCGCGCCTGCCCAGAGAGAGAGAGAGAGAGAGAGAGAGAGAGAGAGAGAGAGAGAGAGAGAGAGAGAGAGAGAGAGAGAGAGAGAGAGAGAGAGAGAGAGGGAGAGAGAGAGAGAGAAGCGAGCATTATACAGAGGTTAAAAATAGATATGATGTCGATGTCTTGCCCGTGAAATTTGGATATTCAAGAAAACACATGGCTAACTATTGTTGAGACCATGTAACTCGCATGTGATAGGGTAGCAGCACACTGCGGGTTTACCCCCCCCCCCCATCTTTTGTATAACAAGACGTGGTGTAATTGTTTTATTGAGATTCTTAATGACTGCATCTCCATACTTAACATCCATCACAGTGCTATGTTATACTCAATCACACTCCGTTATATTATATTCCATCACAGTATGTTATGTTATACTTCACTAGTCCACAACCTGCACATGAAAATCACTCCCTACGAAAGCAAGACTCGGCAGAGTCGTGGGAACAAGTTGAAGGGTCGTGGGAACAAGTTGTAGGGTCGTGGGAACAAGTTGTAGGGTCGTGGGGACAAGTTGTAGGGTCGTGGGAACAAGTTATAGGGTCGTGGGAACAAGTTGTAGGGTCGTGGGAAAAGTTGTAGGGTCGTGGGAACAAGTTGTAGGGTCGTGGGAACAAGTTATAGGGTCGTGGGAACAAGTTGTAGGGTCGTGGGAACAAGTTGTAGGGTCGTGGGAACAAGTTGTAGGGTCGTGGGAACAAGTTGTAGGGTCGTGGGAACAAGTTGTAGGGTCGTGGGAACAAGTTGCAGGGTCGTGGGAACAAGTTGTAGGGTCGTGGGAACAAGTTGTAGGGTCGTGGGAACAAGTTGTAGGGTCGTGGGAACAAGTTGTAGGGGATCGGGGAACAAGTTATAGGGTCGTGGGAACAAGTTATAGGGTCGTTGGAACAAGTTGTAGGTCGTGGGAACAAGTTGTAGGGTCGTGGGAACAAGTTGTAGGTCGTGGGAACAGTTGCAGGGTCGTGGGAACAAGTTTAGGGTCGTGGGAACAAGTTGTAGGTCGTGGGAACAAGTTGTAGGGTCGTGGGAACAAGTTATAGGGTCGTGGGAACAAGTTGTAGGGTCGTGTGGAACAAGTTGTAGGTCGTGGGAACAAGTTGTAGGGTCGTGGGAACAAGTTGTAGGGTCGTGGGAACAAGTTATAGGGTCGTGGGAACAAGTTGTAGGGTCGTGGGAACAAGTTGTAGGGTCGTGGGAACAAGTTGTAGGGTCGTGGGAACAAGTTGCAGGGTCGTGGGAACAAGTTGTAGGGTCGTGGGAACAAGTTGTAGGGTCGTGGGAACAAGTTGTAGGGTCGTGGGAACAATATAAGGGTCGTGGGAACAAGTTTGTAGGGTCGTGGGAACAAGTTATAGGGTCGTGGGAACAAGTTGTAGGGTCGTGGGAACAAGTTATAGGGTCGTGGGAACAAGTTGTAGGGTCGTGGGAACAAGTTTATGGGTCGTGGGAACAAGTTGTAGGGTCGTGGGAACAAGTTGTAGGGTCGTGGGAAACAAGTTGTAGGGTCGTGGGAACAAGTTGTAGGGTCGTGGGAACAAGTTATAGGGTCGTGGGAACAAGTTGTAGGGTCGTGGGAACAAGTTATAGGGTCGTGGGAACAAGTTTAGGGTCGTGGGAACAAGTTGTAGGTCGTGGGAACAAGTTGTAGGGTCGTGGGAACAAGTTGTAGGGTCGTGGGAACAAGTTGTAGGGTCGTGGGAACAAGTTGTAGGGTCGTGGGAACAAGTTGTAGGGTCGTGGGAACAAGTTGTAGGGTCGTGGGAACAAGTTGTAGGGTCGTGGGAACAAGTTGTTGGAGGCATTGGACTATTAATAATATTATGTACTTGGAAGTTCTGAATCAA
>NC_069420.1:5162402-5279902 GCF_026875155.1 Cherax quadricarinatus
TTTTTATTTTATAGTATATTCCCTACAAGGAATGTTCTGAATGTTGTAGGCTTCATTGAAAACAAAGTTCCACCTTTCAGAACTATTATCACATGTAAATCACTGCTACCACTGTATACTTTTCTCTTACTTTCTTATACCAAGGTAATTATATATACAGTATCCTTCAATTCACAATTTTTTATGTAATTTTGTTACTGTACATGTTATGAACTTATACATATCTTAATTAAATTTGTGTAGACTTTGCTCTTGATGTACATATTAAGAAAAACTTTGCTTGAATACAAAACCCTGACAGTGTGTGTATAAGCTGTGGGAATTAAAATTTTTATTTGTAAAAGGTAATTGTAATATAATTATATAATAGGATGAGAGTGATGGCTACTTGAATCACCTTATGATAGCACCTAGCAAGATTTCCTTGAATACTTCCATCAATAAAGCAGAGGATGAAGTCTCAGAGAATGGCATATTTGAAGGATCATTTAATGTTACTGGCAGATTCCTTGGCTTTACTAATATCAAGATGGTGCTCATTGGTGGCAGTGACAATGAACTGATTGTTGGTAAACCCATGCTTGTCAAGGTAAGCTTTTCATGTAGCATATCATGCATAACAATATTGTATAAACTTAAGTCTTCATTAATTCTATTAAATAATTTATATCTTGACCACTTGCATATGCAGTACTGTATACAGTAGAACCCCCATATTCATTGACTCGGTATCCATGGTTTCAGTTATCCATGGTTTATAGTGACCCAAAAATTCCTCTAAATTTTGCATAATAATGGCCCCAAAGCACAAAAGTAGAAAAGCTGGCAGTTCTTCAAAGCCGTGAAGTGCTTCCCATCAGTGAAAGTGATAATTCTCCACTTATTGTGCATAATTTATAATAGGTATGTATAGGAATTACATATATGGAGTTTGCTACTATCTGCTGTTTCGGTATCCACGGCAGGTCCTTGGAATGTGTCCCTCATGTATATGGGGGTCCTACTGTATTCCATTTTTAACATGCCAGCCATCTTCCACTAAGGTTGGGTGATCCAAGAAAAGAAAAAGAAACATTCACCATCATTCATTCAATAGCTCTCTTCCTAGAAGTTGCACAGACATCACACTGCAAATGACCTTGACCTTCCAAACTGCAGCATCCCCACCGTCCTTCAGAGTGCAGGCACAGTAGTACTTCCTCCCTTAGGACTCAAGTCCAACTGACTAGTTGCTATGAATCCTTCATTTATTATTATAATTATTATTTAAAATAAGTGCTAAACTTAAAAGGATCATAGTACAAAACTTAATAGTCAAGTTGCAAGGTTTTATATAAAAATTCTAGGCTCTTGCTGACAAACTTGGTTATTCTTCAACTTAGCATGCACATTATTTTCTCCAACATCTGTAACAGTAAGCATCATTGTGCTCTGCATAACTAAGGGGCTTTCCTTGTGAGAGATGTAATGTTACCCAATTTTGTGTAAATGATGTATCATGTTGAAATAGATTGATTGATTAAGTTTCTGTTTTTTTTTAGGTGCAACGAGGAGAGCGGGTACTAGACAAAATCTTCATTCATGTTGTTATTGCTCTTGTGATTGTGGTGTATATCAATATGGGCTGTGCTATAGACCTTAAGGTCATCAAAGACACGCTCCGGCATCCTGTAGCTCCTGCGATTGGCCTCTTCTCACAGTACTTGTTTATGCCACTAGTGAGTCCTCTTGTAAGGTGTTACAGTACTCTGAGGAGACATTTCACAATATACAGTGGACCCCCGCATAACGATTACCTCCGAATGTGACCAATTATGTAAGTGTATTTATGTAAGTGCGTTTGTACGTGTATGTTTGGGGGTCTGAAATGGACTAATCTACTTCACAATATTTCTTATGGGAACAAATTCGGCCAGTACTGGCACCTGAACATACTTCTGGAGTGAAAAAATATCGTTAACCGGGGGTCCACTGTACTGGGTCTTAACAAAATCTTATTAACCACAATGTTAGTTAGGACTCTAAATTACTGTAATACAGTAACTTATTATCACTGATAGAAATACACTGCCCACTATTCTCATAATCCTTGTACTACTGTGTTTCCCAAAAATTTCAAACTTACCATTAACTAAAATTATATAAGCAAGGTGTATTGGATATGCTGTGTTGATTTCATTTAACAAGGTGTATTGTTAAATTTTTACTTGACTTCCAGATATCTTATGCTATTGGCTATGGAATCTTCTATGACACGCCAGAAATGTGGCTTGGACTGTTCTTAACTGGGTGCTCTCCAGGTGGTGGTGGATCCAACATGTGGACATACTTACTGGGTGGCTCCCTTGACCTCTCTGTCACCATGACTTTCATCTCTACTGTTGGTGCTTTTGCTGCTCTCCCACTCTGGGTGTATGCACTTGCCAGAACCATCTTTCATGGTACTATATATAGTTTTGTTAATGCATAAAAACTATTGAAGTTAAATAGATGATAATGATGAAACAGAACCTAAGAAGTATAACAGGAAAACAAATGCAGGAATACTGAGGAAATAATATTATTGGAATAAAAAAGTAAGGTGGCTATAACGTTAATGAAAAGAGTGTGCAGTGTATAAGATTAGATAATTATAGTACTTCACTAATATGAAAGAAAAGGGTGAGGAATGTGTTTCAGTAGGGCATCAAAAAGAAGGCCAGAGATTTGAAACTTGGAGTAGAGTGGGTCAAGGAAAATAAAGTATGGTACTGTTCTCTAACTGTGGTTTGAAGCTGAACCATTTTATGTGGCAGAAAAGCAGTTTAATATTAGGATACATACACGTAGGACAAATTGAGTAATTTTATAAAGGGAGACATAAGCAAATGTGCATATTACTTAAATAAGGGTAGTGCTGTTATTATAGCTTAATAAACTTATTATACTTATAACTTATTAAATGGTGCATAAATATTGTACATATTTATGTACCACTGCTCTCGACTACATTATTGCGAAGGCTTCCCCATGGAAAATAGTTCAGTGACTAAATGTTTTTTAAACTCAATAAAACAAATATAAAATTGAATGCATGTAGTATATAGTATTATTAGTTGGGCATAATTAAATTTGTGTAAAAAAGAGAGAATACCAATAGATAGAATAGATGATTGGAAAAATGTAGGTGGTGCCAACACTTTTGTATAGGTGTGAGATTTGGGCTTCAAATATTTCAGGAAGGAGGAGGCTGGGGGCAGTAGAGATGTCATGTTTAAAAGCAGAGAATTTCAAGCTTAGAAATTAGATGGTGTGGGGTTACTAAAGATATATGAAAATTCAGAGGGCTGAGGAGGAATTGTTGAGGTAGTTTGGCATATAGAAAGGAAGGAGCAGAATAGGATGACCAAGGATGTGTATAATTCTGGGATGGAGGGAAGAAGGGGTAGTTGTCTTTCCAGGAAGGGTTAGAGGGAGGGAGGGGTAAAGGAGGCTCTGAGTGCTTTGATTTTGAGCATTCAATATTCTTGTGAGTCTGTAAGATTGAATTGAATGGAGACAAGTGTTTTTTTTTTTTACTTAACATGCTGTTGGAGTGTGAGGAAGGTAACATTTATGAAGATATTCATATGATAGAGTGGATAGGGGAGCAATGTGGCAGATGTTGCAAGTATATAGAATAGGTGGTAAGTTACTAAATGCTGTAAAGAGTTTTTATGAGGATAGTGAGGTTCAGGTTAGGGTGTGTAGAAGAGAGGGAGACTGCGTACTTCCCGGTAAAAGTAGGTCTTAGACAGGAATGTGTAATGTCACCATGGTTGTTTAATATATTTATAGATGGGGTTCCAAAAGAAGTAAATGCTAGGGTGTTCGGGAGAGGGGTGGGATTAAATTATGGAGAATCAAATACAAAATGGGAATTGACACAGTTACTTTTTGCTGATGATACTATGCTTATGGGAGATTCTAAAGAAAAATTGCAAAGGTTAGTGAACAAGTTTGGGAGAGTGTGTAAAGGTAGAAAGTTGAAAGTGAGCATAGAAAAGAGTAAGGTGATGAGGGTTTCAAATGATTTAGAACAAGAAAAATTGGATATCAAATTGGAGAGAAGGGGTATGGAAGAAGTGAATGTTTTCAGATACTTGGAAGTTGATGTGTCAGCGGATGGATTTATGAAGGATGAGGTTAACCATAGAATTGATGAAGGAAGAAAGGTGAGTGGTGCATTGAGGTATATGTGGAGACAAAAAACATTATCTATGGAGGCAAAGAAGGGAATGTATGAAAGTATAGTACGTAGTATCAACACTCTTATATGGGTGTGAAGCTTGGGTTGTAAATGCTGCAGTGAGGAAATGGTTGGAGGCAGTGGAGATGTCCTGTCTAAGGGCAATGTGTGGTGTAAATATTATGCAGAGAATTTGGAGTGTGGAAATTAGGAGGTGTGGAGCTAATAAAAGTATTAGCCAGAGGGCTGAAGAGGGGTTGTTGAGGTGGTTTGGTTATTTAGAGAGAATGGATCAAAGTAGAATGACATGGAGAGCATATAAATCTGTAGGTGAAGGAAGGCGGGGTAGGGGTCGTCCTCGAAAAGGTTGGAGGGAGGGGGTAAAGGAGGTTTTGTAGGCAAGGGGCTTGGACTTCCAGCAAGCGTACGTGAGCATGTTAGATGGGAGTGAATGGAGACAAATGGTATTTGGGACCTGACAAGCTGTTGGAGTGTGAGCAGGGTAATATTTAGTGAAGGGATTCAGGGAAACCAGTTATTTTCATATAGCCGGACTTGAGTCCTGGAAATGGGAAGTATAATTCTTGCACTTTAAAGGAGGGGTTTGGGATATTGGCCGTTTGGAGGGATATGTTGTATATCTTTATACGTATATGCTTCTATACTGTTGTATTCTGAGCACTTCTGCAAAAACAGTGATTATGCATGAGTCAGGTGACAGTGTTGAATAATGATGAAAGTATTTTCTTTTTGGGGATTTTCTTTCTTTTTGGGTCACCCTGCCTCAGTGGGAGATAGCCGACATGTTAAAAAAAAAAAATTCAGGGGGAAACCAGTTAGCCAGACTTGAGTCCCAGAAGTGGAAAGGATAGTGCCTGCATTCTGAAGGAGGGGTGGGAATGTTGCAGTTAAGATGGTTATTTAAATTGTGATGTCTATAAACTTTTTCCAAGACAGCTATTTGAATGAGTGATAATCATTGTACTCTATATCTTGTTTTTGTGTCTCCCTGCCTTGGTGGAAGAGGGCCTATGTTAAAAAGTTTATTAATATGAGTGATTCAGTACATTCCTATAAAGTAATAACAGACATTCAATAACAATTTTATATGCAGTAAATAAAGTACACCTTAGTATGTTTTTAAAGTCTTACAATTTAACAATAACAGTACTTATAATACAAAGGTTACTATACAGTGCATCATTATATTCCTAGGGAAGCACTAAGCCTGTTGGTCATACAGCACCAGGTTTGATCTGAGAAAGGAAGAATAGCTCAGTTTCCTAGGATTTAAATGCATTCACCAGCATCATCCAAGAACCTTCCTTGAAGAGACTGAATTGATAAATATCATGTAATGATAGTAATGGAATTGGCTTTATCAGATTAATTTTTAGCATGTATGTACTTTGTCATGCAGTTGTCAATGGTTTTTACTACAGGATGGCCTCACTTATACAGCAGGTTAGGGTTCCAGGCTACTGCTGTAAAACAAAAATCACTTTAAAGTGAAACAGCCTTTTTTCACTTTCAAATATATATAAAAGCTTGATAACACACTTTTATTTCCTCAAGTTTTCCGTAGCAGAGTAAATGAAATTTGTCGTCATTGAACTTTATATTTTTTTCTGAGCCCCATTTAAAGACTTGGTTAATGTCCACTTGGAGATTTGCAGTGTCCTCAATGCATGACACATGTCATGGAAATTCTGGTATCATCAGCAAAGGATGATCCAGTGCTGTGGCTTACATCTCTGTCTATCAGATATGAGGATGAGGAAAAGGATGGGAGCAAGTATTGTTCTTTGTGGAACAGAGCTTTTCACTATAGCCATTGCTGACTTTACTCTGTTTACTATTACTCTTTTTGTTCTATTTGTTAGGAAGTTATAGATCCATCTACCCACTTTTCCTGCTATTCCTTTATCATGCATTTTGTGTGCTATTACACCACGATCACTTTTTGTCAAAGACTTTTGCAAAGTCTGTGTATATGTACAGTACTACATTTGCATTTTGTATGTCCTCCAGTGCATCCAAGACTATGTCATAGTGGTCCAGCAATTGTGAGAGGCAGAAGCAACCTGCTCTCAACCCATGCTGCCCTGGATTGTACAATTGATAGGTGTCCAGGTGGTTGGTGACCTTGTTTCTTAGAACCCTTTCAAAGATGTTTATGATGTGGGGCGTTAGTGCTACCAGTCTGTAATTCTTTGCAATTGACGCATGAAATCATAATAACACAATTGCAGACAAACCACAGTATGGGTGGGGTTAGAACTCATTGCAAGTGAGTCTTAAAACTCAAGGCCAGTGCGTAAGCCACTGGGACAGTTAGCTACAATAAGATTTGTCATGGCCACACTTGCGAGAGATTCATCTGTTAAAACTTGCATTTGTGGTTACAGTGGAGCCTGTGCTAATCTCCTTATGGTGTATAAATGTACCTAATTGGATGAATCTTATTGTAGCCAGCTGGCCCAGTGGCTTACGTACTGGCCTGGAGTTTTAAGACTCACTTGTAATGAGTTCTACCCCCACCCATACCATGGTTTCTTTGCAATTGCTTTACTACCACCTTTGTGGAGTGGGGCTATATCTGTTGTTTTTAGTGACTGTGGGGTGACCTCTTGTGTCTGTGCTCCCTCTCCATAGAATATTTAAGGCACGTGAAAAGGGTTTCTTGAACCTCTTGATGAATACAAAGTTGCATGAGTCTGGGCCTGGGGCAGAGTGAATGGGCATGTCATTTATTGCTTTTTCAAAGTCCTGTGGTGCTAGAATTATGTATGTCAGAAATTCTTGAATTAATCAAATTTTGAATCTCAGTCATAAAATGTTTAGATTGTCGACCCTTAGTATGATGAACAGCTCACTAAATACTGTGTCATATTGAGACTTCAGTATCTCATTCATTTGTTTGCTGTCATCTGAATAGGTCCCATGCATAAAAATACATGGCAGTATTAAAATTGAACAATTTATTTTCCAGATGGTCACTTTTCTCAGCTTCCATACAAGAATATTGCTATGTTGGTAGTGGGACTGGTGCTACCTCTCTCCATTGGTCTGTTGATAAAGAGGTGGTCTCAACGTGTTGCAGATGTCTTGAAGCGCCTCCTTAAGCCTATCTCCATTATCTTTATTATCTTCATCATGACTTTTGGAGTGTATGCAAATTTCTACATATTTGCTTTCTTTAACTGGAGGGTGAGTATTGTGTAGAGTACTGCTTTATGGTGTACAGATTAAAGCATTATCTTGAATTAAACTACAGCAGTATATGTACTTAATATTTTTTTTTTTTAACAAGTTGGCCGTCTCCCACCGAGGCAGGGTGACCGAAAAAGAAAGAAAATCTCCAAAAAGAAAATACTTTCATCATCATTCAACTCTTTCACCTCACTCACACATAATCACTGTTTTTGCAGAGGTGCTCAGTACACAACAGCTTAGAAGCATATAAGAACATAAGAACATAAGAACATAAGAACGAAGGAACACTGCAGAAGGCCTACTGGCCCATGCGAGGCAGGTCCAAGTCTCCTACCGGCTTAAGCCAATGCACCCAACCTAGTCAGGTCAGGTCACATTGACTTAAGGGAGGAACACGGCAACCGACCTGGTAGCACAAGCTATCAGGTCTAACTCACACCCACCCACATCCACTCATGTATTTATCCAACCTATTTTTAAAGCTACACAACGTTCTGGCCTCTATAACGGTACTTGGGAGTTTGTTCCACTCATCCACAACTCTATTACCAAACCAGTACTTTCCTATATCCTTCCTGAATCTGAATTTTTCCAACTTAAAACCATTGCTGCGAGTCCTGTCTAGGCTAGATATTTTCAGCACACTATTTACATCCCCTTTATTTATTCCTGTCTTCCATTTATGCACCTCAATCATATCCCCCCTAATTCTACGTCTTTCTAGAGAGTGCAGATTCAGGGCCCTTAGTCTATCCTCATAGGGAAGGTTTCTGATACATGGGATCAACTTTGTCATCCTCCTTTGTACATTTTCCAGAGAATTTATATCCATTCTGTAATAAGGTGACCAAAACTGTGCAGCATAATCTAAATGAGGCCTAACCAAGGATGTATAGAGTTGAAGAACAACCTGAGGACTCCTATTATTTATGCTTCTTGATATGAAGCCAAGGATTCTATTAGCTTTATTGCGAACACTTATGCACTGTTGTCTTGGTTTCAGATTACTGCTAACCAGAACTCCTAAATCTTTTTCGCAATCCGTAATATTAAGATCTACATTATTTAGTTTATATGTGGCATGGTTATTGTCCTGTCCAACATTTAGAACTTTGCATTTGTCTATATTAAACTGCATCTGCCACTTCTCCGACCACTGCATCAGTCTATTCAAATCTTCCTGGAGTGCTCGAATGTCCTCGTCAGAATGAATTCGATACACAACATATCCCTCCAAACTGCCAATATCCCGAACCCCTCCTTTAAAGTGCAGGCATTGTACTTTCCATTTCCAGGAGTCAAGTCCGGCTATATAAAAATAACCGGTTTCCCTGAATCCCTTCACTAAATATTACCCTGCTCACACTCCAACAGATCGTCAGGTCCCAAATACCATTCGTCTCCATTCACTCCTATCAAACACGCTCATGCACGCCTGCTGGAAGTCCAAGCCCCTCGCCCACAAAACCTCCCTTACCCCTTCCAACCTTTTCAAGGACGACCACTACCCCGCCTTCCTTCCCCTACAGATTTAAATGCTCTCCTTATCATTCTACTTTGATCCATTCTCTCTAAATGACCAAACCACCTCAACAACCCCTCTTCAGCCCTCTGACTAATACTTTTATTAGCTCCACACCTTTTCCTAATTTCCACACTCTGAATTTTCTGCATAATATTTACACCACACATTGCCCTTAGACAGGACATCTCCACTGCCTCCAACCGTCTCCTTGCTGCTGCATTTACCACCCAAGCCTCACACCCATATAAGAGTGTTGGTACTACTATACTTTCATACATTCCCTTCTTTGCCTCCATAGATAACGTTTTTTGACTCCACATATACCTCAATGCACCACTCACCTTTTTTTCCCTCATCAATTCTATGATTAACCTCATCCTTCATAAATCCATCCGCCGACACGTCAACTCCCAAGTATCTGAAAACATTCTCTTCTTCCATACTCCTCCTCCCCAATTTGATATCCAATTTTTCTTTATCTAAATCATTTGATACCCTCATCACCTTACTCTTTTCTATGTTCACTTTCAACTTTCTACCTTTACACACATTCCCAAACTCATCCACTAACCTTTGCAATTTTTCTTTAGAATCTCCCATAAGCACAGTATCATCAGCAAAAAGTAACTGTGTTAATTTCCATTTTGAATTTGATTCCCCATAATTTAATCCCACCCCTCTCCCAAACACCCTAGCATTTACTTCTTTTACAACCCCATCTATAAATATATTAAACAACCATGGTGACATTACACATCCCTGTCTAAGACCTACTTTTACTGGGAAGTAGTCTCCCTCTCTTCTACACACCCTAACCTGAGCCTCACTATCCTCATAAAAACTCTTTACAGCATTTAGTAACTTACCACCTATTCCATATACTTGCAACATCTGCCACATTGCTCCCCTATCCACTCTATCATATGCCTTTTCTAAATCCATAAATGCAATAAAAACTTCCCTACCTTTATCTAAATACTGTTCACATATATGCTTCAATGTAAACACTTGATCTACACATCCCCTACCCACTCTGAAACCTCCTTGCTCATCCGCAATCCTACATTCTGTCTTGCCTCTAATTCTTTCAATTATAACCCTACCGTACGCTTTTCCTGGTATACTCAATAAACTTATTCCTCTATAATTTTTACAATCTCTTTTGTCCCCTTTCCCTTTATATAAAGGAATTATACATGCTCTCCGCCAATCCCTAGGTACCTTCCCCTCTTTCATACATTTATTAAACAAAAGTACCAACCACTCCAACACTATATCCCCCCATGCTTTTAACATTTCTGTCATGATCCCATCAGTACCAGCTGCTTTACCCCCTTTCATTCTACGTAATGCCTCGCGTACCTCCCCACACTTACATTCTGCTCTTCTTCACTCCTTAAAGATGGTATACCTCCCTGACCAGTGCATGAAATTACCGTCTCTCTTTCTTCCTCAACATTTAAAAGTTCCTCAAAATATTCTCGCCATCTACCTAATACCTCCCTCTCCCCATACACATACATGTACATGTTTATTTATACACACTCATCTGAGTTTTCTTTGATTTTATCTTAATAGTTCTGGTCTTATTATTTTTTCTTTTATATCCATGGGGAAGTGGAATAAGAATCTTTCCTCCATAAGCTATGCGTGTTGTAAAAGTCAACTAAAATTCGGGAACAATGGGCTAGTAACCCGTTTTCCTGTAATAATTACTAAAAGAATAAGAAGAAAATTGTCAAAGTGGGAAGTCTTAATATTATTATCATTATTATTATTGGTAGTAGTAGTTGTAGCATATTAAAAAATACTAAACCCATATTAGTTTATGTACCATCTCATAAATAACAGACAAAATTAATCTTTTAAGTACATTTATCTCCAGAAAATCACTATCAGTTCAATAAATGTTTAAGATAGTCCTGCATATTAGCTTGAATAGCTTTTCTAGATGAAAAACATTTTCACTACAAAGCAATGTATGCAGGATATACTATTAGGATGTTGTTTATCACACAACATAATACACCTATCAGAACCATCACAAACTCAAATTTTAGAAGACATACTTACCATTGTAGTTTTAAGTAAGACTTAAGCTTGCCTGAAATGCTCTGCGTAACCATGAGCTTTCTGCATACACAACCAAATGTTACCTATCTCTGTACAAACATTGTATCATGTGGAAATAAATCTTTGACTTTGACTTGTATTCAGATCTCTTATGCTGCTAATACAGTACAGTATTTAGTATGCATATCTAATACAGAAGAAGGGGGTTTGGGATATTGGCAGTTTGGAGGGATGTATTATGTATATTTATATATGCTTCTAAATTGATGTATCTGGGTGCCTCTGCAAAAACAGCGATTATGTATGAGTGAGGTAAAAGTGTTGAATGATAATGAAAGTATGTATTTTCTTTATGGGGATTTTCTTTCTTTTTTGGGTCACCCTGTCTTGGTGAGAGACGGCCAACTTGTTGAAAAAAAAAAAATCTAATACAGAAATATGGAGCTTAGAAAATATGTCTTAAAACTTGATGTGTTTGTTGTCTTAGAGATGACTTACTGAAGGATGAAACAGTAATATCTTAGAAGACAGAAAAGGTATGATAACCTAAGACCTTAAAAGAATTCCTTGAACTGTCAAATCTCCTCTGAATTAGAAAGAAATGACCTATAAACATGTATTTTTATTTTGTGCAGGTGGCAGTGGCAGGTGTGTTGTTGCCATGGCTTGGCTTCCTGTTTGGTGCGGTAGCCTCCCTTGTCTGTCGTCGTAACGTGGAGGAGTTAATTGCTATCAGTATTGAGACTGGTGTTCAGAATACTGGACTGTCTATTGGTATTCTTAAGGTAACAGCAGGAAAATTTCATTAACTTTGTTTGCATTGTACCTTCGAACTTACAATAAATAACGTTTTCTCATTATTTATTTTCTTAATCTGTCTTATTTGTGCCTTTTGATTTTTCTTATTTCATCCATTCTTAATGTTTTATGATTTGATAGTTTTCATTCTTTCCACATGTTCATGTATAAGAGTTAGTAAGTTACACAAATTAATGGTCTGCATACTATTGCCTGAAATGCTCTGCATATTAAGGGGCTTTCTGCATGCACACCTAAATGTCACCCACCTATGTACAGACATTGCATCATAATGAAATAGTCTTTAGTAGTAAGCCCCCCAACCCACACACACACAGACACACACATACTCATGCATACAAACATAAAAATGAACAAACACACACAAGTTTGTTTAAATATGTACAGTATATGCTTGTGTGCATTTGATTATTTTATAGTGTTATCTGCATGATACTCCTGTAACATTATATGATATATAACAAACACATTCTCATTTGGTGCCACTGAACATTTTGTAGTACAGTATTATATTTGCTGACCCTTTTTTTTCTTTTCAACACATCGGCCATCTCCCACTGAGGCAGAGTGACCCAAAAAAGAAACACTTTCACCATCATTCACACATAATCACTGACTGTGTGAATGATGGTGAAAGGCACTCAGATATGATAGTTTAGATGCCACTCCAAGTAGTTAATATCCTAAATCCCTCCTTTAAAGTGTAGGCATTGTGCTTCCCACTTCCAGGACTCAAGTCCGGCTAACCGGTTTTCTGAATCCCTTCACAAAATATTACCCTGCTCACACTCTAACAGCTTATCAGGTCCCAAAAACCATCCGTCTCCATTCACGTTTATATAACACACTCACACATTCCTGCTGCATGTCCAAGCCCCTTGCACACAAAACCTCTTTTACCTCCTCCCTCCTTTTATTATCCCTATTACAATTTATATGTTGGGAGAGATGGCATTTTCTAGTTCTTTATGTTTTTCTCACACCAGGTAGCTTTGAAGGAATATGCTCCTCTGGGGGATATTACCATTGTGATCCCTATTGCTGTTGCAACCATGACACCGATACCACTCACCATTGCTTACATCATCAAACGCATTCTGGCTTGCACAATGAAATCCAGGAAGCTGGAGTTTGGGCATCTTTATAACACAAGGAATGATACACCAATGTCTGCCAGTAATTCCAACACGCCACTTCAGTAGGACGTTATGGACATCTCCAATGTCTTGTTAGCCTAATGATGTTTCTTTTGGTTATAAGTGTATATACAAAGTTTTTCTGTGTATGTATACTACACAGCAAGGATATTTGTTTCCCCTACATCAAATAGCTAGTTATATAACTACTGTAATGTTTTTAAAATAAATAAATAAATAGACAAGTTTCCATTCTCACCTATTAGTCATATAGCATTACCTATTAATACTCAGTTCTCTTATACTCATTGTAACTCACCTAATGACCATTTATTCTGATATCTTATGTTACTTTTAAGTTTGCCCGAAATGCTCTGCATACAAGGAGCTTTTGGCATGTACACTCAACTATTATATTCCTTTGTACAACTATGTATCATGTCAAAATAAAATATTATTTCTTTCTTTCTTTCAACACACTGGCCGTATCCCACCGAGGCGGGATGGCCCAAAAAGAAAAACAAAAGTTTCTCTTTTTAAATTTAGTAATTTATACGGGACAGGGGGTTACTAGCCCCTTGCTCCCGGCATTTTAGTCGCCTCTTACAACACGCATGGCTTACGGAGGAAGAATTCTGTTCCACTTCCCCATGGAGATAAGAGGAAATAAACAAGAACAAGAACTAGAAAGAAAATAGAAGAAAACCCAGAGGGGTGTGTATATATATGCTTGTATATGTATGTGTAGTGTGACCTAAGTGTAAGTAGAAGTAGCAAGACATACCTGAAATCTTGCATGTTTATGAGACAGAAGACACCAGCAATCCTACCATCATGTAAAACAATTATAGGCTTTCGTTTTACACTCAGTTGGCAGGACGGTAGTACCTCCCTGGGTGGTTGCTGTCTACCAGCCTACTACCTAGGTAAAATATTATTATTATTATTATTATTATTATTTATATTATTTTTATTTTTATTTATTGTATTTTATAATTTGAACATACATACAGAGGTACAAAAAAATACAGGTAAGAGCAGCATGCCAAAGCCACTTGTATGCATAGCATTACGGGCAGGCTTAAAATTAACTTAAGATTAACTAAGCAATGATGTAATCAGTGATAAAACATTATTGTAAACAGATAACAATAAAGCACAAATGAGTATTACAAAGACAGGTCATATGGTTGCATGCATTGCTGTACATTCAGTAGAATGGAGTATTCTGTTAGGTAGTGTATTTAAAAGATAACAAAGTTAGATTGGGTCTTAGGTTTAACATTTATGTGATATAATTGTGAGAAACATTTAAGATATACAATTTATAAGGTTCAGTTATTCAGTATTTATTTGGTTTTGGGTGAGTAAGTGATCTTTGAGAAGAGACTTGAATTTATAAACAGGTAGTGTTTCTTTTATATTTACAGGTAATAAATTCCAGATTTTAGGGCCTTTTATGTGCATTGAGTTTTTGCATATCGTGAGATGGACACGAGGAACATCAGAGTGATCTGTGCCTTGTGTTATGGTCATGTGTTCTGTTGAGGTTGGCAAGGAGATGTTTGAGGGGAGGGTTAATATCAGAGTTAAGTGTTCTATGTATGTAATAGGTGCAGTAATAAGTATGGATGTTTTGTATGGTGAGTAGGTTTAGTGTTTTGAATATTGGTGGAGTGTGCTGCCTGTAGTGGGAATTTGTTATCATTCTGACTGCAGCCTTTTGTTGGGTAATTAGTGGTCTGAGATGGGTAATTGTTGTTGAGCCCCATGCACAAATTCCATAGGTGAGATAGGGGTAAATAAGAGAGTGATATAGGGCCAGGAGGGCTGACTGTGGAACATAGTACCGTATCTTCAATAGTATGCCTACGGTCTTGGAAATTTTCTTAGAAATTTGTTGTATATGTGTATGAAATTTGAGTCTATTATCAAGGTGGATTCCTAAGAATTTTCCCTCTGTTAGCTTTGTGATAGGTGATCCGTTTATCATTATGTTAAGAGGGACATCTGTAGCTCTGTTACCAAACTGAATGAAGTAGGTTTTGTCAATGTTTAGTGTAAGTTTGTTAGCCCTCATCCAGGTAGATATTTTCTGTAATTCGGTATTTACAGTATTGGCTAGCATGACTGGGCTCGGGTGAGAGAAGACATATGTAGTGTCATAGTGTGGGTTTGAGTAATTGCGAAGCATTTGGTAGGTCATTTATGTATAGGAGAAAGAAGAGGGCCAAGGACACTTCCCTGTGGGACACCAACTGTAATTGGTTGTGCGGAAGAGTTTGCCCCATTTGTGTACACATATTGGCTTCTGTTGCTGAGGTATGACTTGAGGTAGTTGAGGGAGTGCCCTCTTATACCATAGTGTGACAATTTTATGTGGAGCAAGTCATGGTCAACTGTATCAAAAGCTTTATGTAAGTCAATGAAGATCCCCAGTGGGACTTCTTTTTTCTCTATTGCAGTGTATATATGTTCTAGCATGTGTATAATAGCATCATTAGTATTTTTATTAGGCCTGAATCCAAATTGGCAGGGGTTGAGTACGTTTTGGGAGATGAGGTAGGAGTAGATTCGTTTATGAATTAATTTTTCGAAGATTTTTGAGAGAGGGTGTAAGTTGGATATTGGCCTATAGTTATTCAACTCTGTTTGGTCTCCTCCTTTATGGATTGGGGTGACCCTTGCTATTTTTAGAACTGTAGGGAAGGTGGAGGATTCAATGGATTTGTTAAAGAGTGTTGCAATGATTGGTGATAGCACTTGTGACACTTTTTTGTATATAAAGGGTGGTAAGGTATTTAAATCTCCTGCCTTGTTTTTTAGTGTGTTGATAATAAGGGAGACTTCATATGGGTTAGTCGGAGCTAGGAACAGTGTGTTCGGGTAGTTGCCAGTGAGGTAGTCATTATTATTATTATTATTATTATTATTATTATTATTATTATTATTATTATTATTATACCACTGGTAGACAGTAGTAAAGCTGTTGGAAAAGTATCAACTCATATTTTGCCCTCAATATAGAGGCTTACTTCCTTAAAATTAAGTTATAATTACATACTGGGCAGATGTACAATTAGGTTAGTTTACTAGAATACAATAATTTGCAAAAAACTAGCAATGTACTGGAACAGTTTGGTTTATGATTTATAAAATTATGAGATCTTGTGTAACAGTTTAGTAGAGTGTAACATTTGCATTGGTGAATGCTGAGGAAGAACATATTTTTGGTTAATAGATATGTTACAACAGATTGACGATAGTGAGGACATCAATATGAATGCTATGATTTGGATCAACAGGGTTACTGTTGATGCCTCAGGCATTAACTTTATTTATCTAAGTAGGGTTTAAGTCATAATTAGGAGGTATTTTTTGACCATTTTTGAAGCAGGTGGCTGAAATGGATCTTGTTGCATCTTCTGGAAGTGAGTGCCAAATTTTAGGACCCTTTATTTACATGGAGTTTCTGTATAGGTTAAGCAGAACACATGGTATATCAAAGAGACACTTATTTTTTGTATTGTCTGTGTGTTGCGCTGCAGCTGGGTTGAAGCTCGCTCTAAGTGTCCTGGAGATATAAAATCCACAATATTATAATAATATCTTTATTTACTACAAGTACATGTACAAGGTATACAGGCCTAGCTGACATCAATGACATGCTACTATATAGAAAGCTGCTTGTTATGCAGAGCATTTTGGGCAAATTAGGTCCTTGTCCCAGGATGCAACCCACACCAGTCAACTAACTCTCAGGTGCCCATTTTACTGATGGATGATGCCCAATGTTTCTACCTGCGCTGAGAATCGAATTCAGACGTCGCCGTGTGAAGCGAGAGCTTTAGCAACCAGGCCACGGGGCACCGTGTGTAAGTGTAAATGAATTACATGTTGAGTAAATTGAGACCTGAATAGTGAGGATTTGTGTTTTCTGGAACCTGCTTGGGTGATTATCATAAACAGCTGATTTCTCATGGGTGACAATGGGTTTTAGATGATTCAGATCAAGGACTCCAATGGAAATAAGTCAATTTGTCTAACTTTGGATTTTTTTTTTTCAACAAGTCGGCTGTCTTCTACTGAGGCAAGGTGACCCAAAAAGAAAGAAAATCCCCGAAAAGAAAATACTTTCATTATCATTCAACACTTTCACCTCATACATAATCACTGTTTTTGCAGAGGCACCCAGATACAACAGTTTAGGTGCATATATAAAGATATATAACATATCCCTCCAAATTGCCAATATCCCAAACCCCTCCTTTAAAGTGCAGGCATTGTACTTTCCATTTCCAGTACTCAAGTCCAGCTGCATATAAAAATAACCGGTTTCCCTGAATCCCTTCACTAAATATTACCCTGCACCATGTTGGAGCTTGTTCTAAGTGTCCTGTATATATAAAATGCACAGTAGTATAATAATATCTTCATTTGCTACAAGTACATGTACAAGGTATACAGGCCTAGCTGACATCAATGACATACTACTATATAGAAAGCTGCTTTTTATGCAGAGCATTTGGGCAAATTAGGGCAATTTTCTCTGAGGATGCAACCCTCACCAGTCAACTAATACCCCAGTACATTATTACTGATGGATGAATATGGACAACCACTGTAAGGAAACATGCCCAATGTTTCAACCCCTTTGCTGGGAATCGAATTTGATCCCTCACCTGTGAAGCGAGAGCTTTGCCACCAGGCCACGGCCACGTGGTTCCAGGTTCAATACTGCAGGAGGATTCATAATGCAGGTGGGTTAAGATAAGAGGGTTCATACCACAGGAGGGTTAATACTGCAGGAATTTTAATACTGCAGGAGGGCTTATACCACAGGAATGTTCATACTGCAGGAGGGTTCATACTGCAGGAGAGTTTATAACACAGAAGGGTTCATACCGCAGGAGTGTTCATACCGCAGGAGGGTTTATAACACAGAAGGGTTCATACCGTAGGAGTGTTCATACTGCAGGAGGGTTCATACCGCAGGAAGGTTTATAATGCAGAAGGGTTCATACTGCAGGAGTGTTCATACTTTAGGAGGGTTCATACTGCAGGAGGATTTATAATGCAGAAGGGTTCATGCCACAGGAAGGTTCATACTGCAGGAGGGTTTATAATGCAAGGGGTCATACCACAGGAAGGTTCATACCACAGGAGAGTTCATACTGCAGGAGGGTTTATAACACAGAAGGGTTTATACTGCGGGAGTGTTCATACTGCAGGAGTGTTCATTCTGCAGGAGGGTTTATAATGCAGAAGGGTTCATACCACAGGAGTGTTCATACCACAGGAGGGTTCATACTGCAGGGATTCGAGGGTTTATAATGCAGAAGGGTTCATACCACAGGAGTGTTCATACCACAGGAGGGTTCATACTGCAGGAGGGTTTATAATGCAGAAGGGTTCATACCACAGGAGTGTTCATACCACAGGAGTGTTCATGCCACAGGAGGGTTCATACAACAGGAGGGTTTATAATACAGAAGGGTTCATACCACAGGAGTGTTCATACCACAGGAGGGTTCATACTGCAGGAGGGTTTATAATGCAGAAGGGTTCATACCACAGGAGTGTTCATACTGCAGGAGGGTTTATAACGCAAAAGGGTTCATACCGCAGGAGTGTTCATACCACAGGAGGGTTCATACTGCAGGAGGGTTCATAACACAGAAGGGTTCATACCACAGGAGTGTTCATACCACAGGAGGGTTCATACTACAGGAGGGTTCATACTACAGGAGGGTTTATAACGCAGAAGGGTTCACACCGCCGGAGGGTTCATGCCACATGAGGGTTAGTAAGTTTAGTCAGGTATACATAATTACATGGAATATCATACATATCAGCATATGTATAGGAACCTAAGATAACCCGACAAAGTCAAGACAGTGACTCATTTCCATTAGGGTTTTGGCTGAAATTAAGCCGATGACCAGGTGCCCCTTCTGTAAAGTGCCCGGCGGGCAAGGTAGATAAAGATAGGTGCCCCAGAGAAAGTGGGGAAAAATTATGACAGGTACCCAGGCGAGAGAGAGATGCCCACACCCAACGAGGGTTGGCATGGAAGTCTTATAAGAGTGATGATGGAGATAAATGGTATAAAATACCAAGATGATGGAAAAATAAACACAAATGCAGTATATAATGCCATCCTTTATTGACAACATTTCGCCCACAGTGAAATTTTTCGAGTCACAAACAGATCTACCTGGGTGAATATTACAGAAGTATATATAGTGTGGGAGAGTCAGGTGGAGCATCCTCCACTCTATAAATAATCATGTAATATTCACCCAGGTAGATCTGACTGTGGCTAGAAAAAGCCCAGTGTGGGCGAAACGTTGTCAATAAAAGATAGCATTATACTGCATTTGTACAAGAATGGTATACAATACCGACAAGATGAAATTAAGACATGTGCAACATCTGGGTATCTTTATTGTAGATGTTTCGCCCTCCAGTGACTTGATCAATACAAGTTCCAACTCCAAGACTGAGGGACTGATCACCACATCTGCCATATATACTTCCACTGTCTTTAAATCACGTCCTGGAACTTGTATTGATAAAGCCCCTGGATGGCGAAACATCTACAATAAAGATACCCAGATATTGCACGTAATTTCATACTGCATTTGTTTATATTTGCACGAGTAGTGATATGTGGAGGTTCCAGCAGCCATCAACATAACAGGTAATGAAGAAGTTCCTCTCAGTACTGATGGTGACTCTCTCTCTCTCTCTCTCTCTTTTTCTCACCATACTTATCTACCCACTTTTTTAAACGTTAATATCTCATAACTCGCTGCCCAGGGTAATGATAACCCTTATTTTTTGTTGTTTCCTGATGTAATTCATCTGGGTATAGATACCTCATTCCATCGGTGCCCTTAATTATAACACCAGGTGTAATTATAATAATTTTTATTTCTTCAAGTATACGATACAACTTCTGCAGGTCATAGGTGATATCAGTGATATATAGAAAGATCCTGGTTATGCAGAACGTTTCCCTCAACTTAGGTTAATTTTGTCCCCAGGATGCGACCCACACCAGTTACCTAACACCCAGGTATCTACTTATTGCTAGGTGAACAGTGACAACAGATGTAAGGTGAATAACACCTTCCAGATACCTGCTTACTGCTAGGTGAACATGGACAGTAGGTATATTAAAAAAAAAAAAGTTTCCACCCGTACTGGGAATCGAACCACGAACACTCATTAAAATTAAAATTCTTTATTTCTCTGTTGTTATTACAATGTAGGGTTTACATATTATAAAATATTATTGCATATTACATATTATAAAATACTTATTACAAAGAAGGCCACTAGTATGCCTAGGCATTTTGGGGAGAGTAATACTAATTCCTAACTCTGTATTAACACAAGTAATGGATTATACTGACAATATCATACAGATATTAAAGTGAGGTCGCTGTACTGATGAACTAGATTTACAAAAGTGATGTAGTTCAAAACATTAAAGAAATTAACAATTAGTTTATCTGTTAATGGGAATGGTCTGGTCTTGACATGATACAGTTTCTGTTAATGCTCCTATATTGGAGTGTCCTTGACAGACTATGACTAACTTAAGAATTATGGAGCAGAAGCTATTTTCAGAATTTTATCTTTACAGTCATTAGTGTAAATTAGGGGGAGTCAGAGATATCAGATAAGTGTATTTTGTTTTGGATATGTGCAAGCTAAGGTAGCTTTCATGTGGTTAGCTGCCAGTGGGTGTGTTAGGGAGATAAGGTGTTTTTTAACAGTGCTTTTGAAAATGGTTGCTGAGTCAGCAGTTCTAGTTTTCAGCCAGGGAGTTCCAGATTTTAGGCCCTTTTATGTACATTGAATTTTTGTATAGATTTAGCCAGATGCAGGGAATGTCATAGAGATGTTTGTGTCTGGTATTATGCCTATGGGTCTTGTCATATCTTTCCAGAAAGTGTTTTGGTTCAGGGTTAATATTGGAATTTATGTTTCTGTAAATGTAGATTGCAGAGTAGTAAGTGTGGATGTTCTGAACTGTTTACCTGGAGTTTACCTGGAGAGAGTTCCAGGGGCCAATGCCCCCATGGCCCAGTCTGTGGCCAGGCCTCCTGGTGGATCAGAGCCTGATCAACCAGGCTGTTACTGCTGGCTGCATGCAAACCAACGTACGAGCCACAGCCCGGCTGGTCAGGTACCAACTTTAGGTGCTTGTCCAGTGCCACCTTGAAGACTGCCAGGGGCCTATTGGTAATCCCCCTTATATATGCTGGGAGGCAGTTGAACAGTCCCGGGCCCCTGACACTTATTGTATTGTCTCTTAACATGCTAGTGACACCCCTGCTTTTCATTGGGGGGGATGTTGCATCGTCTGCCAAGTCTTTTGCTTTCGTTGTGAGTGATTTTCATGTGCAAGTTCGGTACTAGTCCCTCTAGGATTTTCCAGGTGTATATAATCATGTATCTCTCCTGCCTGCATTCCAAGGAATACAGGTTCAGGAACTTCAAGCGCTCCCAGTAATTGAGGTGTTTTGTCTCCGTTATGCGCGCCGTGAAGGTTCTTTGTACATTTTCTAGGTCAGCAATTTCACCTGCCTTGAAAGGTGCTGTTAGTGTGCAGCAATATTCCAGCCTAGATAGAACAAGTGAACTGAAGAGTGTCATCATGGGCTTGGCATCCCTAGTTTTGAAGGTTTTCATTATCCATCCTGTCATTTTTCTAGTAGATGCGATTGATACAATGTTATGGTCCTTGAAGGTGAGATCCTCCAACATGATTACTCCCAGGTCTTTGACGTTGGTTTTGCACTCTATTTTGTGGCCGGAATTTGTTTTGTACTCTGATGAAGTTTTAATTTCCTCATGTTTACCATATCGGAGTAATTGAAATTTCTCATTGTTGAACTTCATATTGTTTTCTGCAGCCGATTGAAAGATTTGGTTGATGTCCGCCTGGAGCCTTGCAGTGTCTGCAATGGAAGACACTGTCATGCAGATTCGGGTGTCATCTGCAAAGGAAGACACGGTGCTGTGGCTGACATCTTTGTCTATGTCAGATATGAGGTTGAGAAACAAGATGGGAGCAAGTACTGTGCCTTGTGGAACAGAGATAAGATAAGATAAGATTTCGTTTGGATTTTTAACCCCGGAGGGTTAGCCACCCAGGATAACCCAAGAAAGTCAATGCGTCATCGAGGACTGTCTAACTTATTTCCATTGGGGTCCTTAATCTTGTCCCCCAGGATGCGACCCACACCAGTCGACTAACACCCAGGTACCTATTTGCTGCTAGGTGAACAGGACAATAGGTGTAAGGAAACGTGTCGAAATGTTTCCACCCGCCGGGAATCGAACCCGGGCCCTCCGTGTGTGAAGCGGGAGCTTTAGCCACCAGGCCACCGTAGCCGCCTCGGACTTTACTCTGTTGACTACTACTCTTTGTGTTCTGTTTGTGAGGAAATTATAGATCCATCTACCAACTTTTCCTGTTATTCCTTTAGCACGCATTTTGTGCGCTATGACGCCATGGTCGCACTTGTCGAAGCCTTTTGCAAAGTCTGTATATATTACATCTGCATTCTTTTTGTCTTCTAGTGCATCTAGGACCTTGTCGTAGTGATCCAGACTGGGGCGACCTGCTACAGTGAGTAAGTTTAGGTCTTTGAAGAGTGGGGGTGTGTTGCCTAGCATTGGATTGTGTAATAATTCTTACTGCAGCTTTTTGTTGGGTTATTATTGGATTTAGGTGGGTAATAGCTGTTGATCCCCAAGCACAAATGGCATATGCGAAGTAGGGATAGAAGAGTGAATAGTACTAACTGGGTGCACTACCAACTAAGCTAAGTTACTACTTTACCCCTCGAGGGAGGCTTCTTGAAGCCAGAGAAGGGATCTTGATCCATGGAATTGGACTTATCCTTCCCTTCAATGGATCAAGTATAAATGCCCCCCATTTCCCTCAGGCCCTGTATTACTCCCACAGGTTTAGCATTTGCCATAAATATAACAATAAAGGACTTATGTAATATAATTTGGATTTATGCAAAGTTAATAACCTAGAAAATGTTTAAATCAATCACCTCATTAACAAGGTAATTATTGCATTATTTTAGTACTACATAAGAAAACAGAAATGAAGGAACAGAAGGCCTACTGGTCCATGCATGGCAGGTTTAACTCTCATCCATCCACACCCATTCATATATCTGTCCAGTTTATAGTTCATGTTCAGCATGTATGATCCTTGTGGGTTTAGCACTTAGTTTTGAATGTAATAATTGTAATTATATAGTTCAATCTACTCAAAGTTCTTGCCACAGTGACATAACTTGCGAGTTCCACTCATCTGCAACTCTACTGCTAAAATAGTACTTCCCTATATGACTATTCCTGGTTTCCATTTGTATACCTTTCATCTCCCCAAATTCTGTCTTTCCAGAGAATGCAAGATCAGTGCCTTTAGCTCATCTTTCTAGGAAAGGTTTCTTATATATGGGATCAACTTTATTCTTCTTATCTGTTTATTTTTCTGCACATTTATGTACATTGTGGGCCTGTCTTTTCTCCCCTAATCTTATTTCTTATACCATTTGGGCTGGTTACATTTTACAGTACCTACAATTTATGTACATACACCACAGAATAAGTCAGATAAGATAAGATTTTGTTTGGATTTTTATTCCTGGAGGGTTAACCACCCAGGATAACCCAAGAAAGGCAGTGCGTCGTCGAGGGACTGTCTGTCTTATTTCCACTGGGGTCCTCAATCTTCGCCCCTAGGATGCAACCCATCCAAGTCGACTAGCACCCAGGTACCTACTTGCTTGCTAGGTGAATGAGACAACAGGTGTAAGGAAACATCTACTGTTTCCACCCTTTCCAAGGATCAAACCACGGACACTTAGTGTGTGAAGCAAGAGCGTTACTTACCAGGATTGGTTTCACAGTACATCTGAGAGACAGAGAGGAGAAAGAAATTCAGAAAGAAATTTTCTTCTCCCTATTAGGTACATTTCAAAAGGTACTTAATGTATGTACCTACAGAAAGGGAGGAGAGTGATTTCTTGTATAGCAAACATACAGTACCTATTACTGTGTAAAGCAGTAATGTAAATAACTGAGTTTGCCTTATTCCTAGTACATCTCCTTTTATTATAACTTCTTTTCACATGGTTGAATTACTTAGCTGTTTTAACTTTTAAGGTTTAAATAATAAGATATTACAAGGACCCCAATGGAAATAAGTCACTGTGTCTGACTTTTTTGGGTTATCCTGGGTAATCTACACATATGCTGCTATGTATGATAATTTACGTAACTGTATTTATGTGTACCTGTACTTGAATAAACTTACTAGTGAAGGGCTGAAAATTTGGTCTGTGGGGCACCAGTAAATGAAGTCCAGTTGTCATGAAACTTAGAAGAATATTTTTTGTCAAAAAAGAATACAATGAAAGGGAGAGGTGAGAGAAATTCAGAAATCAATTTTGAAGCCTCTCAGTAGACCACCATTAGGTCACTGCCTATATTATACATAGCCTTTTTCATTTACTAAATACAATTTTTCTAAGTTAGATCATCAGTAATGAATACTATGCAGTACATTTTGCTGTTACAGTGTGTGCATGTTTGCTACAGCCACAGGCTCTGCTCCCTCTTAATAGAAGCATCTTGCTCCTCTTTTTTAGACATGGGAGTCCAATTAGGTCGAGCAAGAGAGTTTGTGAGGAGGAACATTGTGCTGCTTGTTATGCTGCCAACGATCATTGGTTTACACTACAGCTGGCAAAAGATTCAAGATATTGAATTGTTTGTACCCAAGCAGCAACGCAAGGATCTGCCAGTTATCCAGGTGAAGCTCGTTCATTTACTTGCTTACTTACTAGCCAGACTCATTAGTGCTTTTTTTTTTTTTTTTGACAATGACAGATTATCACCAGGGTCATTAAAATGGCAGTCTTTAACTATGCAGCTATATTATTACATGTTATCAGCATCATGTGCTATCTTCATGGAATGGTAAGACTTTTGTACAGTATACTGTATACTTGCCTTTCTTTAATCATTCATGTGTGTCACATATTTCATGTTTACCTTAGCATTATTCAGATGTTGTTTTTTATTTATACTTGTGCAACTTCTTAAGCCACTTCCATATATAAACTGTATAACTTTGAAATTTATTTTCCTCTAATTTTAATGCATTCTTGTTAAATGTTGTGCCATTCATTTGTAGTCTTGAGCAGTAATTCAATACTTTGTTGATGTGCCCTTGTAATATAACTAGATTTTCTTTTACTTACAGGGTGCCAAGTATATTGAACAAGAGTTGAAGAATAAACTAGGACTCAAAAAGGAATAGTGGTCTTCTTCATTCTGTATATATTTGTTAAGTAGGTAATTTTAAATTATTTTTATGTTCATGGAGAGGCACCAAACCTGATGTAATTTTAAAGTTTGATAAGTTAATTGAATGGCATTGTTAACTCAGTGTTTAGCGGGTTGCTTAGTGACAGCTTGAAACAGATGTGAGGCAAATTTAGGCAAATCTTAATAACATGTTGAATTTAAATTACATATACATATATAGAACTTATCCTGAAAGGCTAACAGTGGGATTTATGTGAATTACGTGGATTGAAGATCATATATACGTATGTATATTTATTTTTTAACACACTGGCCATCTCCCACTGAGGTACAGTGGCCCGAAAAAGAAACACTTTCACCATCATTCACACCATTCTTGCCAGAGGTGCACAAATACGACAGATCAGATGTCCCTCCAGAGGAGAAGATATCCTTACTTCGTAATGCCGAGAATAAGATCAGAAGTAAAATAAAGAACCAGCATATGGTTGATATTAGATATACAAGTAAAAAAAAATGTCTGCCTCAAGATTAACCTTTAATCATGTGCAACGTAAACTTACTCTAGGGGCTGAACTGTATACAACGTTTTAAACGTAATGTTTGTACCTTCAGATTTGCTGTGCGCTATTATTTTAGGCTTTGGCTCAACTGTTTCAGTTGCCTACCACCTCCTTGTCCTTAAGAAAGAAATGTTTGTGCAGGTGGGTTCATGCAATGCATCATGGCATCTTTCTCAGTAGCACATGTACACAAGTGTATTTTGTTGAAAGGAGACAACTCTCCCAGAAAACTTGTGGAACTGACAGGAAGATGCTGTATTTGTTCTAAATTTATCACAGTTTGATGATACTAAATGCATTTCAGCCAAATTGTCCATTAACAGATGGAACAGAAAAGTCACATTGTTGACATCATTAGGTTATCCTAGCTTAGATGTACATAGTGTGGTTTTTTTGTGCCTGTAACATGCGTGTTACTCCAATGTATGTATATACAAAGCCTCAATAAAACTTATTTACAATTCTGATTACCTTGATTATTTCCAATTATTTTTTGATGAGATGCCTATGAAGATTAGAAATTATTACCAGTACAGGTTGCTACTACAGGTATTTCAGTGAAGTCTTGGCTGCAACAACAGAAAGACACTATACTACTGCAGAGATGTATCTTTTCTTTGCAACACCTATGATAATGCCACATGCCCATAAATAAATATATCCCCATAATTTGAATACTAAAACACCTTGAAATATCTAATATAAGAAACTAGTGTACATGGTGTTATGTGGAAAAATGAAAATAATTTGGCATTAATAACTTGTAAAACATGAAATACAGGGCCCTGTACTCTTCTATGGTTATTTACACCGCTGTTGTTGCCGAGTGATAATTTTTCACTAACTTAACACACTATAAAATCTTTATTTTTCTTTTCATTTAATTTTTCATAGTGCCTGTATTCTGAGGGAGGGGTGGAGATATGTTAGTTTTTGAACTGTATTGTAGGCATGCCTCTGGCAAGACAGTGCTGGAATGAGTGATGATGAAAGTGTTTCTTCTTTTTCGGGTCACCCTGCCTCTCAGAAGCGCCTGATGTGTTAATGAAAAAAGTAAAAAAGAAAAAAAATGCTCTTTCAAATTGTAAAAAAAAAAAAAAATTCCCAATTTCACCATATAACCTCCCACAGATAATATTGAGTGATGTTTTAAGCCATAAATATGATTCAAGCTGGTGTGAAGCATACATAAAGCTTAAATTATAGTACTACAGGAGGGCCCTGCTTTATAGTGCTTCACTTTATGGTGTTTCGCTAATGCACCGATTTTCAATTATACTCATTCTTCATTTGTTCAAAATTTCCTAGAATAAATATACAGTATTCACTAATCATTATGAATTAAGGACTAACAATGTTTTAAGGTAAGTAATGTGTTCTCCATGGGGAAATGGAACACAATTCTTCCTCTGTAAGCCATGCATGTTGTACAAGGCTACTAAAATGCCAGGAGCAAGAGGCTAATAACCCCTTCCCCTGTATGCATTACTAAATTTAAAAAGAGAAACTTTCATTTTTCTTTATAGGTCACCCTGCCTCAGTGGGATATAGCCAATTTGTTGAAAAATTAATGTGTATGCTGTACATGCATTTTTTAGGCTTTTGTTTGCATTGAAAGTGAAAAAAGGGCTATGTTTCTCTTTACAGCAGTAGCCTGGAACCTAACCTGCTGTATCAGTGGGGCCCTTCTGTATCTGTATTACAGTACTGTACTTTATGATCTAGGATAGCTGAATTTACACTGTTTAGGCAGTTTTCATTGAAATTTCTTTTAAATATTGTATACTGTAGTTGGTTTACATTAGAATAATTAGATTGTTCCATATTTTTGAGCCTTTGATATCAATGCATAGAATTTCTGCTTCATTCAAGTGTACAAGTGGCATATCAAAGAGGTATTTATTTCTTGTACTATATTATTATGTATTAAGTGATGGTGGGTTGAGCGTCCAGCAATCGTGTGTGAATAGGGGCAAGCAGGGTTTGGAATTTTCTGTGCTGTTGGGGTGCTAACAAAATAATATCTATGAAAGTATTCATGGAAAATGGTTAGCTTGACTCAGTATTGAAGGTGAGAAGTATAGTGCCTGGACTGAAGGAATGGGGGTATTGCAGTTCTGGCAAGACAGCTATTGAGTGGGTGGTTATGAATGTATTGGTTGTGGTTCATCCTACTTTAGTGGAAAATAGCCGTTGTTAAAAAATTAAATCTATCAAATGAGAATTTTAGGTGTGAGTTAGCATTTGTCATGTAGATGTAGAATGCACAGTTAAACTTACTTAACCTACAGAAGTATTCACATATATGTACACAAATAACCTGCATGTAGGAGAAAAAAACTTTTGATGGTGTTTCGGTCTGACTTGGACCATTAACTAGTCACACACTAACACACAAAGGTAAGGGAGCCAGTATATGTACAAGAGAAGGGCAGAGACTGGAGGAAGAGAGATGGAAAAAAAGAAGGAAGTGGAGATAGTAGTGGAAGAGGTAGTAGTAGTAGTTGTTGTTGTAGTGGGTAGGAGAGAAGTTGTAGTGGTACAAGAATCAGTGTGTGGAGTGAAGTGAGGTAATAGTAGTAATAGTAATAGCAACAGAAGTAGTAGTAGAAGTGGAGGAAGAAAGGGTAGGACCAAAAACACGGGAGGGAAAAAACTACATAAGACAGAACACATCTAGGTAGAAGAAAGGAAAGGCAGAGAAAATATAGGAGAGAAGAGATAAGGAAAGGAGATTAAGATCAGGTCAAGTCATGAGAGTTCTCTTATTGTATTAACAATCTCCATCTCAGTTGTTTCATTCCAGCCAGGCAAAATCTTAAGCAGTTAGTATTGATTAAGTGCTTGAAATGCAGACTTTTCTAAGCAGTACATAAACAACCTGTTACCCCAAACCTGTAACATTTAACTTATATGCAACGTACATTTTTATCTTTATTATTATTATTATTATTATTGTAATATTAATACAAATATCACTACTTATGAAAAAGGTTTATTGCAAACAAAATTAGTGACATTTTTAGTCTTTGAATCCTATATTCTTCTGTTTATTATGTAGGTAATCTTGAGAAGTCATATGTGAGAGAAAGTATGCCTCAGAATAGTTCGTGTTTTTTTTTTTCTTTTTTGCTAAATGATGATGAATTTTGCTAATTTCACTAGCAGTACAGTATGTAAATCTTTCTTTTGCAGTATGTCAAGTGTGCGCTTAGATGAAGAGCGTGTGAGGGGCATATACTGCCATAGTGTGCAAGACCTGGCATATATCTCAATGTTAAAAGAGTACCGGAAACTACTTTTCTCAGCGTATGGACCACGGGGCAGTTCTATTTTGATATCTAATGCTGTAGGGAGGGAAACATTGGCTGCATCTTCATCTGAAATCATTAAGGAGTTATCATTTGCCCATCCAAGTGTGAAATATATTAATGCCCTGATAAGTGCCCAGAATGCAGCATGTGGCCTTAATGGTCTCTACACTGGGATGCTCTGTGTCAGATTATTAGAAGAATCCCTCATATGTGAGCAGGACATCCCTCACCGTGTAGTAAGTGATGTGTCTGAATGGATTATATCTGAACTATTGGAACTCCTAACTCAGTCACCTGATGAGGTTACCATGGACTTGGATGTTGGGGACATGCAACAAGTTACATCTTTTGTTCAAACTATTCTTGGAGCAAAGAATTGTTTAGGTCTTAACAAAGTGGCACTTGATGATCTCAGTCTGAACATTGTTAAAGCCTTTCTGAAGAGCATCCCAAATGAATATTCTTCAGGTGGTTTTGGCCATGTTACTGTGAGCACCCAAGAGAGATCTTCATCTATAAATTCCAAAGTCTTTGATGGTGTCCTATATAGGGAGCCAGACATCAGTCTTCGAAAAATTGAAAAATTAAAAGGAGTAGGCAATATCAATATTGTGCTTTTTACTGTACCCATATTATATGTGGAAGGGGAGACAATATCTGTGTGTTGGAGAGCAAGTGAAACAAAAGAAAAGTGCTTCATAAATAAGGTTCTTCTTTGTCTTCTTTCATGTATGAAGAGGAGGAATATCCACATTCTTGCCAACCAAAAGCCAGTACATCCAGTCATAAAGTTTGAACTAGAAAGAGAAGGATTTTTGGTGCTAGAAAGAATGGGTACAAAATTATCTGAAGCTGTAACCAAACTAAGTGGTTGCCAGGCCATCAGCAATTTAGCTAATCTAACTCTGGAAATGAATACTGCTGTTCTTGGGAAGTTAAACACAGTAGAGCACATTAATTACAGTGGGAAAAGTTATATTCTGCTTGACCATGCTGAGGGCTCAGTTTCAACTCTCTTACTTCCTGTGACAAGCCCAAGCACTCTAACAACTCTCAAGGTAAGATGTCTTCTTTTTACTATAACATTTCCCAAGATTGACAGTAAACTACAGATAAGGTAAAATAAATACATCTAGCAAATGGAGCTTTTATTGAACTTGATAAAACTCATTAGCAAAATGTCTAATAAAGGTTCACACTGTTAAGTATCTTGTTATAGCTCATAATGACTTGATTTGGTTATTTCAGTAACCTTGACTACTTATGTGATACTCCAGGTAAAGAATAAGCAGGTAACATAGCAGGAGTTTATTGATACCATTTACATACCTGCAATATTAGGAGCAAGACTTGACTGACTTCCCAGGCATCTCGGGCTTCACCACACACCTGCCCATGTCATACCCCCACACCAGTTAATTTAGATTTGGCTTAACCTGTTTCTCTATGTTATTTGTTTTCCTAAATTTCTTATGTAGAATATTTTTCAATATATGCTCTTTTTACCAAACTCTTGTATTTGTAAAATGTAAGCTCTGTAACTGTATTTGTATGTACTTTTTTAAAGATAAATCTAATGTAATAAAAGAAATATTTTTTCAGGAGACAACAGAGAGTTGCCTGGCAGCCTTGAGGATGGTGGTGGTTGATGGTAAGGTGGTGGCTGGTGGAGGATGTCTGGAGGCATGGGCTGCCACCCAGGTCAGCCAACTCATTAACACAAACATGCAACACTTGACCGATCTTACAGATGCCTCACCTTACCATATCTTGAAAGTAAAGTTGCCATATGCTCTTTTTTCAGGCAGGGCTTGTAGGTCAAACTGATTTGGAAATATTGTCATTGTGTATAACACTTAGTAAAAACTTTCATCAGTTAGAATGGCTGAAATATCTTGACTTTTTCATGCTTTAAATTTTAAGGTGTAATTATATATATATATATATATATATATATATTATATATATATATATATATATATATATATATATATAATATATATATTTTTTTTTTTTTTTTTTTTTTTTTTTCAACAAGTCGGCCGTCTCCCACCGAGGCAGGGTGACCCAAAAAAGAAAGAAAATCCCCAAAAAGAAAAATACTTTCATCATCATTCAACACTTTCACCACACTCGCACACTATCACTGTTTTTGCAGAGGTGCTCAGAATACAACAGTCTAGAAGCATACACATATAAAGATACACAACATATCCCTCCAAACTGCCAATATCCCAAACCCCTCCTTTAAAGTGCAGGCATTGTACTTCCCATTTCCAGGACTCAAGTCCGACTATATGAAAATAACCGGTTTCCCTGAATCCCTTCACTAAATATTACCCTGCTCACACTCCAACAGATCGTCAGGTCCAAGTACCATTCGTCTCCATTCACTCCTATCTAACACGCTCACGCACGCTTGCTGGAAGTCCAAGCCCCTTACCCACAAAACCTCCTTTACCCCCTCTCTCCAACCCTTTCGAGGACGACCCCTACCCCGCCTTCCTTCCCCTATAGATTTATATGCTTTCCATGTCATTCTACTTTGATCCATTCTCTCTAAATGACCAAACCACCTCAACAACCCCTCTTCTGCCCTCTGACTAATACTTTTATTAACTCCACACCTTCTCCTAATTTCCACACTCCGAATTTTCTGCATAATATTTACACCACACATTGCCCTTAAACAGGACATCTCCACTGCCTCCAACCGTCTCCTCGCTGCTGCATTTACCACCCAAGCTTCACACCCATATAAGAGTGTTGGTACTACTATACTTTCATACATTCCCTTCTTTGCCTCCATAGATAACGTTTTTTGACTCCACATATACCTCAACGCACCACTCACCTTTTTTCCCTCATCAATTCTATGATTAACCTCATCCTTCATAAATCCATCCGCCGACACGTCAACTCCCAAGTATCTGAAAACATTCACTTCTTCCATACTCCTCCTCCCCAATTTGATATCCAATTTTTCTTTATCTAAATCATTTGACACCCTCATCACCTTACTCTTTTCTATGTTCACTTTCAACTTTCTACCTTTACACACATTCCCAAACTCATCCACTAACCTTTGCAATTTTTCTTTAGAATCTCCCATAAGCACAGTATCATCAGCAAAAAGTAACTGTGTCAATTCCCATTTTGAATTTGATTCCCATAATTTAATCCCACCCCTCTCCCAAACACCCTAGCATTTACTTCCTTAACAACCCCATCTATAAATATATTAAACAACCATGGTGACATTACACATCCCTAAGACCTACTTTTACCGGGAAATAGTCTCCCTCTCTTCTACACACCCTAACCTGAGCCTCACTATCTTCATAAAAACTCTTTACAGCATTTAATAACTTACCACCTATTCCATATACTTGCAACATCTGCCACATTGCTCCTCTATCCACTCTATCATATGCCTTTTCTAAATCCATAAATGCAATAAAAACTTCCCTACCTTTATCTAAATACTGTTCACATATATGCTTCAATGTAAACACTTGATCTACACATCCCCTACCCACTCTGAAACCTCCTTGCTCATCCGCAATCCTACATTCTGTCTTACCTCTAATTCTTTCAATTATAACCCTACCGTACACTTTTCCTGGTATACTCAGTAAGCTTATTCTTCTATAATTTTTACAGTCTCTTTTGTCCCCTTTCCCTTTATATAAAGGGACTATACATGCTCTCCGCCAATCCCTAGGTACCTTCCCCTCTTTCATACATTTATTAAACAAAAGTACCAACCACTCCAACACTATATCCCCCCCTGCTTTTAACATTTCTGTCATGATCTCATCAGTACCAGCTGCTTTACCCCCTTTCATTTTACGTAATGCCTCACGTACCTCCCCCACACTTACATTCTGCTCTTCTTCACTCCTAAAAGATGGTATACCTCCCTGACCAGTGCATGAAATTACTGCCTCTGTTTCTTCCTTAACATTTAAAAGTTCCTCAAAATATTCTCGCCATCTACCTAATACCTCCATCTCCCCATCTACTAACTCCCCTACTCTGTTTTTAACTGACAAATCCATATTTTCCCTTGGCTTTCTTAACTTGTTTAACTCACTCCAAAATTTTTTTCTTATTTTCATTAAAATTTCTTGACAGTGCCTCTCCCACTCTATCATCTGCTCTCCTTTTGCACTCTCTCACCACTCTCTTTACCTTTCTTTTACTCTCCATATATTCTGCTCTTCTTATAACACTTCTGCTTTGTAAAAACCTCTCATAAGCTACCTTTTTCTCTTTTATCACACCCTTTACTTCATCATTCCACCAATCACTCCTCTTTCCTCCTGCACCCACCCTCCTATAACCACAAACTTCTGCCCCACATTCTAATACTGCATTTTTAAAACTATTCCAACCCTCTTCAACCCCCCCATTACTCATCTTTGCACTATCCCACCTTTCTGCCAATAGTCGCTTATATCTCACCCGAACTTCCTCCTCCCTTAGTTTATACACTTTCACCTCCCTCTTACTTGTTGTTGCCACCTTCCTCTTTTCCCATCTACCTCTTACTCTAACTGTAGCTACAACTAAATAATGATCCGATATATCAGTTGCCCCTCTATAAACATGTACATCCTGGAGCCTACCCATCAACCTTTTATCCACCAATACATAATCTAATAAACTACTTTCATTACGTGCTACATCATGCCTTGTATATTTATTTATCCTCTTTTTCATAAAATATGTATTACTTATTACCAAATTTCTTTCTACACATAGCTCAATTAAAGGCTCCCCATTTACATTTACCCTGGCACCCCAAATTTACCTACTACTCCCTCCATAACATTTTTACCCACTTTAGCATTGAAATCCCCAACCACCATTACTCTCACACTTGATTCAAAACTCCCCACGCATTCACTCAACATTTCCCAAAATCTCTCTCTCTCCTCTACACTTCTCTCTTCTCCAGGTGCATACACGCTTATTATAACCCACTTTTCACATCCAATCTTTATTTTACTCCACATAATCCTTGAATTAATACATTTATAGTCCCTCTTTTCCTGCCATAGCTTATCCTTCAACATTATTGCTACTCCTTCTTTAGCTCTAACTCTATTTGAAACCCCTGACCTAATCCCATTTATTCCTCTCCACTGAAACTCTCCCACCCCCTTCAGCTTTGTTTCACTTAAAGCCAGGACATCCAGCTTCTTCTCATTCATAACATCCACAATCATCTCTTTCTTATCATCTGCACAACATCCACGCACATTCAGACTTCCCACTTTGACAATTTTCTTCTTCTTATTCTTTTTAGTAATCTTTACAGGAAAAGGGGTTACTAGCCCATTCTTCCCGGCATTTTAGTTGACTTTTACAACACGCATGGCTTACGGAGGAAAGATTCTTATTCCACTTCCCCATGGATATAAAAGGAAAATTAATAAGACCAAGAACTATTAAGATAAAATCAAAGAAAACTCAGATGAGTGTGTATAAATAAATGTGTACATGTATGTGTAGTGTGACCTAAGTGCAAGTAGAAGTAGCAAGACATGCCTGTAATCTTGCATATTTATGAGACAGACAAAAGACATCAGCAATCCTACCATCATGTAAAACAATCACAGGCTTCGTTTTACACTCACTTGGCAGGACGGTAGTACCTCCCTGGGTGGTTGCTGTCTACCAACCTACTACCTATAATATATATATATATATTATATATATATATATATATATATATATATATATATATATATATATATAAGTATATATATATATATATATAATTTTATATTATATTATATATATAAATAAATATATATATATATATATATATATATATATATATATTTATAGGTAGTAGGTTGGTAGACAGCAACCGCCCAGGGAGGTACTACCGTCCTGCCAAGTGAGTGTAAAACGAAAGCCTGTAATTGTTTTACATGATGGTAGGATTGCTGGTGTCCTTTTTTCTGTCTCATGAACATGCAAGATTTCAGGTACGTCTTGCTACTTCTACTTACACTTAGGTCACACTACACATACATGTACAAGCACATATATACACACCCCTCTGGGTTTTCTTCTATTTTCTTTCTAGTTCTTATTCTTGTTTATTTCCTCTTATCTCCATGGGGAAGTGGAACAGAATTCTTCCTCCGTAAGCCATGCGTGTTGTAAGAGGCAACTAAAATGCCGGGAGCAAGGGGCTAGTAACCTCTTCTCCTGTATATATTACTAAATGTAAAAGGAGAAACTTTCGTTTTTCCTTTTGGGCCACCCCGCCTCGGTGGGATACGGCCGGTGTGTTGAAAGAAAGAAGAAGAATATATATATATATATATATATATAAATATATATATATATATATATATATATATATACACTGTATATATATCATAGAGATAAATGCAGGACTTAAATTTGTATTTTGTAGAAGTAAAGCTTTTATAATGTACTTATTTCTCATCATTCAGGTAGCAAGCGCATTCATTCGTGTATTCATGGAATTGGCTCTACAGCCCAGAGGTGGATCCTCAACAAGGTTTGACTGGTCTGTGGACTCTGTTTTCCACCATTTGTGGCACACCCAGCCACAGATTTCAAGAGAAGATGGTAGTGGAAGCTGCAGTATGCAGGCCTCACGTGCTTCCCCTCATAGTTGCATGTGTGGCTTGGTAAAGGAAGACCTTGTAAAGTATAAATATAATGGATCATGGAATCCTGTTGAGTTTCAGTTGCATCACGACTTCACACTCCAAAATTCCAAATCTACTAAAAGTGGAGGATGCAGCAAGGCCGCTAAGTCTCCGAGAAGTGCAGGTGATCTGAACATTAAATTAAATGCAGACAGTACACAGAGCAATAATTCATCATTGAGTGACTTTGGCTTCCATAACCTTGACTTAGAAGTTGACAGCTTGGAAGAGGCAGAGTGCACAACTGAAGATGAAGTTGATAGTCTTGAGAAAATTATAAACAGTCAAGAGGAAGAAATTGATAGTTTAGAGGGTAAACTAGACAGCTTTGATGCTGAAGAAGACATGGACAGTTTAGAAGATATGCTGGATGGAATTATTGAGCAAAGCAATATAAATGACAAGGAGCATTTGAAAGTCAAACTTGAGACACGAGTACAGCAAGCATTATATGACAGCTTCCCAGCAAAGTACAATGCCATTAGACTTGCCCTTGAAGGCTTTACCCAGTTGTTTCATGTTGGTCAGTGTGTGTTTGATAAGTGACTTGAATATATTAACCTGCTTACTGCATAAATGGAATGAGAACATTTTCCTCTCCCAAGTAAATCACTTTTTTTTGTGACCTTCAAGAAAATTATTTTAAGCAGCCTGCCATTTTCTCTAGAATCCACCCATTGTACCGACTGCAACAACCAGGAGCACCAAAACTCTTATCTAAATAGATTGCAGTCTTTTGTAACTAACTTCAACAACCAACCACATCACACATGAACTATGGAGCCTCTTGCTGAGTGACAACACATGTATCCTCTCCTTATGGTGGTTCCACACTAACTAGGCCACAGGCAAGCTTGCTTATAACTCATAAAAGCTGATAGCCTACCCTCACAAATTTTACCAAAAATTCCAAATGAATTTTGGAAAAATAAAGCTGCTTTATTTTTAATACCACCAGCATATTATTTTTTTAGCTTATATGTACATATATGAAAATAACATGTATGTTGAATATTTCTAAACAATGTTATGCCAGAATGTCAATTATTTATAGTATTTCAAATTTGGAGCAGAGATGTCATGTTTAAAAGTGATTTGTAGTGTGAATATACAGAGATTTTAGAGCATAAAAATTAAAAGATGACATGGGGTTTTTGAAGTGGTTTGGGCATGTGGAGAATAGAAAAGGATAGGATGATGAAGAATGTATTTAAATCTGGGGTGGAATATATGATGGGTAGGAAAGCTTGGAGAGAGGGCATAAAAGAGGCTGTGATATGTACACGGACAAAATGCAAGTCTAGTTTGACAACACACACATCTACCTGGTGGAAAACTCTTCACCTTGTGCAGGAGAGAATACTGAAGGCCTACAAACGCATGGAGATTCTAAATAGTCTCGAGCTGGGTGGGTGAATGCCGTGGTATGGCACATTTGGCCATAAAAGAGGCATCACTTCCAGGGTAAGTGACACCTTCATATACATCCTAATGTTTGTGAATGTATATACTGTAATTTGTATTTAAATAAATGAAAAATTTAGCTATATTCACAATGTTAAAAGTTTACGTAATACTAAATATGTGAGTGCTGTATCTAAAACAATACATACATTCAAGTAACTCACATTAAACAGCACAGAAATAACACAAATATTTTCCGACTACTAGTGACACACCTTAGATGCTGCAGCAGCTCAGCAGCATTTAAGGAGTCTCTCTAGTAAATCAAACAAATTCATGTTATTTCTGTATTCTTGAATGTGGGTTATTCAAATGTATTACCCACTTGATTAGTAGTATGTATATGGTTCACTCAGTAAAATGTAAATACGTATTTGTCACAAATTTCATGTAAATAAACCTGCATGTGTATACATATGTACAGTGGACCCTCAGCTAACGTTAAATCCGGCTAACGATACATTTTAACGCAAAAATTTTGCCTCGGCTAACGCTAAAAAACTCGCCCAACGCGATTCGTTTGAGACACATCCACGTGTGGCCTGAGTGCGCCTCAATTGTTCCGTGGGTGCCAGTGTTTACAAGCCAGCCAGTGTGGTCACATCCACGCATACAATCGGAACATTTCATATTATCACAGCGTTTTTTGTGATTGTACCTGCAAAATAAGTCACCATGGGCCCCAAGAAAGCTTCTAGTGCCAACCCTGTGATAAAAAGGGTGGGAATTAGTATGGAAATTAAGAAAGATTTTGAAGGGTTTGGGGCTAACCCTGAGACGCCTATGCCAGTTGTGGAATCCATTGTGCCTACTTCAAAGATTAAGGAAATGTGTGCAAAGTGGGTTGAACTGCAAACCTTTATGGATGAAAATCACCCTGACACAGCTATTGCAAGCCATGCTGGTGACTATTACAGTGACAATGTTGTGGCCCATTTTAGGCAAATCTTAAAGGAACGGGAGGTACAGACCTCTATAGACAGATTTGTTGTGCGACAGAGGTCCAGTGACTCTCAAGCTGGTCCTAGTGGCATTAAAAGAAGAAGGGAAGTAACCCCGGAAAAGGACTTGATACCTCAAATCCTAATGGAAGGGGATTCCCCTTCTAAACATTAACAACTTCCACACTCTCCCCTCCCATCAATCATCACCAGATCTTCAATAAAGGTAAGTGTCAGTTTGCGTGTATTAAAATTAATATTTCATGTAATAAAAATTTTTTTTTCATACTTTGGGGTGTCTTGCATGGATTAATTTTATTTCCATTATTTCTTATGGGGAAAATTAATTCAGCTAACGATAATTTCAGCTAACGATGAGCTTTCAGGAACGGATTAATATCGTTAGCTGAGGGTCCACTGTATATATATCAAGCAAACAATTCTCTCAATCTTGGTTACACCCCTAGAAATTCCTGAGTGAGGATGCAGGATGGCATTATTCAAGTACGTAGTTCACTGTACATGCATGGCTGGCCTTGAGGATGTATGGTCATAAGGAGGAGCTGCAAAGTTTTCAAATGTTGCTGCAAGTGAAATTAGTGACCTCCTGCACCAAAATGCCATATTTGTGGAATGAATCAGGCCGAGGATCAGCCAGCAGGGTGACAATGTACTGGGCTAACAAACAGTTTTAGCAGACCACAACAAAATCGACATCCAGACCCCCCACTACTGCACCAATTCTCCTCAGTGTCTCTCTTGACAGGAATGCAATAACACAGTAGCAGAGCAGGTCTCAGGAACTTCAAAATCCTTCAGCTAACTTTCATTGCAATTTGTCAGAGGTAAGCATACCATTACTTGCACATGCTTGACAGGCACTAGTAGATACCTTCTCCAGTAACATCATGTGCAAACAATACTCAGGTTTACTTGGTCAGCAATTGATAGTTTGTACTAATACAGCAATTCAGAATATAATACAGTGGACCCCCGCTTTACGATCACCTCCCAATGCGACCAATTATGTAAGTACGTTTGTACGTGTATGTTTGGGGGTCTGAAATGAACTAATCTAATTCACAATATTCCTTATAGGAACAAATTCGTCCAGTACTGGCACCTGAACATACTTCTGGAATAAAATAATATCGTAAACCGGGGGTCCACTGTACTTAAAATCCTAGTTTACCATTGTTTACCTTGTTGCCAGTGAAGTACGTACTCTTGATCCAAGGAAATGGAGCTACTATTTATTGCCATTGATCAAATCTGTTTGCCTTCCATTCCCCAGGTAGTGTATGACCACTTAGGATTTAGAGCTTCTCCATAATAATAATAATAATAGGTTTAATGAGCTGCCGGGAAAGGGTAGCACCAACTCTAGGAAAGGCTAGAAAGATGCCTTAGAGGGCTACAGAAAACCCATCAGTAAGAATGACCTTATTCACCTCTTTTCTCACTCTCATGGAAAGTGCTTTCCACTGGTAACACTTGCCACTATAGTTGCACTCTTCCTTCATGAAGTCAAGTGAAACTAAATTTGTGGGATGCTAAACCAGCACGGGTCATTTGGTGTTACAAGCAGAGGCTCGAGCTTGTCTGCCGGTCAAAAGACAGGCATGCCACCTGCCCGATTGATGTGACTATTGTCTCATACAAAACCATTAACCCTTTGACTGTCGCGGCCGTATATGTACGTCTTATGAGGTACCGTGTTTGACGTATATATACTCATAAATTCTAGCGGCTTCAAATCAAGCAGGAGAAAGCTGGTAGGCCCACATGTGAGAGAATGGGTCTGTGTGGTCAGTGTGCACCATATAAAAAAAATCCTGGAGCACGCAGTGCATAATGAGAAAAAAAAAAACTCCGACCGTTTTTTTTAATTAAAATGCCAACTTTGTGGTCTATTTTCGTATAGTATTTATGGTTGTATTCTCATTTTCGTGGTCTCATTTGATAGAATGGAAAACATATTATAGAAATAGAGGTGATTTTGATTGATTTTACTATAAAAAGAACCTAGAAATGGAGCTCAAAGTAGGGGAAATGTTTGATTTTTGCCAATGTTCAAAAGTAAACAAATGATGCCATTTTCCAATAAATGTCCAATTAGCCATTCTAATATGCAGTCACGAATGGGTTGATGTTATTTATACAATTATTACAGTATTGCAGTAGTCTGCATAATAGTAAGTCTTCTATTTTTTGTTTGAATAAAAATTCAAAATAGAAAGCAAGAATAATATCAGAGGGGACTGGAGATGTGACTGATGAACAAAGAAAATGTTATTTTAGAGCCAGGAATGTTTGCATTGTTCATTCTGGACCTTATTTTGAAATTGTCATATTTTTAATTTTCGTGAAATTGGCCAAATTCCAAATTTCTGACCACATTATTAGGTAGTTGAAATCGGTAAATGGGCAGTTTCTTGTACTCAATCGATAGAAAAAATGGGGTTCTAAAGAAATAGCTATGAGTTTGGGTGACTGGAACAATGGAATTAGCTGAAAATAGGGCTCCAAGTTGGCGAAATCGCCGATTTGTAAACATCGCTGAGGTCGCTAACTTCGCGAGAGCATGATTCCGTCAGTTTTCCATCAAATTTCGTTTTTTTTGTGTCATTACAATCGGGAAAAGATTCTCTATCATTTCATAAGAAAAAATAATTTTTTTTTTTTTTTAAATTTTGCGACACCAGGAGACACCTCAGGATTGGGGGTTGCGACAGTCAAAGGGTTAAGGATATCACTGGACCTTGTCTGTAATCCATCTAGCATCGTGGCTAGAATTTATATCATTCCAAATGTCAGATGCAATAAATTATGCTTTATGACCCCTGTGGGCTCAGCACTCCCCTGTGAATGTAATAATGCCTGTGACAAAGCCCATCTCATACCTGAAAATGATTGAATTACAAAAAAGTATGGAAGATTGTCATCTAGGCCTACCTATAGAGCAAAACTAGGGTACACTTGCAATTGCAAAGCCTCTTGCTCAATTTCTATGGCACCTGCTAGTGCATCCCAAATAGTATGACCTGGATCCTCACCTTGCTATTCACCTGACCAGAACTGAATCTACTCTCCTTGGATCATATCAGATTGCCTCCTATTTCCAAAGGTGGTGTACATACATTGTAAATACAGGTTTTCTATACAGCTTCATGAAGCTTCCCTTGAGTAAAACAGTATTGTAATAAAAGCCTCTGGAAGGTTCCTTGATGTTGGTGAGGGGCTCTTGATTTAGGGAATTGGATCTGTGCTCCAGTTCCCCAAATTAAGCCTGAATGCCTTCCACATCCCCCCCCTCCAGGCGCTGTATAATCCTCTGGGTTTAGTGCTTCCCCCTTGATTATAATAATAATAAAAGCCTCTTCTTTTTTCTATCCACTTATTGGCTCGCTATCTTAACAGCTGCACTCGTGTTAATTTTTTCCTACAATTTTATGTTAAGATTGAGGGGTAATAAAAACATATATAATAAAATAAGTATTTATTTTTAATACAATATTTGTGTATTTGGCAATTTCATTGCAATTAACTTTTGCCATTTTTGAGTACATACCTAGTTAGGTAAAGATAAAGTAATTCATAAGGTATGGTAAGACTTTAAATTTTCTGTAAGCATTTACAATTGAAGCCAATTTTTTTTTCTAAGCAGTGTTAAAATCCTTTGCCAGAAATTTTTAAACTTTAATTATTTGTGCATTCACAGAGCCAACCATTGTTTTTTCATGTTTTGGAGGATGGAGCTCTAACTTGGCATAGGTACCTCCCACAAGACCTTTGGCTAGACGTTCTGGATTCAGAACCACACAGTTTTCCAAGTCCTGTAGTGAAAGCAGTAAAATTAAAATGGATAATATCCTAAAACTTTTTTAATATTCTTTATGACAATTTACTGATATCCTGTTTAATATAACCTTAATTTTAAAGGATATTAATGTTAGATAATAGCTATAATTAATTATCCATAATATCTGTGGTAGACCATTCTAATTTTAAACTCAGGAATTGCTGCAACTTGATTCTTGACTTAAGTTTAAGACAAAATTTCCCCAAGCTGTATAATTTATGTAACTTAATTTTCTTAAAGCATTTAAAAGCAAGGACTAACCCTGATGAAGTATCGAAGATCGGATGGAAGAATGAGCAAATGTGGGTTGTATGGAAGTCGTGCATAAATTTCAGCTTGTTCTTGATCAATACAGATACCCTCTGGCCCTGGGTAAAGTGGATACAAATTCTGCTGCTTTAAGAGGTGACGAGTAAGCCTGCCCAATCGATCTGGGCCTTGTGGCGGGCTGTTAAATAAATTAGTAATAACTCATTAACTCTAGAAATCAATGATCCATGCTAGTTGTATTCTTTTGTGAATATATTAATTACTAATTAGACAATTTAAAGATCTATAATTGATCAAAGCACAAAGGTGTAATGAAACACTAATCAACAACAAAAAAAAAGTCCACATTGAAACAATAAAACATTAGATAACAGTATATTTTGGCCAAACATGAAAGTTAAATTGTACATTGCTCACCTTGTCTTCTGTTTTATTGTGGATTTATTCATGTTATAGGTAATCACATTATATCTACAATTTGGGAGGTGCAACAATTAATCTATTTCACATCAAAACCATTAATGATAATGCTAGGGAGTTTTGTGCCATATGAGAATTATTGTTGGGGATCAAAACTGCTAACATGGATGAGAAGGTTGTAGATGGTGTAGTACGTAAGTTTGGAGTGCCAGGAGTATATGAAAATGGAAGCCCTTGATTGTGTGTAGAAAGTTGTTTGTTAACAAGAAACAGTTGTTTTAAAAAAGAGGATAAGTACAGTATACAAGACATGATACAAAGCACAAGAAAAGCAGTTTATTAGACAACTTATATGATAAAAGGTTAATGGGTACACTTAGGATATGCATGATTTTAGAGTGATATATGCGGATCATTATCCTGTGGTAGCTATGGTGTGAGTAAGGGAAAGATGGAGTACAAGGAGTCTGGCAGCAGTGGGCAAGATGGAAGTGAAAGCAAATGAGTTAAGTTGAGGGTTTTGTTAAGATACAATCAACTATCAGGGAAAAGGTGGGCCATAGAATATGCAGGAAATGAAGTGCTCTAGGAGGTATGGGGTAAATTGAAGAATGCATTGCTGAAACTGATTGGCACAATGATGAGGTAGAGCAAGTGCAAGATAAAAAAAAAATTGCATTAGAGAGGTTTTTAAAATATAAAAATGATCAACTGGAAAGGAAGAGGCAGTTAAAAAGAAAAAAAAAAAAAAGCAGAGAGGGAGTAAAAAAAAACAAGTACCAATGAGAGAATGGGACAGTTTAATCAGCAAATTTTGTTGAAAATAAGAAACAGTTTTGGAGGGAGGGATTGATAAGGTGAGGGAAGCACAGAGAGCAAATAGACTTAGCAGCTAAAAACAAAAGGGGGGGAAGATGTGAGATAGGGAAGTGGAGTTACTAGAAAGATGGAGAGGATATTTTGGAGTTGAATGATAGAGATAATTTCATGCATAGGGCAGGGAGGAATAACATTATATAAGAGTGAGAAGCCTGGGGTGGATGTGGGAAAAGTGCTTGATGAAGGGGGTAAAAATGAAAGTAGGTAAAGAAGATGGAAAAGATGGGATTAAGATAGAGATGCTAAAAGCAGGTGGGGGAAATTGTGTTGGATTAGCTGATATGTTTGTTTAATATATATATGAAAGAAAAGAACATATTAAAGGATTGGTAGAAAGCACAGATAATTCCCCTGGATAAGGAAATAGGATATGAGAGAATCTACGAATTATAAGGGAAAAGCCTTTTGAGGATACCAAGTTTACGATAAAATTATTACAAAAAGGATTTGGGGTAAAACAAAGCAGGATTACAGAGAAGATTTAGAAAGGGTAGGGAGAGGCATAGACCAAGTATTTACACTGAAATATGTAAGTGAGAAATACTTAGATAAGTGTTAAGAGTATTTTGCTGCATTTATGAATTTAGAAAAGGCATATGACGAGAGTGGATAAGGGAGCTATGTGGCAAATGTTGCATTGCAGAGAATAGGAGGTATGTTACTAAAAGCAGTTAAGAGTTTTTATGTAGTGAGGTGTAGAATCAGGTATGTAGGAGGGAGGTGACTATTTTCCAATGAAAGTAGGACTCAGGATGCATGCTGTCACAATGGTTCTTTAGCATATTTATTGATAGGGTTGTAAAAGAGTGAATGATATGGTGATGGGAAGGGGTGTGGGATCAAAAGATATTGGATCAGAGTCAAAGGGGGGAGGGTGTATAATAGAAGGAAATTAAAACAAAGTTGAAAAAAGCAATGATGAGGGAAACAAATTATCAGATGGGAGGAAGGAAGTATGGAAGAAGTGGATGTACTGTACTTACATATTTGGGAGTAGCCATGTCAGCAGATGGGTCTATGCAAGATGAAGTGAACCACAGAATAGATGAGGGGTAAAAATGTGGATGGTGTTGCATTATCTGAGGAAAGAAAGATTTATGGAAGCAAAAAGGTGAATGCACCAGAGTACGGTGGTACCAACACTTATGTGGGTGCAACAAGGAGGCATATTTGAGAGCAACATGTGGTGTGAATATCATTCAGAGAATTCAGAGTTAAGAAATTAAAATGTGATGTGAGATCACAAAGGGTATATATAATTCAGAGGGCTTAGGAGGTTTAGGCATGTATAGTGGATGGAGAGGGATAGACTGATGAAGAGGGTCTCCATATCTGGAGTGGAATGTAGGAAGGTTGTTCCAATAAGGGATGGAGGGGCAAAGAGTAAGAGAGGCTTTGAGTTTTAGGGCTTGAGCATCTAGCAGGCTTGTGTTAGTGAATGGAGACAAGTGATTTTTTAATGTACGTGTTGTTGGAGTGTGAGCATGAAAACTTATGAAGGGATTCAGGGAAACTGTTTAGCCAGACTAGTCCTGGAGGTGGAAAGGGCAGTGAATGCACTCTGAAGGGGTGGGTATGTTACTGTCAAAAAGGAAGTAACATTGTGATTTCAGCTCACTTCTGAAAATTGGTTATTGAATGAATGTTAGTGAATGTATTCTTCTTTGGGACACCTTGCCTTGGCTTTCTTACTATTTTGCATCATTTAGTGACCAAGATGCTAGGCTCAAAATGTATCAAATATAGATATCGAATGTGTATGTACTTGTGTACTTTCATCCATTTTTTTTTTAATACCTCTATGGCCATCGCCCACCAAACCAAGGTACCCCCCCCCCCAAAAAAAATAGTTTTTACATACCGCAAAATTTGCAGCTAATTTTGGCTACTTTAAGTTTACTTTCAAAACCAAATATGATCTTAAGGATATGTTATTAGCATTTCTTAATACACCAGTCTGCATTCCATTCTAATGACAGGAGGTCTCCCATAAGTTTTCTTTTAAAAGGATAAATTTATATATTATTTTGTGGTTTGCTCTCTGATGCATACTTTAAGCAACTTTTGGTAAATGAAGTAGAGGAATAATGAGAAAAAATCTGACTAAAGACATCTCAAAATTAAGGAAAACCTTTAGAGAAACTCACAAAGAGATTTCTTCCTTCCCAAGGTGAAACAATGTATCTGTAGCAGTAAGAGCCACAACAACACCTTCAATATCCAAGAGTGCTGGATCACTCACACAGGTAATATTTCCCCCCACTTCATATGGAGGAGTTGGGTAAACCATGGGGGTGCATACATCGCGGTTAGATGGCACCAAAATTACTTGAGTTACCGAGCTGTGGAGAGAAAGTTATAAATTTTCCAATAGCAAAAATTTGAAATAGTTAAGAATGCATAATCCTAAAGCCATGAGCCTTAAAACCATCATCAGTTACCTTCATTAGTCAAAATAAATGAAAACAGGTGAAGGGAAAATCCAGAATGCTACAAATAAGTGCAGAAAAGGTGCAATTGTAATTTATTACTAAGATAAGCCTACATGTATATAAAAAGCTTGATCCTATTCATAAAGAATTATATAGATTTTTGTGGAAAACAATGAATGGAGACAACATGTGTCAGTGGAATGTAAGGGGTAAGCACTGATGAATAGAGAAAAATTATGTATGTATAAAATTGGTCTGACATCAAACATTATAGGAAAATTATGACAAGACTCACTTTTCTAGTGTAGATGTAATAATTCGAATACATCTATTAAATACTGCATCATGAGTTTCTCCCAGCTCATTGTTCACTATCAGTGGATGGGCAGCATCAAGGAATGGGCCAAAAAGAATAAGCAAATGTGGGGGATCCTTGTGCACATCAGTCAGCAGATCTGTGAGTGGTTCATAAAGCAGGTTTTCTGTTGTTGTAAATGGGCCACTTGCCACTACCACTTGGATAGGACCTGCAAATGTATGATGAAAGATACACAATGAATTTATAATTTCATTTTAGTCAATTTTGTATGGGAGGCTCATTTAGGCAACAAGAATACATTATTCTATACATTCCAATAAACAGATTAATGCAGAGTGAAAACTAAAGGGAAAACTACTCAAATATCAATCTATACGGTATATATAAACTTTCAAGTAGATATTGCAAATTATCATAAAACACAAAAAAGATATTCACAAAATTTACTGCTAATTTTCCATCTTGATGTATTTTTTAACATGAAATATTCAGTACAGTCTATCTTGATCAAAGCAATGAGTAAGAAAAATTTATTTACCTGTATCATTAGTGATGGTAATAGGGACAGTGCAGGGAGGAAGCAATTTTCCAGGCACCAACTCCTTAGCAATTATTTTGTCACCGGTTGTGTTCAGGCCTCGGATGCCAACTATCTATAAATTGCACTATAAATAACACTTGTCGGTTCTCTGAACCATCTACAACACTAAAATATAGCAGTGAATAAAATAAATGTGTCTTATCTTGTTAAAGAGAGATTAACACAAGGTAACACATGGCCACGTTACAAACGAGCAATTTTTTTTATAACGAGCGTCTCCTCACCAAGGTAGGGTGACCCAGAGAAAGAAACACATTCATAATTCATTCAATAGGTGTCTTGCCAGAAGTGTGCAGATATCAAAATTCAAATAACCCTCCAAACTGCAACATCCCTGCTCATCCTTGAGTACAGGCACTGTACTTTTAGTCTAGAACTTGGATCCAACTAACTAGTTTTCTTAAATGCTTTCAATAAAAGTTACCAGGCTCATGCCCTAACCCTTTGAGGGTTGGTCACGTACAAGTACGTCATTGCAGCCAGGGTCGGTCACGTACTTGTACACCTAAATTCTAGTGCCTTCAAATCTGGTGGAAGAAAGCTGGCAGGCATACATATGAAAGAATGGGTCTGTGTAGTCAGTGTGCACAGTATAAAAAAAAATCCTGAAGCATGCTGTGCATAATGAGAGAAAAAAAACTTCAACTGTGTTTTTGGTTTAAAACAGCAACTTTCTAGTGTATTTTCGTATGGTATTTATGGTTGTATTCTCGTTTCCTTGGTCTCGTTTGATAGAATGGAAGATATATTACAGAAATAGAGATGACTTTGATTGGTTTCACGATGACAAGTACTTTGAAACTGAGCTCAAAGTAGTGAAAATGATCGATTTTTGCCTATGTTCATGAGTAAACAAATCCAGCTACGCGTCCAATACACGTCGACTGGCGAGTCTAATATTCTTTCACAAGTGCGCTGATATCATTTATACCCTTTTTACAATGATGCAGTAGTATACATAACAGAAAACCTATTTTCTGTGCGAATAAAAATACAAAATGGAAAGCAAAAGTAATGCAAGAGGGCCCTAGAGATGTGACTAATGAACAGATGAAATGTTATTTTAGTGCCATTAACCCCTTCAGGGTCCAAGGCCCAAATCTGAAGTGGTGCCCCAGTGTCCAAGAATTTAAAAAAAAAAAAATGTTATTTTTTCTTATGAAATGGTAGATAATCTTTTTGTTTAGGTAATAAAACAAAAAGTACGAAATTTGATGGAAAATTGACGAAATTATGCTCTCACGAATTTTGATGTGTCAGCGATATTTACGAATCGGCGATTTTGCAGACTGACTCCCACTTTAGGCCAATTACATTATTCCAGTCAACCAAATTCTTAGCTATTTCACTAGTATTACTTCTATTCTATCGATTGAGCACAAGAAATCGCCAAGTCAACTGTTTCAACTACAAATTAAAGTGATCGGAAATTGGTAATTTGGCCAATTTAACACAAAGTTCAAAATATTCCAATTTCAAAATAGGGTTCAGAATAAACAATGTAGGTATTCCTGGCACTAAACTAACATTTCCTCTGTTCATTAGTTACGTTTTGAGGCTTTACAAATAAATTCCATTTTGATTTTTTATTCACATAATGAATTTTTATTCACACCAAAAAATAGAAGATTTACTGTTATGCAATACTTTAATAATTGTATAAATATCATCACCATATTTGTGAATGCATATTAGACCCACCAGCTGGCGTGTATTAGACGTGTGAGGTCGTTTGTTTACTCTTGAATATCGGCAAAAATTTAACATTTCTGCTAATTTTAGTTCAGTTTCAAGCCATTTCCAGTGCTAAAACCAATCAAAATCATCTCTATTTCTGTAATGTCTTCCATTCTATCAAATGAGACCAAGAAATCCCAAATACAACTATAAAAAACATATGAAAAAACACTGCAAAGTCGCTGTTTTAATCGAAAAATCAGGATTTCAGTTTTTTTTCTCTCATTATACACAGTGTGCTGCAGGATCTGTTTTATGTGGTGCACACATACCACATAGATGTATTCCCTCATATCTAGGCCCAAATGTACCACTCACAGTTTATCCGAGTGAGCTGAGCTCATGACGTAGATCTACGGTTTGGACCCTTAACGTAAAGCCGTAGATCTACGGGACGGACCCTGAAAGGGTTAATGTCTGTCTTGTTTATTCTAGTCCCTATTTTGAAATTGGCATTTTTTAAATTTGTGTGAAACTGCCCAAATTGCTAATTTGACCACTTTATTAGATAGTTGAAATTGGTAAATGGGCCAATTATTGTACTCAATCAATAGAACAAATGGAGTTCTAGGGGAAATAACTATGATTTTAGTCAACTGCAACATTGGAATTGGCCGAAAACAGGGCTCAAAGTGGGCGAAATCGTCCACTTCGAGACCGCTAACTTCACAAGACCATAATTCCGTAAATCTTCCATCAAATTTCATACTTTTGGTGTCATTATGACCGGAAAAAGATTCTGTATTATTTCATAAGGAAAAAAAAATTTTTTTTTTTTCAAAAACTTTTCGACCCTGAGGACGAGTTTGAGAGAGGGCCTCTTGACCCTCAAAGGGCTAACAGCCCATCAATTCTCAAAAACCCCTTACCTCTACATACTCTCACATAACATGCTCACACATACCTGCTTGATGCTGAAGCCCTTACCATTTAAAACCTCCTTTACATTCACCCTCCAAGCTTTCATGAGATGACCTTATCCCCCTCCTAATGCCTGCCCTAGATTTATATCTTTCTAAATTACCAAGCTGGTCGGTAAACGAGTACTTTGCTAAGTGAGGAGAGGCTGTACTTCATGGCTTCTTTTAGGCTTTGAAGAATTGCCAGCCTTTCTACTTTTCCACTTTGTAGCCATTATTATGCAAAATTAAGGGGTATTTTTGGGTCACAGTAAACCATGGATAACTGAAACCGCAAATACTGAATCAGTGGATATGGGGCTTCTACTGTACTGTATATCAAATATCTCTCTCTTAACAAGTCGGCTGTCTCCAACCGAGGCAGGGTGACCCAAAAAACAAAGAAAATCCCCAAAAAGAAAATACTTTTATCATCATTCAACACTTTCACCACACTCACACATTATCACTGTTTTTGCAGAGGTGCTCAGAACACAACAGTTTAGAAGCATACACATATAAAGATACACAACATATCCCTCCAAAATGCCAATATCCCAAACCCCTCCTTTAAAGTGCAGGCATTGTACTTCCCATTTCCAGGACTCAAGTTCGACTATATGAAAATAACCGGTTTCCCTGAATCCCTTCACTAAATATTACCCTGCTCACACTCCAACAGATCGTCAGGTCCCAAGTACCATTCGTCTCCATTCACTCCTATCTAACATGCTCATGCACGCTTGCTGGAAGTCCAAGCCCCTTGCCCACAAAACCTCCTTTACCCCCTCTCTCCAACCCTTTCGAGGACGACCCCTACCCCGCCTTCCTTCCCCTATAGATTTATATGCTTTCCATGTCATTCTACTTTGATCCATTCTCTCTAAATGACCAAACCACCTCAACAACCCCTCTTCTGCCCTCTGACTAATACTTCACACCTTTTCCTAATTTCCACACTCCGAATTTTCTGCATAATATTTACACCACACACTGCCCTTAAACAGGACATCTCCACTGCCTCCAACCATCTCCTCGCTGCTGCATTTACCACCCAAGCTTCACACCCATATAAGAGAGTTGGTACTACTATACTTTCATAAATTCCCTTCTTTGCCTCCATAGATAACGTTTTTTGACTCCACATATACCTCAACGCACCACTCACCTTTTTTTCCCTCATCAATTCTATGATTAACCTCATCCTTCATAAATCCATCCGCCGACACGTCAACTCCCAAGTATCTGAAAACATTCACTTCTTCCATACTCCTCCTCCCCAATTTGATATCCAATTTTTCTTTATCTAAATCATTTGATACCCTCATCACCTTACTCTTTTCTATGTTCACTTTCAACTTTCTACCTTTACACACATTCCCAAACTCATCCACTAACCTTTGCAATATTTCTTTAGAATCTCCCATAAGCACAGTATCATCAGCAAAAAGTAACTGTCAATTCCCATTTTGAATTTGATTCCCCAAAATTTAATCCCACCCCTCTCCCGAACACCCTAGCATTTACTTCCTTTACAACCCCATCTATAAATATATTAAACAACCATGGTGACATTACACATCCCTGTCTAAGACCTACTTTTACCGGGAAGTAATCTCCCTCTCTTCTACACACCCTAACCTGAGCCTCACTATCCTCATAAAAACTCTTTACAGCATTTAATAACTTACCACCTATTCCATATACTTGCAACATCTGCCACATTGCTCCTCTATCCACTCTATCATATGCCTTTTCTAAATCCATAAATGCAATAAAAACTTCCCTACTTTTATCTAAATACTGTTCACATATATGCTTCAATGTAAACACTTGATCTACACATCCCCTACCCACTCTAAAACCTCCTTGGTCATCCACAATCTTACATTCTGTCTTGCCTCTAATTCTTTCAATTATAACCCTATTGTACACTTTTCCTGGTATACTCAGTAAACTTATTCCTCTATAATTTTTACAGTCTCTTTTGTCCCCTTTCCCTTTATATAAAGGGACTATACATGCTCTCTGCCAATCCCTAGGTACCTTCCCCTCTTTCATACATTTATTAACCCTTTGAGGGTTTTCGTCGTACTAGTACGTTTTACGCGTAGGGGTTTTTGACGTACTAGTACTCATAAATTCTAGCGGCCTCAAATCTAGTGGGAGAAAGCTGGTAGGCCTTCATATGAAAGAATGGGTCTATGTGGTCAGTGTGCACAGTCTAAAAAAAATCCTGAAGCACACAGTGCATAATGAGAAAAAAAAAACTTTGACCATTTTTTTTAATAAATCAGCGACTTTGCAGTGTATTTTCGTATGGTATTTATTGTTGTATTCTAGTTTTCTTGGTCTCATTTTATAGAATGGAAGACATATTACAGAAATTGAGATGATTTTGACTGGTTTTACAAAGAAAGGTGCCTTGAAATTGAGCTCAAAGTAGCAGAAATGTTCGATTTTTACCAAACTTCAAAAGTAAACAAATCGTGCCAAGCGTGCAATACACGTCAACTGGTGAGTCTAATATTCTTTCACAAGTGCACCAATAATATTTATACCATTTTTTACACTAATGCAGTAGTCTGCATAACAGTAAATCTTATATTTTTTGTGAAAATAAAAATTCAAAGTGGAAAGCAAAAGAATATAAGAGGGGACTTGAGACATGACTAATGACTAGAGGAAATGTCATTTTAGTGCCAGGAATGTCTTTCTTGTTTATTCTGGACCCTATTCCGAAATTGGCATCTTTTGAAATTTGTGTGAAATTGGCAAAATTGCTAAATTCTGACCACTGTACTGGATAGTTGAATTTCATAAATGAGCGGTTTCTTGCATCCATTCGATAGAAAAAATGGAGTTCTAGCGAAATATTCATGTTTTTTGTCGACTAGTACAGTGAAATTGGCCGAAAATGGGGCTCAAAGTGGGCAAAATCGCCGATGCGTAAACATCGCCGAGACCGCTAACTTTGCGAGAGCATAATTCCGTAAGTTTTCTATCAAATTTCAAACTTTTGGTGTCTTTATGATCGGGAAAAGATTCTCTATCTTTTCATAAGAGAAAATAACTTTTTTTTTTTTTTTTAAATTTGGCCGACCCTGAGAACGAGTTTCGGAGAGGGCCTGTCGACCCTCAAAGGGTTAAACAAAAGTACCAACCACTCCAACACTATACCCCCCCCCCCCCCGCTTTTAACATTTCTGTCATGATCCCATCAGTTCCAGCTGCTTTACCCCCTTTCATTCTACATAATGCCTCACGTACCTCCCCCACACTTACATTCTGCTCTTCTTCACTCCTAAAAGATGGTATACCTCCCTGACCAGTGCATGAAATTACTGCCTCTCTTTCTTCCTTAACATTTAAAAGTTCCTCAAAATATTCTTGCTATCTACCTAATACCTCCATCTCCCCATCTACTAACTCCCCTACTCTGTTTTTAACTGCCAAATCCATACTTTCCCTAGGCTTTCTTAACTTGTTTAATTCACTCCAAAATTTTTTCTTATTTTCATTAAAATTTCTTGACAGTGCCTCTCCCACTCTATCATCTGCTCTCCTTTTGCACTCTCTCACCACTCTCTTTACCTTTGTTTTATTTTTTTATTATTATCACACCGGCCGATTCCCACCAAGGCAGGGTGGCCCGAAAAAGAAAAACTTTCACCATCATTCACTCCATCACTGTCTTGCCAGAAGGGTGCTTTACACTACAGTTTTTAAACTGCAACATTAACACCCCTCCTTCAGAGTGCAGGCACTGTACTTCCCATCTCCAGGACTCAAGTCCGGCCTGCCGGTTTCCCTGAATCCCTTCATAAATGTTACTTTGCTCACACTCCAACAGCACGTCAAGTATTAAAAACCATTTGTCTCCATTCACTCCTATCAAACACGCTCACGCATGCCTGCTGGAAGTCCAAGCCCCTCGCACACAAAACCTCCTTTACCCCTCCCTCCAACCCTTCCTAGGCCGACCCCTACCCCGCCTTCCTTCCACTACAGACTGATACACTCTTGAAGTCATTCTGTTTCGCTCCATTCTCTCTACATGTCCGAACCACCTCAACAACCCTTCCTCAGCCCTCTGGACAACAGTTTTGGTAATCCCGCACCTCCTCCTAACTTCCAAACTACGAATTCTCTGCATTATATTCACACCACACATTGCCCTCAGACATGACATCTCCACTGCCTCCAGCCTTCTCCTCGCTGCAACATTCATCACCCACGCTTCACACCCATATAAGAGCGTTGGTAAAACTATACTCTCATACATTCCCCTCTTTGCCTCCAAGGACAAAGTTCTTTGTCTCCACAGACTCCTAAGTGCACCACTCACTCTTTTTCCCTCATCAATTCTATGATTCACCTCATCTTTCATAGACCCATCCGCTGACACGTCCACTCCCAAATATCTGAATACGTTCACCTCCTCCATACTCTCTCCCTCCAATCTGATATTCAATCTTTCATCACCTAATCTTTTTGTTATCCTCATAACCTTACTCTTTCCTGTATTCACCTTTAATTTTCTTCTTTTGCACACCCTACCAAATTCATCCACCAATCTCTGCAACTTCTCTTCAGAATCTCCCAAGAGCACAGTGTCATCAGCAAAGAGCAGCTGTGACAACTCCCACTTTGTGTGTGATTCTTTATCTTTTAACTCCACGCCTCTTGCCAAGACCCTCGCATTTACTTCTCTTACAACCCCATCTATAAATATATTAAACAACCACGGTGACATCACACATCCTTGTCTAAGGCCTACTTTTACTGGGAAAAAATTTCCCTCTTTCCTACATACTCTAACTTGAGCCTCACTATCCTCGTAAAAACTCTTCACTGCTTTCAGTAACCTACCTCCTACACCATACACTTGCAACATCTGCCACATTGCCCCCCTATCCACCCTGTCATACGCCTTTTCCAAATCCATAAATGCCACAAAGACCTCTTTAGCCTTATCTAAATACTGTTCACTTATATGTTTCACTGTAAACACCTGGTCCACACACCCCCTACCTTTCCTAAAGCCTCCTTGTTCATCTGCTATCCTATTCTCCGTCTTACTCTTAATTCTTTCAATTATAACTCTACCATACACTTTACCAGGTACACTCAACAGACTTATCCCCCTATAATTTTTGCACTCTCTTTTATCCCCTTTGCCTTTATACAAAGGAACTATGCATGCTCTCTGCCAATCCCTAGGTACCTTACCCTCTTCCATACATTTATTAAATAATTGCACCAACCACTCCAAAACTATATCCCCACCTGCTTTTAACATTTCTATCTTTATCCCATCAATCCCGGCTGCCTTACCCCCTTTCATTTTACCTACTGCCTCACGAACTTCCCCCACACTCACAACTGGCTCTTCCTCACTCCTACAAGATGTTATTCCTCCTTGCCCTATACACGAAATCACAGCTTCCCTATCTTCATCAACATTTAACAATTCCTCAAAATATTCCTTCCATCTTCCCAATACCTCTAACTCTCCATTTAATAACTCTCCTCTCCTATTTTTAACTGACAAATCCATTTGTTCTCTAGGCTTTCTTAACTTGTTAATCTCACTCCAAAACTTTTTCTTATTTTCAACAAAATTTGTTGATAACATCTCACCCACTCTCTCATTTGCTCTCTTTTTACATTGCTTCACCACTCTCTTAACTTCTCTCTTTTTCTCCATATACTCTTCCCTCCTTGCATCACTTCTACTTTGTAAAAACTTCTCATATGCTAACTTTTTCTCCCTTACTACTCTCTTTACATCATCATTCCACCAATCGCTCCTCTTCCCTCCTGCACCCACTTTCCTGTAACCACAAACTTCTGCTGAACACTCTAACACTACATTTTTAAACCTACCCCATACCTCTTCGACCCCATTGCCTATGCTCTCATTAGCCCATCTATCCTCCAATAGCTGTTTATATCTTACCCTAACTGCCTCCTCTTTTAGTTTATAAACCTTCACCTCTCTCTTCCCTGATGCTTCTATTCTCCTTGTATCCCATCTACCTTTTACTCTCAGTGTAGCTACAACTAGAAAGTGATCTGATATATCTGTGGCCCCTCTATAAACATGTACATCCTGAAGTCTACTCAACAGTCTTTTATCTACCAATACATAATCCAACAAACTACTGTCATTTCGCCCTACATCATATCGTGTATACTTATTTATCCTCTTTTTCTTAAAATATGTATTACCTATAACTAAACCCCTTTCTATACAAAGTTCAATCAAAGGGCTCCCATTATCATTTACACCTGGCACCCCAAACTTACCTACCACACCCTCTCTAAAAGTTTCTCCTACTTTAGCATTCAAGTCCCCTACCACAATTACTCTCTCACTTGGTTCAAAGGCTCCTATACATTCACTTAACATCTCCCAAAATCTCCTCTCTCTCCTCTGCATTCCTCTCTTCTCCAGGTGCATACACGCTTATTATGACCCACTTCTCGCATCCAACCTTTACTTTAATCCACATATATTCTACTCTTCTTATAACACTTCTGCTTTGTAAAAACCTCTCATAAGCTACTTTTTTCTCTTTTATCACACCCTTTACTTCATCATTCCACCAATCACTCCTCTTTCCACCTGCCCCCACCCTCCTATAACCACAAACTTCTGCCCCACATTCTAATACTGCATTTTTAAAACTATTCCAACCCTCTTCAACCCCCCCACTACTCATCTTTGCACTAGCCCACCTTTCTGCCAATAGTCGCTATATCTCACCCGAACTTCCTCCTCCCTTAGTTTACACACTTTCACCTCCCTCTTACTTGTTGTTTCCACCTTCCTCTTTTCCCATCTACCTCTTACTCTAACTGTAGCTACAACTAAATAATGATCCGATATATCAGTTGCCCCTCTATAAACATGTACATCCTGGAGCCTACCCATCAACCTTTTATCCACCAATACATAATCTAATAAACTACTTTCATTACGTGCTACATCATACCTTGTATATTTATCCTCTTTTTCATAAAATATGTATTACTTATTACCAAATCTCTTTCTACACATAGCTCAATTAAAGGCTCCCCATTTACATTTACCCCTGGCACCCCAAATTTTCCTACTACTCCCTACATAACATTTTTACCCACTTTAGCATTGAAATCCCCAACCACCATTACTCTCACACTTGATTCAAAACTCCCCACGCATTCACTCAACATTTCCCAAGATCTCTCTCTCTCTCCTCTACACTTCTCTCTTCTCCAGGTGCATACACGCTTATTATAACCCACTTTTCACAACCAATCTTTTACTCCACATAATCCTTGAATTAATACATTTATAGTCCCAAATAAATATCAAATATATTACACACAATTTCCTTTGTATAAAAGTATATCTACCTTTGTGCTCATTAAAGGGACTGAACCTCTTTAAAGCTTACCAACCCATAAAATGTGCAGCAAAACTATACCACACACAGCTTGCAAATTTACCTGACCACTTTGTACAACACATGGGAATAACTAACCTGGCCAGGAAAGAGAGAGTACTCGGAAAGCTGTGACAGATCCACAGGGACTGTATTGCCGAAGGAGGTCTCCTGTGAACCCTCCAGCAGTACTGAGGCAGCATTCAGTCGACCCACACTGTCACAGCAAATGCGGCCCACTACTAATATGTTCTCCTGCAGTATAATATTAAAATTAAAATTGCTGAAGACTGTAGAACATAATTTGACTTCTGTAAGTAAAAATAGATAATCATAACACTTGTTATTCACACATTAATGGCATTAAATTATCTCTTGAATTCTTCATATGCTAGGCATTTTTCATCACAAAAAATATTAACTGCTTTTGTACATACGTTACTAGCAACTTTAAGATGAGAAAATTCTTCAATGCCAAGAGAATCTTTTATCTGCTCAGCTAAGGCATCAATAGAGTCATCTAGGGCCTCAGCTGCATCCCTCACTTTTTCAAACATGTATTTGTACGTTTTGGTCAGAGGTTTGTCACCTCCCATGGCCAGCAGCTTTACCTGGAAAACAGAAAATGTACGTGTACATGAATAAATAATTTTTTTTTCTCCTTTTTTCATCACTGTCATGGGTAAGTAGAACTTGCTGAGGGACTGATTACCTCAAACTTCTCATCTTCCACCTTTTTTTCAATATTGGACTGAAGCCGCTGACTGGTGAAATGTATCCAAAATAAAGATACTTTTTTTTTTTTAATTTCACTCAGTTTTCAGGATGTAAGCTGCCATGTTATTCAACAATCAACTGTCTATGAAGGGTTAGGGATGCACAAGTGAACAAGTTGGAAAAGCACCGCCTTAATTATGGAAACGAAGAAAAAAAAATCTTTTAAAATTAGTTTTAGTAATACTCCTAACAGATATTTTGCCTTGTGAGAATATTAAATTCATCAGATGAAACAATACTGCAAAAAGTCTTTTGTTTTAAAAGTGTCTGTTGAGCATTTTTTTTCACATCTAAACTATGTTCTTTCTGAAATAAAACAGCAACATGTAAATGTTTAGCTACAGTTTTTGTTATTCTTTTACCTTTGGGGTGAAGTCAGGGTTAGCCTTCCAAGAAGCTTTGCTAGGGTCCCCATAGGTTGCCACAATGCATCCTGCATTTGTTCTAGACGAGTACTTGCGGGAAGGAGTTGCCACACTGGGCGATAGTGTTGCTGGTGAGAACTGGGCAGAGATGGAGCGAGCAGAACCAACATGGCGCTTTGTGACACTGCTATCTGGCGTTAACTGCCGCTTCTTCGTCTGTGGAAGAGTAAAACATATTGCAGTTACATATATCCTGGCTGAACACATGCAAATGAAACAGTGGCATGTAGATTCCATTGCCCACTTCTAAAAGTAACAGAATCCATATTGTCATTGAACAGGCAAAGGGTATCATTAGACCTAATTGGCTTATTTCTTTTGTCAAGATGTATAATGGCAAACCCATTCACTTCAGCACATTCTGACAATGTACAAGATAATCAATTTATTTCTACATGGTACACCGTTTGTAGAAAACTGGAAAACTGGAAAACCACTTAGTTATGCAGAGCATTTTGGGCATGCTTAAACCTCACTTACATCTAGAAGGACTATAGTATTTTACACATATGTATTTAAGACTATAATGATTTTCACAATAAAATAAGACTACATGAATATTTAAGAAATGTATATAAAGCAGATAAAATCATAATTAGTTACATAAGAATAAGAACACACGTTAACACAGATAGTACAGGAGGGCCCTGCTTATACAGCAGGTTAGGTTCCAGGCTACTGCTGTAAAGCAGAAATTGCTGTAAAGTGAATCATAGCCTTTTTTACTTTCAAATGCATATAAAAGGTTGATAACATGTTTAGACTACCATATACAGCCTTTCCTCACTTAGTGACATACTTGTTTACTGATGCCTCAGACTTACAATGAGTCTCTGACCAGTATTTATACCTAAATAATGTATATTAGAGCTGATTTCTTCTATTCTGTTTATTTCAATATACTACAGTACACTACTGTATAAACATTTAAAAATATACCAAAAATGTATAAATGGGGCAAAGGTGACATTAAAACAATATCAAAGATGGTTGACACAAACCTACCACCATTATAGTATGCTCCTCACTTAGCAACAAATTTGTTTAATAACATGGTCTTAGTATTGGAACTCCATTGTTAAACGAGGAGAGGCTGTATTAAGAAACAAAGCTAGGCCTAAAAAAAAAATGCATATACAGTACACACATTACTTAAAATATTTTCATTCTTAGCTTATAGTGAGTGGTGAATATATTTATTAGAGGAAGTCTGAATAAATGAAGACTGGGTATAACTGAAAATAACTGCATTTTAGCAAAATGTCATAAAACCAAGTGCTGTAAAGTGAGGCCCTCCTGTATTAAACATTATTACATTAATTCAAATTCTAATAAAAATTACAGTAAGAGTGAAACTAGTTACCTGTATAATTACACAATGTGCTTAGACAGTATCTTGCATGCACGCAGACAAGACAAATTGATCACAGTAGAATTAATTCATGGAGAATGATGCAATGTGCATGGAAAAATAAAAATCCTATCAAAATAGACAAGAATAAGAACACTTAGATTTTACAATATTTAAAGTACAGTGGACCCCCGGTTATCAACCATAATCCATTCCAAAAGATCGGCCGATAACCAAATTAATATTTCCAATAAGAATTAATGGAAATACAATTAATCCATTCCAAACAAAAATATTCACAAATTTATTTTTTTTAACAATTATGTAAGTATTACATATATAAAGGCAAAGGGGATAAAAGAGAGTGCAGAAATTATAGGGGGATAAGTCTGTTGAGTATACCTGGCAAAGTGTATGGTAGAGTTGTTATTGAAAGAATTAAGAGTAAGACGGAGAATAGGATAGCAGATGAACAAGGCGGCTTTAGGAAAGGTAGGGGGGGTGTGGACCAGGTGTTTACAGTGAAACATATAAGTGAACAGTATTTAGATAAGGCTAAAGAGGTCTTTGTGGCATTTATGGATTTGGAAAAGGCGTATGACAGGGTGGATAGGAGGGCAATGTGGCAGATGTTGCGGGTGTATGGTGTAGGAGGTAGGTTACTGAAAGCAGTGAAGAGTTTTTATGAGGATAGTGAGGCTCAAGTTAGAGTATGTAGGAAAGAGGGAAATTATTTCCCATTAAAAGTAGGCCTTAGACAAGGATGTGTGATGTCACCGTGGTTGTTTAATATATTTATAGATGGGGTTGTAAGAGAAGTAAATGCGAGGGTCTTGGCAAGAGGTGTGGAGTTAAAAGATAAAGAATCACACAAAGTGGGAGTTGTCACAGTTGCTCTTTGCTGATGACACTGTGCTCTTGGGAGATTCTGAAGAGAAGTTGCAGAGATTGGTGGATGAATTTGGTAGGGTGTGCAAAAGAAGAAAATTGAAAGTGAATACAGGAAAGAGTAAGGTTATGAGGATAACAAAAAGATTAGGTGATGAAAGATTGGATATCAGATTGGAGGGAGAGAGTATGGAGGAGGTGAATGTATTCAGATATTTGGGAGTGGACGTGTCAGCGGATGGAAAGAGTAAGGTTATGAGGATAACAAAAAGATTAGGTGATGAAAGATTGGATATCAGATTGGAGGGAGAGAGTATGGAGGAGGTGAATGTATTCAGATATTTGGGAGTGGACGTGTCAGCGGATGGGTCTATGAAAGATGAGGTGAATCATAGAATTGATGAGGGGAAAAGAGTGAGTGGTGCACTTAGGAGTCTGTGGAGACAAAGAACTTTGTCCTTGGAGGCAAAGAGGGGAATGTATGAGAGTATAGTTTTACCAACGCTCTTATATGGGTGTGAAGCATGGGTGATGAATGTTGCAGCGAGGAGAAGGCTGGAGGCAGTGGAGATGTCATGTCTGAGAGCAATGTGTGGTGTGAATATAATGCAGAGAATTCGTAGTTTGGAAGTTAGGAGGAGGTGCGGGATTACCAAAACTGTTGTCCAGAGGGCTGAGGAAGGGTTGTTGAGGTGGTTCGGACATGTGGAGAGAATGGAGCGAAACAGAATAACTTCAAGAGTGTATCAGTCTGTAGTAGAAGGAAGGCGGGGTAGGGGTCGGCCTAGGAAAGGTTGGAGGGAGGGGGTAAAGGAGGTTTTGTGTGCGAGGGGCTTGGACTTCCAGCAGGCATGCGTGAGCGTGTTTGATAGGAGTGAATGGAGACAAATGGTTTTTAATACTTGACGTGCTGTTGGAGTGTGAGCAAAGTAACATTTATGAAGGGGTTCAGGGAAACCGGCAGGCCGGACTTGAGTCCTGGAGATGGGAAGTACAGTGCCTGCACTCTGAAGGAGGGGTGTTAATGTTGCAGTTTAAAAACTGTAGTGTAAAGCACCCTTCTGGCAAGACAGTGATGGAGTGAATGATGGTGAAAGTTTTTCTTTTTCGGGTCACCCTGCCTTGGTGGGAATCGGCCAGTGTGATAATAAAAAAAATTAATAATAAAAAAAATTACATACCATTATTGAAGGCTAATGCTGGCTTCTGGAAGATAGGGAGGAGCAAAGAGGGAGGAGTTAGTGTTTGGAAGGGGAATCCCCCTCCATAAAGACTTAGGAAGCAAAGCCTTCTCTGGGGTTAATTCCCTTCTGTCTTTTATTGCCGCTAGGACCAGCTTGAGAGTCACTGGACTCCTGTCTCACAAAATAACTGTCCAGAGTGCTCTGTTTCTGGCATCTCTAAGATTTCCCTGAAGTGGGACAGGGTTTTATCACTAAACATGTTGCAGATATGGTTTGTTTCAGCTTTGTCAGGGTGGTGTTTCTCTACAAAAGCTTGCACCCTAATCCACATTGCACACACCTCTTTAATCTCTGAAGAAGGCACCTCCTTCACTCCCTCTTCCTCCTCCTCTGAAGCAAATTCCTCAGCTGCAGTCTGTTGCTGTTCGAGATGAAGCTCTTGCAGCTCTTCAATGGTTAGCTCTTCCCTGTGGTCCTCCACCAACTCTTCCACATCCTCACCACTCACCTCCAACCCCAGGGACTTCCCCAGTGCCACAATAGAGTCCACAGGGTCGGCAGGGTCAGGGTCAGCCTCAAAGCCTTCAAACTCCCTCTCTTAGACACAATCTGGCCACAGTTTTCTCCAAGCAAAGTCCAAAGTCCTGGAAGTCACTCCCTCCCAAGCCTTACCTATAAGGCTTATGCAATGGAGGATAGTGAAGCGATTCCTCCAGAACTGTCTTAGGGTCAACCGAGTGTCCGAGGTCACTTCAAAGCACTTTTGAAACACTGCTTTTGTGTAGAGTTTTTTGAAGTTAGAAATGACCTGCTGGTCCATGGGCTGGAGGAGAGGAGTGGTGTTAGGATGCAAGAACTTCACTGTGATGAAACTGAAGTCCCTAAACACTTGGTCTTGCAAGTCTGGAGGATGTGCAGGAGTATTGTCCAGTACCAGGAGGCACTTGAGTGGCAATTTCTTTTCCAGGAGGTATTTTTTCACAATAATAACTTTTCCATCTCTTCCATTATTGGTGGCCTTTGTTTAGTTAGAAAAGTTACTCCTTTTGCAACATTAGCATCTTTGATTTGTTCTTTCTTTGCCAGGATGGATGTAGTTGTTGATTTATTCTTGCTGTACATCCTGGCAAGTTCCATCACCTTCATACCACTCTCAAACTTTTCTATCACTTCACGCTTAAATTCCATGGTGTTTATTCCTTTACCACAGGAACACTACTAGGAACTTTCTTTGGAGCCATCTTTACTTATTTCACAGTTGCACTGCAAGAAAAACCACTAAAAACAATGGTAAACAAGCGAAATGTTTGGATGTATGAGCAGAAACTTCCTCAGCCACCGAGACACAAAGCCAAACTGAAGCGTAAGCTGCCCCAGCCGGCGAATGGATGTGTCCAAAACGGTCAATAACCGAGTGAACAGCTGATAACCAGGCGCCAAAAAGCCCACCGATAACCGAGTTGGCCGATAACCGGGGGTCCGCTGTATTAGGCAATTCAAAATAAAAATTGCGATGGGAATGAAGCTAGTTACATGAAGTGATACTAAATATGACGAGATAATTTTTATCACGATCACATTTAACTGACGTTCTGCTTCCCCTTTTTTTTTGCATCATTATTATTCTATTTAGTGTGAAGTGCTAAGCCCATAAAGGTTAAGACAGTTCTTGAATAGTCTGTAAACATTAGAATTAGTCAGCCCAAAATGCACTACATGCTAGTGGCTTTCTTTTGTGCCTACCAATATTATATTACATATAAATTCTGTATATTGGAGAAAAATAAATTTGTATTATAGAATTACCATAATTTCTTCGACTCAAACTGGGACATTTGTAAAGTAAAAAAAAAAAAAAAAAAAGTAGGTATATTTCCTTTAATGCAAACAAATAATGGTTAAAATGTATCAATTTCTCAAGGAATGAAAAAGAACAAAAAGAATAAAGTATGGAATCACTCTCTGTAGAACCATTCGTATTTTTCACTAGAATAAATTTTCCTTAGTAATTTTTTTTTCCTCGCAAAATTCGCTGCAACTTTAACTAATGTTTATTTCGCAGTACATTAGTCCTCGATTTTGCAGTACATTAGCTCGACTGCTAGCGCACTCAGCTCCTGGGTGTTAGTCGATTGATGTGGGTCGCATCATGGGATAATGTTGATCTAATTTGCCTTAAATGCTCTGCATAACAAGGGGCTTTTTATATAGTATTTCACTGATGTCAGCTAAGCCTGTATACCTTGTACATGTAAAAATAAAATTATTATTATTATTTACTGTAAATTCAGTCATTCTACCTTTCCCGAGATTGTACGTTGTTTTATTCTTGCATCTTCATTCCTCGCTACTGTCCCTGCCATCTCATGTTCTGAACAGTTTCCATGGTCTTTTGCACCTTCCATTGGTCTCTCTCTAGTTTTGATTAAACTAAGGGTTCTCTATCTTGACCTCACACCTGTTAGGTAAGAAACTTGCTGTTGCCTCCATGCACTTTTTGACAAAGCCCTTCATTTCATGGGTAGTCTGTACTCACCTAATTGTGGTTGTGGGGTTCAATTTATAACTCCTGGCCCCACATCTTAAAACTAAGACTTCCACTTCCTGGCAACTCTATGACTGAAGTACTTCCTAACATCCCTGTGACTCAGATGAATTTTCAACTTCATGTGACCCCTTGTTGTTGTATCCCATCTCTGCAACATTCTTTCCCTATCCACCTTGCCAATTCCTCTCAGTATTTTATATGTTATCATGTGTCCCCTATCCCTCCTGTCCTTCAGTGCTGTCAGGTCGAGTTCCCTTAACCTCTCCACATAAGACAAACCCCTCAGCTCCAGGACTAGTCTTGTTGCAAACCTTTGGACTTCCTCTAATTTCTTTAAATGTTTGACCAGGTGGGTTTCATATTGGTGTTGTGCACTCCAACATGGGCCTGACGTACGTAGTGTACAGTGTCGTGTATGACTCGTTACTTAGATGTCGAAATACTATTCTCAGGTTTGCTAGGTGCCCACATACTGCAGCAGTTATTTGACTGATGTGCACCTCAGGTGGTGTGCTCAGTATGATGCTCACCCCAAGATCCTGACCTCTTAGGTTGTACTCCATCTGTGGTCTCCTTCGTCCTTCCGAAAGCTTCTTAACTTTGCACTCGATGGGGTTAAACTCCAGGAGCCATTTGTCGGACCAGGCTTGCAGCCTGTCCAGACCCCTTTGTAGGTTTACCTGACCCTTGCCCATTTGTATTCTCCTTATTAGTTTCACATCATTTGCAAACAGGGACACCTCTGATTCTATCCTTTCCGTCATGTCATTCACATATACAAGAAGACCACTGAACCTAGGACTGACCCTTGTGGAATCCCACTCGACACACGCATGACTCACGAAATCATAATGACACGATTGCAAACAAACCATACCCCGCATTCACTCCGACACCTCGTCTCGTACCGACACAAATTTCCTTCCTGTTAGGTATTCCCTGATCCATTGCAGTACTTTCCCTCCTACTCTGGGCTCTGGTGGCCTGGTGGTTAACGCTCTCGCTTCACACGGAGAGGGCCTGGGTTCGATTCCCAGCCAAAGTAGAAACATTGGACGTGTTTCTTTCCACCTGTTGTCTATGTTCCCCATCAGTAAAATGGGTACCTGGGTGTTAGTCGACTGGTGTGGGTCACATCCTGGTCGCATCGCGGCCTGGTCACAGACCGGGCCGCGGGGGCGTTGACCCCCGGAACTCTCTCCAGATATACTCTCCAGATATATACTCCTGCCTGCTCCTCTAGCTTTTCAACCAGTCTCTTGTGTGATACTATGTTGAAAGCCTTCTTACAGTCCAAGAAGATGCAGTCTACCCATTCCTCTCTGTCTTATTTCTGTTACCTTGTCATAGTATTCCAATAGGTTTGTGAAGCAGGATTTCCCTTCCATGAAGTCATGTTGATTATCATGTATGAGACCATTCCTTTCTAGGTGCTCCACCACTTTTCCTGATAATCTCCATAACTTCACATATGTGTCAGTAACACTGATCTGTCTTTTCTTAAAAATCAGGACTACATTGACTGCCTTCCACACCTTAAGCAGTTGCCCTGTTTCAAGAGAGTTATCGAAGATTGTTGTTAGTGGTACACGCAATGAATCTGCTCCCTCCCTCAGGACTCGAGGAGAGAGATTATCTGGATCCACTACCTTTGAGGTATCTAGTTCCCCCAGCAGTTTCTTCACTACCACCTCAGTTATGTGCAGCGTGTCTGATTTTATTTTAATCAGTAATAGTATTTTTCTGTAAAATAACTTTGCATGCCCATTTTGAATGGTTTCAATCATTAATGGCCCACTCTTTAGAAAAGGATATCTAAGGTTCTGCTTGTGTAGGTGCAAATCTGACAGTTTACTAACAGTTAATGAACGTGGAATTATTAGATTCTGTGCAATAACTAAAATACATTTTCTGATCGGTTCCTAACTTTTTTTTCCTGATAGGCCTAAACTTCCAAAACTAGTGTATTATAGATACTTAACTGCATTAGAAATTTATACTGTAATATGTAGTGTTTGTTGTGCATGTACTAAGACTCGTGGGATAAGGAGAGAGCTTTGTGATTAAGCAGCTCAGTTAGGTTAATTCGTCAGGACAGTCCTGGCAAAGGGTCTCAAGCTTTCCATAACCCACAGATCTATGTAGATCATGCAGTGACCAAAATCCTGCACATATAATTCAGTATGCCATGAACTCATATAACAATGAAAATTTCCGAGTCATGTTCAAGATCATTATGAATGCACCGAAGCCATGGTTGCATTAGTAGTAACATTATTAATCGTTTTATACCTTAATATGAACTGGCTGGGTAATTATATTCATGAGGAAATGCTAAACTCACAGGGGTCATACAGCACCTAGGGAGAAAGAGGCATACAGGTGTGATCCAGGGAAGGGGAGCAGAAGTTCAGTTCCTTTGATCAAAAACCCCTCACCAGCTTCAAGGAACCTCCCTTGATTGAGGTGTGGATGGTTAATAAATGGATAATTTTGTTTGCCGAAATGCTTACACCACAGATCGATATTTTGCCAAACTCCAAACACACCGGATATCATAACAAATTACAGGAAATGGTGAAGTAAAAAAAAAAGTGTGTGCTTTATCCGTATAAAGTTCATTCTCACACCACGACTGCTGTTTCATTTTAATCACATGGAAGCGCTAACCCCGCAGGGGTCATACATCGCCGGGGGGATGGGAGGCATTCATGTTCGATTTAAAAGAGGGGAGGTTAAATCCAGCTCCCTGAATCAAGGAAAGTGCCTTGATGCCAGTGAAGGGGTAACTTTAAGGCGCTCCCTTGAGGGTTCACGAGTAATAATGATAAAGATTTGAAAGTTTCCTGGTTATTTTCAGTCACATTGTTGCCAATCACGTTTTTTTTTTATTTGTACATGGACAACTACAAGTTCTTAAAAAAAGTAATGTACCCAAACCCAACATAAAATAAAGAAAACAGTATTTATAAGTTGACAAAAAGCGCTGAGAAACTGAAGTTAAGAACCTAACAAGGAAATTAAGGTAGTAAATGAGGAGAGGAGAGGTTGCCAGACGTATGAACACTTGGGACTGGAAGAGGCTAATATCCTCCCGACCTTCATCCAACTCATCCACTCATCAAGTTACAAAAGTACTAATAAGTAAGTTTATTCAGGTATACACAAATACAGTTACATAGAATTATCATACATAGCAGCATATGTGTAGAGAACCTGGGATAACCCAAAAAAGTCAGTGACTTATTTCCATTGGGGTCCTTTAATGTATTTTATATATATATATGCAATAAGATCACACTAAACAGGTGATTTCAAAATATGCAAAACAACCACTCTGAAAGAATAGTGGTTGTTTTGCATACATATACATATATACATACATTATATATATATATATATTATATATATATATATATATATATATATATATATATATATATATATATATATATATATATTATATATATATATAACACACACACAGTATTTGTATGGGAAAGATGATACACGAGTGGTAATAACAAAAAAATATTAAAAATAACACACTAGTGATATTTGTTGAAGGAAAGGTAGAAGATGTGGTTGAGTGGGGCACCACCAGCTGCCTAACCAGGTGTGAACCAACATCCAGATGGTTGCCAACGTGACCTTGTACGCGCCCACTCCCACCATTTCTTGTTCCATGCACATACGCCCTTTGAGCTTGCCTTCCCTTTGTTTAAGACTTCATAATGAGCCCATCAAAATACTGACTCAGTATTGTTCAACGATGAAGTTAGCTTTTTGAAAGACATTTAAAATATAAATTTGCTAGGAAACCCAATTCATGTGCTGAACAACTCAACATTAAGTGATGAATATCATAATGGATGAAGCATGATCACAGTGTAGGCCTGGTGGTGGTGGTGTCTGTTGCTAGATGAGTATGGATCTAGTCATGGTGGAATCAGCATGCACCAGAACCCTACCCACCCAGCACCAGTCACGCATCTTGGGCTCTCCCACGGCAAAACGTCTCCATGCAAGAGGGACAAAGCCACACCAACGACAAGCTTTAACGTGGAGCATAAAAGCACAATTGACATTCCTAGAAGAGTTAGGTGGGCGCGCCAGGCAAGCTGATGTTCCCGCGTGGCGTCACCACCGCCGCCACTCTCCGCTTCCTCACACTTCTCTTACTTCTTACTACTCTCCAGCACCGCCAAGATGGGCAAACCACGAGACGAGGTCAACAAAAGGTGAGAGTAGCCAGGTGTTGAGGGTTCGGGATGGCCATTAGTGCTAACAGCAGCAGCAGCAGCAAGCAGCAGCAGCAGCAGCAGCAGCAACAGCAACAGCAGCCTGCCAGCCGCCGCCCAGGTGAGTGAACGCTGCCAAGGTCGCCATCACACTCCACTACCTCGCCGCCGCCACCACACGCTCCCATGCTGTACACTGTGTACTCACCTATATGTACTCACCTGTATATACTTGTAGGGGTCGATTCACAGCTCCTGGTCCCACCTTTTCGCTGGTCGCTACTGGGTGTATGTATATGTATGCATACTGCAGTACAATCAATCTTAACAATACAGAACAAGCCACGTGGGGATAGAAATCTTTAGCTGAAGATTTCCATCCACATGTGGCTTGTTCTGTATGTATGCATATGTGTATGCAGAACATACACTATGAATAAAATAGTGAACTTCAAAGCCTTTTCGTGATTTCACACATCAAGGAACTGTTCCTTGATAATGTGAGAAATCACGAAAGCGCTTGGAAGTTCACCATTTTTCACGGTGGTTGTTCTGCATACTGTGATATCACTGTAAGCTTATTACATGCATATGTGTATACACAAACATTCGTTTGCGATTTTTATATATATATATATATATATATATATATATATATATATATATATATATATATATATATAATATATATATATATATATATATATATATAGAGAGAGAGAGAGAGAGAGAGAGTATAAAGCAAAAAGGAAGACAATCCTTTGTAAAGATGAGCATGGGAAATGAGCTATGCTTGTAGAGAAAGATAGTAGCAACGCCCTCGACACCATCACTCACTATCTCAACGACCTTAACCCCCTCCAGCTCACCTCTACACTCACCCAGTGTAGCCTCCAAAAGGTCACAAACAACTGAATGTCGACAGACATTCAGTGTGTCACGACCTGTAACTACCTCAGCTAATTATTACATTATACGCCAAATCCTGAAGGTCAGGGGATGGAAATCTGCAGCTCAAGTACTTTCACATCTCCGTGCAACATCAGGAGCATTGCAGTTCTGCAAGAGTAGCAACAGGAGAAACGAGAGGAAGTCTTCTCATAGCAAGGTAGCGTGGTTACTGGTGGTGACACCAGCCATCTGAGAGAAGCTAGCGGTTGTCACCACTCTACCTTACTCTGAGAAAACCTCCCCTCATTTCTCCTGTTGCTACGCCTGCAACACTGTACAGCTCCTGATGATGCACGGATACGCGAGAAAGTACTTGAGCTGAAAAATTCCATCCCCCATAGCTTTCTCTCACACACACACACACACACACACACACACACACCACACACACAACACACACACAGTGTCCACAAACGAGCAGTTTTAAGCAATTAACAATACTGCGACTGGACTGGTCAATAACTGAACCCCCGATTCTTTAGCACGCCTCGTGAAAAGCCCTCCAAAATTCCGAAACGCCTTATTATTATAATCAAAAAGAAGCGCTAAGCCACAAGGGCTATACAGCTTCGAAACGCCTAGTCCACTTGGTCATCAATGCTGCAAACATCAGGTACCCAGTAACATTGGACATGTCACCCCTGATGCGAGTACATACATGACCATGAAAGTTACGAGACTAATTTCATTCTCCTCCCGTCTGCAATACCAGTCTTCACTAACAGTAGATATTAAGGCTTAAAGCCAATTGTTCATGGATGCATTAATGTGTGTACTGGTGTTCCAAATGCTCATAAACAAGCAGTTGCAGTTGCAATGCGAAAGACTTTCAGCAATATCATTCTCTCCGTCCCCCCCCCCTAATCGTTGCTGTGCAATGTATGTACAGGAGGGCCCCACTTACACAGCAGGTTCGGTTCCGGGCTACCGCTGTAAAGTGAATAGCATATAAAAGCCTGATAACATGTTTACACTATCATATTAAGTGAGCAATATAGCTAGGCCGAAAAATGCATATGCAGTACACATATTACTTACCTTAATATTTTCCTTAGCTTAGTGAATATATTTATTGTAGGAAGTCTTGAATAAATGAAAAATGGGTATAATTGAAAACCACTGTATTAGCAAAACGCTGTAAAGCGGGACCTATCTGTATGTATATGTATGTATATGTTTAGTGGAAAGGATGGGGGGGGGAGGGGAAGGGAAGGGCTGTTGCTGCAGTTCATTGGGCTTCAAACTGAGTAATTTTAAAACTGGCAGAGGCTACCAGCTCCACCTCCAATATTTTAGCCAACTTTTAACCTATATTCACCTCGCCTATATATAGTTTGTCTACTTCCTCAATAAGTGGACAATTAAGCACAGTGGTCAAGATAATGACCATAGGACTGGTCTCAAACCAAAGTATGTGACCAGCTCTATGGTCACTATCTTAATTAAACACTGTGCTTAATCGACCCTTTATTGAAGAATATAGACACAGTACAATAACCTATGCGACATGTCAAGATAACTTATTAAAGAAAATAAGATACTAGATATGTTAAACAAATTTCCTAAATTTGCTTCTAACGGATAAGTGAACTGTAGATATAAATGCAGATGTACTCCTGTTAACCCTTCTAGAGCCTAGTTGCTAGGTGTTTGTGTATCTACATGTTCTTGCGCTACCGTCAACAGGATGGATATGAGGTGCACAAACTAGCCACTTCGGTGGCAAAATCTAATAATCTAATCTCTCGTACCATAAATACCACATACGCGGGATTGGGTGTATTATCATAATCAAAAAGAAGCGCTAAACCTACATGGGTCATACAGCAGCTATTGGGTGTATTATTATAATAGAGAAGTGCTAAACCACAAAGGCTGCTATCGGGTGTAAAGTAGCCACTCTTGACAAATATCCTGAATGAATGTCTTTAATCAGTGGATGTGTATTACAAACTGGAAAGTTAGACATATGAGAAGAGATGGGTTGGAATGCTATGGATTTTAAATAAGTTTTCAAAAGTAAAGCGTACTGATATCAAGAAACTTATTCAGTAACACTGAAAAACAGTAGGAAGGCAAAGCTGGACCCAAGAAAGAAGCACTGCAGGCCTACTAGCCCATGTTCGGCAGGTACAATTTACACTCACCCACAAGAATAACTTTCTGGGGAGATGTACAAATAAAGTACTTGGTGTTAGGAACCAACTGAACGAACACAAATTTCAGATAATCACAAGAAACATCAATATTACAATGCGTGAAACTTAGTTCAATGAAAATTGATCAGGGAGGGTCACACTGCCTGTATTCAGCTGTTCTGGGGGAATTAGTTTTGAGCGCAGTGTTACTGTAGCTGCGTTCTCTGGAGTCAAGATGTTCATTTGTTTCAGGATTCGGTAGTACAGGATATGACGTAATGAGGAACGTGTGAGTGCTGGGTTGCATGATACTGCCAGAAGACAACTACCTGTGAGTTGAAGTAGTGAAGTATAGCGTGATAATGAAGGAGACAAGAAGGCTAGGTGCAGGAAGTTGAAGAGATCCGGTAGGAGTTGTTGCAATACTTGTATTCGTTTCGTGGGATTAGACAATACCAGCAGAATGATAAGATAATACAGGTTTATGTCAATGCATTCTCCAGACAAAGGCTTCCATATAAAGTTACGTCTTCAACTGTTTCAATATTCGTGTAAGATAAATGCTATGTTGGTCAAAGAATGACTATGGACGCAGCAGAGGAAACCAACTGAAGGGTCGAGTTTGAAGACAAAGTAGGTACAGCAGACTTGCGACAGATGATTCTGAGGAAGTATATACATTCACGGGAGCATGCCCATGACATACCTACAAACACTAGTTGTTCAAGTTTCCTCTGAACCCATGGGGGCTATATAGTGTAAGGAACGAGAGAACCAGGTTTAGTCCAAGGAAAGGGAGGGTAACTAATTCCTTTAATCAAGAGCTCTTTACTGGTACGGAGATGAAAGCAGGAGTTAGGGTGGGCTAGATTACATAACTTACACACTGGGATATGTAACAAAAATAAAAGGCTACACATACGGCCACTCAGACTTGTCCAGACGTTTTGTCATGAGTGCCATCTGCACTCGGGATAAAACGTTGATGCTAAATCAGTATATTTATGAGGAAGCGCTAAACTGTTGAAGCCATACAGCGCCTGTTGTTGAATGACTGTACGAGAAAGGACGACACCTCCCGCAGCTCAAATTAAAATGGGCGTATCAAGGAAATCTAAGTGGGTGTTATCTCCAGTCTGCACCTGTGACAGTGTCGGCTTGGCAAGTATCTTAAACAAGAGCGCAATAAATTGTTTAGTCTATGGAATAAATAATTTAAAACTGACATGTAAAGAGCTGAAGTAAAAATTGCATTCCTCAAATAAATCGGGAATGCAGAAGGAAGAACTCGCAGAATAAGGGGAAGAGGAGGAGAGCAGGGAAGGTGAGAGAGGTGGTATTATTAAAGTGGGCTAGTTTGGCCAACACATTGATTGGTCCCGCAAGAGAACTTTGTAAATCATTAATGGTATCGTGAGATGCTGGTTCCAAATACAAGTTTTCACCCGGCGATGTCAAAGTCACAGGTGTCGTAAAGTGCTCGAGAGTGACTGGTAATAAGTTGAAGATTGAGACACTTATGCAACATATGGGAATCTTTATTTAGGGAACGTTTCGCCACACAGTGGCTTCACCAGTACAACACAAAGCAGAAAGGTGTAAGGAGAGGAGTTTGAGGTAATCAGTCCCTCAGCCTAGAGTCGTGTTCAGTCCATCAATCTTGTAGAGTGTACAGCATAGGGCGGTAGACGCGGCTTATATACTGTAGTCAGGTGAGGCGAAGCAGGAAGAGGAGGGGTCATAGTGGTACCATCCACTAGTCGAAGTAGGTCTTCGTCCAAAGGTTGGATGAAGACCAGTGTTGGACTGATGAAGCCACTGTGTGGCGAAACGCTTCCTAAATAAAGATTCCCATATGCTGCACAAGTGTCTCAATCTTCAACTTGTCGGTTTTCAAAAACCATTCATCACCACTGGTAATAAAGTTCGATCACATGGATGGTAGTTCCATTCATTATGAAAATCCATTCAGCAGAATCAAGGAAACCCTTTGAAAGGGTGATAAGAGAAGTGTCTCCAAGAAGATACAAACAGTTTTCCAGTGGGCAACGGAAAACAATACGATGTTCAATGAGGACAAATTCCAACTACTCCGTTATGGAAAACTGGAGGAGATAACTAGAACAGAGTATACTACAAACTCTGGTCATACAATAGATCGGAAAAATAATGTAAGGGACCTGGGAGTAGTAATGTCTGAGGATCTCACTTTCAAGGATCACAACAGTGCCACGATCACAAGTTTTAAGAAAATGATAGGATGGATAATGAGAACGTTCAAAACGAGAGATGCCAAGCCAATGATGATCCTTTTCAAATCACTTGTTCTCTCTAGGCTGGAATACTGATGTACATTAACATCTCCATTCAAAGCAGGTGAAATTGCAGATCTAGAGAGTGTACAGAGATCCTTTACTGCACATATAAGTTCTGTCAAGCACCTTAACTACTGGGAACGCTTGGAAGCACTTGACTTGTACTCGTTGGAACGCAGGAGAGATACATCATAATCTACACTTGGAAAATCCTGGGCAGGCGATGCAAAATACCCCCAATTAAAAGTAGGGGTGTCAGCATAATTGCTGATCCCCTACATGTGTTGTATAGCTTATCTGTGTATCATAGTACCATCCATGTGTTTTACATACACGACCCCTTTGCTGGGGCCTAGTGACTTTGTATGACATCAGGGGATGCAGCACGAGTGCGTGGGACGCGCTACCTCGCTCTCAGTCCATGCATAGGTCTACCAGGCAACACAAGGCAGGTTGGGCTCCCCTTTCTCACATTCTACAATATATTGTTACCATCCAACAAGTGTGTATATCTTCAACCCTCGTTATCTCCTTTCGAACCCCACGACAGGGGCGCCATTGGTACACTAAGAGAAAACACCATAAGTGTCCGGGGCCCAAGACTGTTCAACAGCCTCCCATCAAGCATTAGGGGAATTACCAATAAACCCCTTGCTGCCTTCAGATACCTAAAGTCAGTGCCGGATCAGCCGGGCTGTGACTCGTACGTTGGACTGCGTGCGGCCAGCAGTAACAGCCTGGTTGATCAGGCCCTGATCCACCAGGAGGCCTGGTCATGGACCGGGCCACGTGGGCATTGATCCCTGGAATAACCTCCAGGTAAGTAAGAGATTCTTGGTGACCCAGTAAATCCTGGAATGCTGATTATAAAGAAATCCATCTTTAACATAATTGAGAGCGTTCTCAGCGTAAGAGTATATCCTGTTCTATATAATAACAGTGGGAACACTCGCAGTGGCGCTACACTATTCTACAGGATGGAAACAAAAGCTAATTATTTTCCCAATAGTCCATCAGTCAGTCAGTGCTTGGAGCACAAAAATGTTGAATCAGGTGGCAAAAGTGGAAACCGGGACACTTAAGCACCACACAGTGATGGTGGTGGTTGCAGCACTAGCAGTGACCCACCACGTGGAGGTCGCAGCACCAGCAGTGAACCACCACTACACTAGCCAACCCGCTGGGGTGGGTCTCAGTCCTCCTTACACCCACAAAGACAAGGAAATGGTTGCGGGCTGTTTCATACTAACTTCCGCCACACCACCACCTAGCTAGCGGGGGCGGCGATGTGTTGGTAGTCAGGACTGCAGTGAAACGGTAATGTCAGTGGGTGGTGGTAGGCACGCTGGTAGAATAAGCTAGGAAAATAATCATATTACAGAAACGGAGAATATAGTCCCCAGTGGATGCAATCTCGTGTAAAACGAAGATTAATGCTGCCATGCGAGAGCCTGATGAGGAAGGTTGCACTCCATGGCATTAGAGACAAAACCTTAAAGTAATATTAACATGCAGAAAAAGAGCATAAATAGGGCAACATGTCTGTCAGTTAAGTTGTGGCAGACCCAATTAGCTTTGTAGCAGTGGTCGTGGTGCGGAAGTGTTGTAGAAGCGTTAGTAAGGTTGGTGGTTGTGGTAATCGTGGCAAAACAGACTGGTGACGGTGATAAGTTATGATAGCAATGGCAGAAGAATAGCTGTGGTGGCGAAGTAGGCGGTCTTGAAGTGAGAGATCATTACTAGGGTCCCGTTGATATCTCCAGCACTTAGTGACGGAGAAGTGTACTGGCTGCATCATATTCCACTGCCCAAAATTCAATTTTACCAACTAGTACAAGTGTTGGATAATCTGTATCCCCCCCCCTCTACCTCAAAACCACCACACTGAGCAACAGCAGAAAGAGGACATGGGTAGCGGAGAGGAAAGGGGCGCTTGGAACTCATGGTTCATATTAGTGGCAGGTGTTCAGCTGTACCACAGCTGCCACTTCACGACACACCTTAACACCAGCACAGATGAAACACGTGTTAAATTTAACGCACACAGTAAGCAGGTAGTTTATATTCTTATTTCTCTTTGTCTGGGTCTAGTCTTGGTTCCTGGTCCCGACTTTTAAACGCCACTGACCGGCATTACTGGTGTCTCACCTCTTGGGCCTCGTCATACCTAACTGTGCATGGAGTTTGCCGGCACCATATCAAATTTATTCCATTTTCCTACTACCATGAAACTGAGAAAGTATTAATACGTATCTGATGTAATTGTTCTGATCTTTGTTGCTATCTGTCCACTTCCTGGTCATCGCATTTCAGTGTCTACCATTTGTCATTATTCTCAAGAACATCCCATTTGTTTTAATTCCTATACATATCCAACTGACCTCTCCTCGCCCCTTTCGTCTGCTGGACAGGCGAAACACTGAATAAAGCTTCCTAATCAATGGTATCGTGTCCTTATCGAAAATTAGCTTAAGCTTCACTGAACCCGAGCTTAGGCGTCGAAGGTGCCTGTAAGCTTCACTAATTGCCGTCACTGACACCGTGGAACATAATATTAGAGGCTATAAAAAAAACCCTGCCATACATGATACTCAACCAGCCACTGTGTGGTAAAACTCTTCCATAATAAAGCTACCCAAGTGTTGCAAATGTGTCTAATTTTTCCTATCTAGTGGACAACACAGGAATCACGTGACGTCACCAGCTACCTGAAGTTCTCAATCCCACTCTCATCAGATCACTGCCTGTTTCTCATGCTTTCAAAACCTACATACACGGTTATTCCTGACCTTTGCTTAAGTAAACAAGGTCACAGGAGGGAAACATTTTTTAATACATCTTAGTGTTTGTCCTTGTCTTTCTTTAAGCAACTTGATAGAGGTAGCCACAATATAAGGAGGGGTACTGTGAAGGCCTACTGGCCCGTGATAGGCACATTCAACTCTCACCCACCCACATCCGTTCAAGTGTAGATTTATATTACAGGTCCGTGACTAAGTGAAGGTGACCAGTAAGTCTGGTGGTGGTGATAGCGTGTAGGAAAGTGGTGCTTCATGAGGAGAGCGGGCTCAAGGTCACATCAAGGACCTTTGTCAGTAGTGGTGAGGAAGACCACTCCTCCAGCAGCGAGAGGACGGCCACTCCTCCAGCAGCGAGAGGACGGCCACTCCTCCAGCAGCGAGAGGACGGACGCTCCTCCAGCAGTGAGGGCGGCCACTCCTCCAGCAGCGAGACGGCGGCCACTCCTCCAGCAGCGAGACGGCGGCCACTCCTCCAGCAGCGAGACGGCGGCCACTCCTCCAGCAGCGAGACGGCGGCCACTCCTCCAGCAGCGAGATCGGCGGCCACTCCTCCAGCAGCGAGACGGCGGCCACTCCTCCAGCAGCGAGACGGCGGCCACTCCTCCAGCAGCGAGAGGGCGGCCACTCCTCCAGCAGCGAGAGGGCGGCCACTCCTCCAGCAGCGAGAGGGCGGCCACTCCTCCAGCAGCGAGAGGGCGGCCACTCCTCCAGCAGCGAGAGGGCGGCCACTCCTCCAGCAGCGAGAGGGCGGCCACTCCTCCAGCAGCGAGAGGGCGGCCACTCCTCCAGCAGCGACAGGGCGGCCACTCCTCCAGCAGCGACAGGGCGGCCACTCCTCCAGCAGCGAGACAGGGCGGCCACTCCTCCAGCAGCGAGAGGGCGGCCACTCCTCAGCAGCGAGAGGGCGGCCACTCCTCCAGCAGCGAGAGGGCGGCCACTCCTCCAGCAGCGAGAGGGCGGCCACTCCTCCAGCAGCGAGAGGGCGGCCACTCCTCCAGCAGCGAGAGGGCGGCCACTCCTCCAGCAGCGAGAGGGCGGCCACTCCTCCAGCAGCGAGAGAGGGCGGCCACTCCTCCAGCAGCGAGAGGGCGGCCACTCCTCCAGCAGCGAGACGGCGGCCACTCCTCCAGCAGCGAGACGGCGGCCACTCCTCCAGCAGCGAGACGGCGGCCACTCCTCCAGCAGCGAGACGGCGGCCACTCCTCCAGCAGCGAGACGGCGGCCACTCCTCCAGCAGCGAGAGGGCGGCCACTCCTCCAGCAGCGAGAGGGCGGCCACTCCTCCAGCAGCGAGAGGACGGCCACTCCTGCAGTGAGAGGACGGCCACTCCTCCAGCAGTGAGAGGACGGCCACTCCTCCAGCAGTGAGAGGACGGCCACTCCTCTAGCAGCGAGAGGACGGCCACTCCTCCAGCAGCGAGAGGACGGCCACTCCTCCAGCAGCGAGGAGGACGGCCACTCCTCCAGCAGCGAGAGGACGGCCACTCCTCCAGCAGCGAGAGGACGGCCACTCCTCCAGCAGCGAGAGGACGGCCACTCCTCCAGCAGCGAGAGGACGGCCACTCCTCCAGCAGCGAGAGGATGGCCACTCCAGCAGTGAGAGGACGGCCACTCCTGCAGTGAGAGGATGGCCACTCCTCCAGCAGTGAGAGGACGGCCACTCCTCCAGCAGTGAGAGGACGGCCACTCCTCCAGCAGTGAGAGGGCGGCCACTCCTCCAGCAGCGAGAGGGCGGCCACTCCTCCAGCAGCGAGAGGGCGGCCACTCCTCCAGCAGCGAGAGGACGGCCACTCCTCCAGCAGCGAGAGGACGGCCACTCCTGCAGTGAGAGGACGGCCACTCCTCCAGCAGTGAGAGGACGGCCACTCCTCCAGCAGTGAGAGGATGGCCACTCCTCCAGCAGCGAGAGGACGGCCACTCCTCCAGCAGCGAGAGGACGGCCACTCCTCCAGCAGCGAGAGGACGGCCACTCCTCCAGCAGCGAGAGGACAGCCACTCCTCCAGCAGCGAGAGGACGGCCACTCCTCCAGCAGCGAGAGGACGGCCACTCCTCCAGCAGCTAGAGGACGGCCACTCCTCCAGCAGTGAGAGGACGGCCACTCCTCCAGCAGTGAGAGGATGGCCACTCCTCCAGCAGTGAGAGGACGGCCACTCCTCCAGCAGTGAGAGGACGGCCACTCCTCCAGCAGTGAGAGGACGGCCACTCCTCCAGCAGTGAGAGGACGGCCACTCCTCCAGCAGCGAGAGGACGGCCACTCCTCCAGCAGCGAGAGGACGGCCACTCCTCCAGCAGCGAGAGGACGGCCACTCCTCCAGCAGCGAGAGGACGGCCACTCCTCCAGCAGCGAGAGGACGGCCACTCCTCCAGCAGCGAGAGGACGGCCACTCCTGCAGTGAGAGGATGGCCACTCCTTCAGCAGTGAGAGGACGGCCACTCCTCCAGCAGCGAGAGGACGGCCACTCCTCCAGCAGCGAGAGGACGGCCACTCCTCCAGTATGTCAACACCTAAACCATACATTCATACCTCAGACAAAGTTATTTCAAAATTGGTGTGGAAAACATACAATAATGTGAAGGTGACAGGATGTATAGCAGTCCAGACAAAACTTACACCAGACTCTCCTTAACACTGACACCTTTATTGTTTACCTTTTTAAGGCTCGGAAAGACGGTATTAATTGGAACTTAAAATAGATATAAGTAACAATTCCTAAAATAACAAAATAAAACATTACAACTGTCTAGTTCTAACAAGATTAGTGGTATCAGTTATGTAACTAAATTACAAAAAATCACGGAACGGGTGGCTCCTAAAACTCGCATCATGTCGGTAAATGCTTTACAAAACCAACAAGTTGATAAATGAGATGCTTGTGCAACATTTGGGTATCTATCTTCTTGAAATGTTTTGCCACACAATGGCATCTTCAGTCCAATGCAAACAAAGGTGGAAGATGAGGAGTGTGGGGTAATCAGTCCATCAAGATTAATAAAAGTGCAACAGCACTTTTATTAATCTTGATGGACTAAACACTAACTCTAGGCTGAGGGACTGATTACCTCAAACTCCTTATTATCTTCCACCTCTCTTTGCACTGGACTGAAGAAGCCACTGCATGGCAAAACGTTTCCAGAAGAAAGATACCCAAATGTAGCACAAGTGTCTCATCAAACCTCAGAGGTGTGGGAGTCTGAGGACTCACTTGCCATGCTCTCCACCCATCCACTCTATAATCATGCTATTACAATTTCCTGAGTTACAAGACAATGAAACATGAGTTATGAAAATTATTTCTGAAGAGACAGATAAAAGAAGTAAAGACAATACTAGGTAAAATTATCAGTACAACAGCTATGTCAAAAAGAAGCACTTGCAGCATATTATAAAATATATGGAAGTAGAGAGAGAATAGCTGAAACAAGAAGTACAGGGAGGGAACTAGATGTAAACAAACAGGTTCTATGATATTTTTGATGTAGCATATTGCTGTCAAGCATTACCGAGGTAAAGAGATGCTTTTAATAGCTTTGAAGCAGTTGGCAGATAGGGAAGCTTAGGAAGTTTCAAGCAGGGTTTTCCACATTTTAGTGTAGTTTATGTTCACCGAGTGTTTACTCAGCTTGAGTCGAACACGGGATATCAAAAAAGAGATTTTTGCTTTGTATTATGCCTAAGTTGTTGCAGTTATCCAGGAGTATAGCCAAGACTGGGCTGAGGTACAATAACAGCTTTTAGCCTGTAAAATTTGTGTAAAAAAAAAAAAAGTTCCAGTACAGGGTTTATATGTGAATTGATTGTCCTGTATATACAGTATGCACAGTAGTGCAGGTGAATGTTTTGTACAGTATTTAGAGTAAGCTGTTGAAAAGTGGGGCATGTGTTGTCTAGTACTTGCTTGGATGATCGTTTGTGCAGCAGCTTTTTGTTAAGAGTTGTTACTGGCTTTATTAACTGATTTCATGTAGTAGATCCCTAGGCATACAAATGGATCTCAAAGTATGAAATATGAAGCAAGATCTACAACACAGGTAATGCTCTCCTTGGTAGGCAGACATACAGGAAACAGCCACACACATTCATAATATGATATATGGGAGAAATTTAAGTTACATTTTTTTGGCAGCAAGTGATAAGGAAATGTGTAGAATTTTTTACACATACTTCCTCTCAGGTTTTACACAGGAAGATACTAGCGATATTCCAGAAATAATAAATTATCTAGAACAGGACGATAATAAACTATGTACGATTAGAGTCACAAGTGACATGGTCCTTAGGCAAATAGATAAATTAAAACCTAACAAATCCCCAGGCCCTGATGAACTGTATGCAAGGGTTCTAAAGGAATGTAAAGAGGAGCTTAGCAAACCTTTGGCTAATCTTTTCAACATATCACTACAAACTGGCTTGGTGCCAGATAAGTGGAAAATGGCAAATGTGATACCTATTTTCAAAGCAGGTGACAGGTCCTTCGCTTTGAACTATAGACCAATAAGCCTAACCTCCATAGTGGGAAAATTTATGGAATCAATAATTGCCAAAGCAGTTCGTAGCCACCTTGAAAAGCATAAATTAATCAACAAATCTCAGCATGGTTTTTACAAAGGGGCATTCCTGCCTTACAAATTTATTAACTTTTTTCACTAAGGTACTTGAGGAGGTAGATTATGGTAATGAATATGATATTGTGTATATGGACTTCAGTAAGGCTTTTGACAGGGTCCCACATCAGAGACTATTGAGAAAAATTAAGGTACATGGAATAGGAATAATTTTTTCCTGGATAGAGGCATGGTTGACAAATAAGCAGCAGAGAGTTTGCATAAATGGGGAGAAATCAGAGTGGGGAAGCATGACGAGCAGTGTTCCACAGGGGTCAGTGCTGGGCCCCCTGTTGTTCACAATCTGCATAAACGACATAGATGAGGTCATAAAGAGTGACATAAGCAAGTTTGCCGACAACACCAAAACAGGCAGTCGAATTCATTCTGACGAGGACATCAGTCCCCTCCAGGAAGATTTTAATAGACTGATGCAGTGGCAGATGCAGTTTAATATAGACAAATGCAAAGTTCTAAACATTGGACAGGAAAATAACCATGCCACATATAAACTAAATAATGTAGATCTTAATACTTCTGATTGCAAAAAGGATTTGGGAGTTCTGGTGAGCAGTAATCTGAAACCAAGACAACAGTGCATAAGCGTTCGCAATAAAGCTAACAGAATCCTTGGCTTCATATCAAGAAGCATAAATAATAGGAGTCCTCAGGTCGCTCAACTCTATATACAGTGGACCCCCGCATAACGATGGCATCACATAGCGATTTTTCCGCATACCGCTTACTTTTATCGCAAAATTTTTGCCGCGCATACCGATTAAAAACCCGCTCACCGATTTTCGTCCGAGACGCGTCCAATGTGCCCTCAGCCAGCCTCACATGTGCCGCCCGTCCCATTGTTTACCAGCCAGCCTCCGCGGTAACATCCAAGCATACACTCGGAATATTTCGTATTATTACAGTGTTTTCGGTGCTGTTTCTGGAAAATAAGTGACCATGGGCCCCAAGAAAGCTTCTAGTGCCAACCCTGTGGTAAAAAGGGTGAGAATTAGTATGGAAATTAAGAAAGATTTTGAAGGGTTTGGGGCTAACCCTGAGAAGCCTATGCCAGTTGTGGAATCCATTGTGCCTACTTCAAAGATTAAGGAAATGTGTGCACAGTGGGTTGAACTGCAAACCTTTATGGATGAAAATCACCCTGACACAGCTGTTGCAAGCCGTGCTGGTGACTATTTCAATGACAATGTTGTGGCCCATTTTAGACAAATCGTAAAGGAACGGGAGGTACAGAGCTCTATGGACAGATTTGTTGTGCGACAGAGGTCCAGTGACTCTCAAGCTGGTCCTAGTGGCATTAAAAGAAGAAGGGAAGTAACCCCGGAAAAGGACTTGCTACCTCAAGTCGTAATGGAAGGGGATTCCCCTTCTAAACAGTAAGAAGATAATGCTCTCCCCTCCTCCCATCCCATCAATCATCACCAGATCTTCAATAAAAGTAAGTGTCATGTAAGTGTGCATGCCTTTTTCAGTTTGTGTGTATTAAAATTAATATTTCATGTGGTAAAAAAAATTTTTTTTCATACTTTTGGGTGTCTTGCACGGATTAATTTTATTTCCATTATTTCTTATGGGGAAAATTCATTCACATAACGATTATTTCGCATAACAATTACCCCTCTTGCACGGATTAAAATCGTTAACCGGGGGTCCACTGTATCCTTGGTTAGGCCTCACTTAGATTTTGCTGCACAGTTTTGGTCACCGTATTACAGAATGGATATAAATGCTCTGGAAAAAGTACAAAGGCGGATGACAAAGTTGATCTCGTGTATCAGAAATCTTTTCTATGAGGACAGACTGAGGCCCTGAATCTGCCTCTCTAGAAAGGCATAAAATTAGGGGGGGATATAATTGAGGTGTATAAATGGAAGACAGGAATAAAGGGGATGCAAATAGCGTTCTGAAAATATCTAGCCTAGACAGGACTCGCAGCAATGGTTTTAAGTTGGAAAAATTCAGATTCAGGAAGGATACAGGAAAGCACTGGTTTGGTAATAGAGTTGTGGATGAGTGGAACAAACTCCTGAGTACAGTTATAGAGGCTAAAACGATGTATAGTTTTAAAACTAGGTTAGATAAATACATGAGTGGGTGTGTGTGGGTGGGTGTGAGTTGGACCTGATTAGCTTGTGCTACTAGGTCAGTTGCTGTGCTGCTTCCTTAAGTGAATGTGACTTGACCCGACTAGGTTGGAGCATTGGCTTAAGCTGGAAGGAGACCTGGACCTGCCTCGCATGGGCCAGTAGGCCTGCTGCAGTGTTCCTTCTTTTTTATGTTTTTATGTGGTTCAAGGAAGTAGCGTGTTATAACTAATGGAAACTTAAAGTATTTCAATAATAATAATAATAATAATAATAATAATAATAATAATAATAATGGAAAAAAAAACTGAAGACAGGACATGTGTAACTGCAAATAATTACAAAACATATTTACTGTACACAGAGAGAAAAGAAGGACGGAGAGAGAGACTTTAATGGTTATCATACAAAACTATGAAAGGAGAAGCTTGAAGAAACATACATCAATATCAGTAGCTGACAACATTTCATGTGTGATGAGAAAACAGAATCCCTGAAAAACAAAAACGTCAAATGACAGAAAGCCTGCCAGACACCAGTAAGACAGCTAGCACAAAGTTGAAGACAAGTTACAGCATGCATAAAACTAGTGTGTAGTAGAGCCCACTGTGGGTTACATGCATGTCTGCACCTGCAGTGCTCCTCCACTATCTTACTGCTAATGGGAATATTTACATTACTGTGCTGTTTTACACTAGCATACATTACTGTGCTGTATCATACCAGCATACATCTGTGCTGTATTATACCAGCATACATTATTGTGCTGCATTATACTAGCATACATTAATGATACTAAATATGACTCAGGAAGGAGTCATCTGCTTAAGAGGAAGGCGAGCATAATTAAATTAAATAAGGACATTAAGTTACCAGAAATAATTGGTGAGGCAGCTTTACCTGTGACCAGTTTCAAGAGCTCTTCTAGTCTCAGAGCCCAGCTTGAGACCATGCATTCCTGTTGACAACATGGTTAACCAGGCTATTTACACTAACGGCCCACAGGCTCACATAACCATCACAACCCGGCTGATCTGGCACCTTTAGCAATAAGATGTCCAGTCTTGAAAACTTCTCTCTTCATTGCAGCATTATTTGTATACTTGTATCATATTCAAGGCTTGAGCAACAGATGTTGAACAGTGTTCTGTAATTGTAAGTACAGCTACTCTGCTCTTCACTATGCTTACTCCAGTGGCAGTCACTGGGTCATTATGGCACTCACAGATTCACAGTGTATTACATTACAAGTGAGAAGAGTAGAGATGGAAGTGGCACAGCAGCATCTACAGTAGTTTTAAGTTCCTATGCTATGACCACTGATGCTGGACTAAGAACACCAAGGCACTGTTAAAAGTCAAGTGAGGATAAAGTGACAATGAGGAGGATGCAAAAGGTAGCAAAATAAATTTAAAATTCTTGTCAGAGATTAAGTTGGAGCAAGTGGCTACTGTAGATAAATCTATTGCAACACACTGTAAAGAGAAGCGTGTTATACCTTTCAAAGAAATCCACTGAGGCCTTCAGCAAACCAGCGGCATATCAATTTTTTTTTTAACAAAGGCCCCAGCTAAGAAATAAGAGCGACCATAAACTTGGTTTTACTAGATTTAGGCTTTTCAACTACACATGGGTCAAGGCTGCACATTGCTTGTACACAGCCAGCAATGATTCACTTCCTGAAACAAGAATAAAGGTAAAACCCTCAGCACATATATAAAGACTAATTCATAAAACAGGGATAAAAAGCAACCCTCAACATATATACACTAAGACATACACCTGTTAGTGTATATACAGACATAACCTGTGGAGCCATCCCAGGATATTCCTCCAAAAATATCTTTCAAGCATCGCCTCCAACATTATCATCACCACATCTTCACCAAGGGTACATACAAGAGCACTATCCAAACCACTAGTATTAGATTAAATCCCTTCCTTGAACAATGAGGACTTACTATATTACAACGTACAGTCCATAGTGGTGTTCTTGGATGTGACATGTGTTGTGATCTCTAGCAAAGTAACGACCATGGCTACCAGGGGTTTACTGTAGATAACAAAAAAAGTATGAAAATGAGTAACAAAAAAATGCCAGAATTAAAAAAAAAAATAAACATATGAATTAGAAATAAAAACTCTGTAGTTTCCAAGATGAAAAAGGGGAGACAAGATAATACAATCACAAAGCTAAGAAAGAACACTAGACAATATTTCTTCACAAATAGAGCTCTAGACTGCTGGAATGGACACAAGGGGAGGTACACAATGTGCTACACCCACCGCCAATTTACAAACTTACGTGACAAATTAAATACAAAAGACAGAAGATAGGACATCTTAAACTAGGCATAGTTCAAATCCACTAATTGCAATTGAGTAACCACAAATTAGTGATCATACATAAAGTTTCACAACTTGGCAGCAACAGATTTTAGTGGTACTCTGAGAAGGTGCCTAAGCAAGTACAACTACGGCAGCCACCTGAGTAAAACTCAAAGCTCGAGGGATGGCCTGTGTTGAGACAAGCAATCCCACAACTATAACATCCAGCCCAACTGAGGCTGGCTGTGTCGACTCAAAACTTCCAGGGATGGTCTGCGAGTGGCTTTTTCTTCCTCGCCCGAGTGAAGCGATGCGTCGAGCTGAGCACGGTCGTGTTGATGAGTGTAGATCTAGTCATGCTGGAGATTACCATGCACTAGAACTTCACCCACCCACTCGACATACTCACATGGTCCTCTTCTGTTGCCTCATTTTCCAATTCACTTGGCCATTCTTATGCTAGCAATGGCATAGAATGCCCTCTTAACTACCCATGCCCAGCCCCAAGACTTCTCTGGCTACATTCACATCAACAAAGCTACTCTTCAGACACCATGATCCACAGTTGATGCATCTTGGGTTAAGTAACTGTAAATGGTCCAAGTCGGACTGAAATGTCGTCGCAAGCTCCCCTCTCCTACGTGCAGGTTATTTGTGTACTGTTCCAGTCACGGTATTGTGCAGTTTTCTCTTTGGAACCACCTGCTAGGAACAAGGGTGCTCTATGCCAGTCAGCACCCATCTCTCCTAATTAGACTTCACCCACTGATGGAATTCTCAACCACCACCCACACTCTTCACAACTCCATATTAGTTATCTAGATATTTTCATATTAATACTGCAATGTTAGTATGAGTGTACACACAAACAAGAACCATTATGAGAAGTGGAAGAGGGAAGAATTTCCCTTGCAGTGCTGCAAAAGTGTGGAGGTAACAAATAAAGACGTACACATCCTGCAAATTGAATTTGGCAAATCACAGTCCAACCGGTCTGACAAAAACTGTGAACCAGGAGAATATAAAGAGAACTTTCACTGCATGCAGAAGTACAACAAAGTACCTAAATTAATGGGAATGGTAAAAGTCCTTTGGCCTGCACTCCCTGGAGCACAGGTGAGAAAGATGCATGATAATATACACTTGGAGAATCCTAGAGGGACCAGTCCCAAATCTACACATGGAAATCACTCCCTATGAAGGCAAAAGACTCAGCAGGTGGTGCAATATCCCCCCCAATGAAAAGCAGGGGTGTCATGAATACACAAAGAGACAACACAATAAGTATCAGGGGCCCAAGACTATTCAACTGCCTCCCAGTATACACAAGGGGAATTACCAACAGACCCCTGGCTGTTTTCAAGAGGAAGATGGACAGGCACCTAAGTCAGTACTTGACCTACCAGGCTGTGGTTCGTACACTAGTTTGTGTACAGCCAGCAGTAACAGCCTGGTTGATCAGGCCCTGATCCACCACAAGGCCTGGTCATGGACTAGGCCGCAGGGGCACTGACCCTTGGAACACCCTCCAGGTAACCAAGACCTCATCCTGGGAACCAAAGGAAATATTACTGTACTGTACTATACTCATGCTATTATTGTACTATATTATTATATTTAGTACATAACTGCTGAAGTGGAAGACATATTAAAGGGAACTACCCACAGGATAGATACGAGACACATAGGTTATTAAATTAACAGTCAGCAGGTAAGTTCTGGATGTACTGAGGAAAGGACATCAGCAGGAAGGAGAGAAAAGGTCACAGATAATGTAATAAATTGGAATTAGGAAATCAGAGCAAGTCTGCATTAAGAGTGTGATCATCAGAGAACACCAAGCGAGGTAAGCATGTCAAGTCTTTGAAGGTGTCAGAAATAAAGTTGATATGCTCTCTGATGACAGGACAATCAAGGGATGATGGACTGTCAGTACAATCACTAAAGGAAAGATGAAACTAAGTCATTCTGCACACACACAGAATGTCACTGGAGACTGTACAACTGCAACAAAGCGTTGTAAAAAATTTCCAAAAAGGAGTTAGACAGGAGGTATTAAATTAAAAATTTGTACCACTGATGAGTCTATTATGAGGTCATGAATAAAATAAGAGCAGTATTAACTGATCACTTTAGGAAATAAAAATTCTCACACACCATCAAGACAAGCTTTGAGACAGAAAATTCTGCATTATGAATCTAGCAGAATTAATATATATGAGAGGCTTGAAACTACAGCAGGACAAAGGATGAGTGGACTATTATACATGTATATGACATTATCACTGACAGAAAGAGACTGTTTAACGTGGGATGCAACAAAACAAGGTGACACAGCTACATTGTAAACACAAATAAGCTCTGGGTACCTGTCCTCTTTCTGCCCCACCAACACCATCCTCCAGAAATGTCCTCCTTTCCTCAGGCAAAAGTATCATGGGGAAGAACCCTGTGTGAATCTTCCCAGCCTTTGTCTCTCACAGGATCTGGGAACCTTTCCTCTTGTCCCCTGGAAGAGCACTACTCGCTTAACAGATGATTCTCAGGGTCACTGCCCCTAGCAAGTATTAAAGTGGTATGTACATCTCATCTGCAGTTAACTGCTTTATTGAAGCAGTCTGAGTTTTTCTGTTAATGGTTTTCCTAGGCTCAACAAGCATGTTGACACTGAAGCTGATCAATGTTTGCCTACTAGGACAATATTCTTGCATTTTTCGATATAAAGCCTGACAAGATTACGTAATGCCATGAAATGTTTTGTCATCATTATCTGATCTTAGCAAGAGAGTAAAAACACAAGACAATGTCCTTAACCGAGCTTTTACTGTACCCCAAATTGGACTTTGCTGTATTTATCACTTCTTGTGATTTATTGTGTTGTTTTAATATCCCCTATTTTTTGTCTTTTGACTTAATTTTATAACATAAGAGAACATAAAAAAGAAGGAACACTGCAGTAGGTCTACTGGCCCATGTGAGGCAGGTCCAAGTCTCCTACTGGCTTAAGCCAATGACCCAACCTAGTCAGCTCAGGTTACATTCACTTAATAAGGAAGGAGCACAGCATCAGACCTAGTAGCACAAGCTAGTCAGGGCCAACTCACACCCACCCACACATGCATTTATCTAGCCTATTTTTAAAACTACACAATGTCTTAGCTTCTATGACGGTATTCAGGAGTATATTCCACTCATCCACAACTCTACTGCCAAAGCATTGTTTTCCTATCCTTCCCAAATCTGAATTTTTTCAATTTAAAACCATTGCTGCAAGTCCTGTCTATACTAGACATTTTTAGCATGCTATTTACATCCCCTTTATTTATTCCTGTTTTCCATTTTTACACCTCAATCATATCCCCCTAATTATATGCCTTTCTGGAGATTGCAGATTCAGGGCCCTCAGTCTATCCTCACAGGAAAGATTTCTGATACATGGGATCAACTTTGTCATTCTACTTTGTATGTTTTCCAGTGCATTTATATACATTCTGTAATATGGTGACCAAAACTGTGCAGCAAAATCTAAATGAGGCCTAACCAAGGATAATACAGAGTTGAAGAACAACCTGAGGATTTCTCTTCTTTATACTTCTTGATATGAAGCTAAGGATTCTGTTAGCTTTATAAGGACCACTTATGCACTGTTGTCTTAGTTTTAGATTATTGCTAACCAGGACTCCCAAATCCTTTTCACAATCCGTAATACTTTTAAGTTCTACATTATTTAGTTTATATGTGGCATGGTTATTTTCCTGTCCAATGTTTAGAACTTTGCATTTGTCTATATTAAACTGCATTTGCCACTTCTTCAACCACTGCATCAGTTTATTAAAATATTCCTGGAGTGCTCTAATGTCCTCGTCAGAATGAATTCGTCGGCCTACTTTGGTGTCATCGGCAAACTTGCTTATATCGCTATTTATTCCCTCATCTATGTCGTTTATATAGATTGTGAACAACAAGGGCCCAAACACTGACCTCTGTGAAACACCGCGCGTGACGCTTCCCCACTCTGATTTCTCCCCATTTATGCAAACTCTCTGCTGCCTATTTGTCAACCATGCCTCTATCCAGGGAAAAATTTCTCCTCCTATTCCATGTACCTTAATTTTCCTCAATAGTCTCTGATGTGGGACTATCAAAAGCCTTACTGAAGCCCATATACACAATATCATATTCATTACCATGATCTACCTCCTCAAATACCTTAGTGAAAAAAAAAATTAATAAATTCATAAGGCAGGAATGCCCTCTTGTAAAACTGTGCTGAGCGTCGCTGATCAATTTGCCTCGACATGATAGTGGTTTTCTTTGTACCAATCAAATTATGAAATGTAAACACACATTGCAATCTTAGCAAAGAAATAAAATTTTCTTTTTTACTTATGCATTTCAAGATGGCTACGAATTGCCTCGGCAGTTACTGATTCCATAAATTTTCCCACTATGGAGGTTAGGATTATTGGTCTATATTTTGAAGCTAAGAAGCTGTCACCTGCTTTGAAAACAGGTATTACATTTGTCATTTTTCACTTATCTGGCACTATGCCAGTTTGTAGTGATATGTTGAAAAGATTAGCTGAAGGTTTGTTAAGCTCCTCTTTATGTTCCTTTAGAACCCTTGCATACAGTTCATCAGGACCTGGAGATTTGTTAGGTTTTAATATATGAAAGTTTTTCTCTTTCGGGCCACCCTGCCTTGGTGGGAATCGGCCAGTGTGATAATAAAATAAAAAAAAAATTATCCTAGGACCATGTCACTTGTGACCCTAATCGTGTATAGTTTATCATCGTCCTGTTCTACATAATTTATTATTTCTGGAATATCACTAGTATCTTCCTGTGTAAAAACTGAGAGGAAGTGTTAAAATTCTACACATTTCCTTATCACTGTTGGTGAGCTGACCAGAGTAACTTTTGAGTGGGCCTATCTTGTCCCTAATGTTACTTTCGTATACCTGAAAGAATCCTTTTGGGTTAGTCTTCGATTCCTTTGCAACTTTAACCTCATAATCTCTCTTTGCTTTTCTTATTCTCTATTTTATTTCTTTCTTTAACTGAATATATCGATTTCTTAACTACCCTCTCCCGTCTTTTGATTCGCCTATATGTGCCTCTCTCTTGACCAATGTGATGTTTTAATCTATTGTTTATCCATTTAGGATCATTTTTGTTTTATTTGATTTCCCAATTGAGAACAAGTTGTCTGAGCAGCTAGAACTATGCTCTAGAAAAAGTCATATTGGCAACCATCACCACCTACCTGACCCATAGTAAGGTCATTCCAGTTCAGCCCACCCATGTAATTTCTCAGTCCTATGAAATCAGCCAAGCAGAAGTCAGGGACAGCAACTTGATTGCCATTATTAGGGTAATTCCATGATATATTAAAACTGAGTGATTTGTGATCACTTTCCCCAAGCTCATCATTAACCTCATGATTATTAATTAGTGATTCCCTGCTGGCAAGAACCAAGTCAAGCAGGTTATTTCCTCTAGTTGGTTGTCACAAACTGTTAAAAAAAATCCTGAATCGTATCAAGAAAGTCGCTCAACTCTAAATTTCCTGTCAAATTGCTCCAGTCAATTTGTCTAAAGTTAAAATCTCCCATTAGCACAACATTTTCCTATGTAGATGCCTTACGAATTTCGTCCCACAGAAGTTTACTGTACTCCTTATCAAGGTTTGGGGGCCTGTAAATCACACCCAAGATTAGCTTTTTCACGGCCCTTGGGAAGCCGAAACCAGATTCAGTGGCTGATGCTTCTAATTTTATACCTTGTCTAACACAACATACATCACTAATCCACCACCCTTCCTGTTGACCCTATCAGTGTGGAATAATTTATAGCCTTGTATGTGGCATTCAGAAGGCATCTCTCTATCTTTCAGATTGAGCCAGGTCTCTTGTTATAGCAATAATAACTATGCTTCCTGCACTCACAATTAATCTTAGCCTATCTTATTTCTTGTACTCCTGCTATTAGCATAATAAACCTTAAGGGAGCTAGTCTCATGCTGCCCTCTGCTGTCTCCCTTTGTTTGCTGACCTGATCCATTGTCTTTACTGGTAACTTTATGATGAATAATGTCTTTTAAACATTTGCTGTTTTCAACCCTAGTGCTGCAACCTGACTGTTTCCCACACACACCTATACCTCTTATCTTCTATCAGTTTAAAATCCTAGACATGTCAGCAATGGCCCTCTCGATCGAGTTGGCAAATGCTACCACCCCCTGCCCCAGAGAGATGTACCCCATCCCTTTGATACACGTTTGCCATAAAAGTTGTCCTAGTTGTCAATGAATGGGATTGCAAGTTCCTTGCAGTATCTGTCTAGCCAGCAATTTACACCAATTGCCCTAGACATCCATTCATTGCCCACTCCCCTTCTAGGCAAGATGCTACATATGATTGTGACCCCTCCCTTAGTCCCAATTAACCCTTTGACTGTTTCAGGCCCCTCTCTGAAACTGTCATTCTATGTCGCTCAATTTTTGAAAAAAAAAAAAATTATTTTTTCTTATGAAATGATAGAGAATCTTTTCCCGATGGTAATGACACCAAAAGTTCGAAATTTGGTCGAAAACTCGTGGAATTATGCTCCCGCGAAGTTAGCGGTCTCGGCAACATATGCGTATCGGCGATTTCGCCGACTTTGAGCCCAATTTTCAGCCAATTCCATTGTTCCAGTTGACCAAACTCATAGCTATTTCTTTAGAACTCCATTTTGTCTATCAGCTGAGTACAAGAAACCTCCCATTTACTAATTTGGACTACCCAATATGGTGGTCAGAAATTGGCAATTTGGCCAATTTCACGCAAAATAAAAAAGATGCCAATTTCAAAATAGGGTCCAGAATAAACAAGGTAGACATTCGTGGCACTAAAATAACATATGCTCTGTTCATTAGTCACATCTCTAGGCCCCTCTTATATTATTATTGCTTTCTATTTTGATTTTTTATTCATACAAAAAAATACAAAATTTACTGTTATGCAGACGACTGCATTATTGTAAAAATGGTATAAATAATATCAGTGCACTAGTGAAAGAATATTAGACTCCCCAGTTGACGTGTATTGGATGTGTGGTGTGATTTATGTACTCTTGAACATTGGTAAAATCGAACATTTCCGCTACTTTGAGCTCAGTTTCAAGGTCGTTTTCATCGTAAAAGTAATGAAAATCATCTCTATTTCTGTAATATGTTTTCCATTTTATCACCTAAGACCATGAAAACGCGAATACAACGATAAATACTATACGAAAATACACCTCAAAGTCGGCGTTTTATTCCAAAAAAACGATCAGTTTTTTTTTTCTCATTACGCAATGTGTGCTGCAGGATTTTTTTTATGTGGTGCACACTGACCACACAGACCCATTCTCTCACATGTGGGCCTACCAGCTTTCTCCCACTTGATTTGAAGCCGCTAGAATTATTGAGTATATATACGTCAGAAACATTGGCTCGTAAGACGTATTTATACGTCGAAAACAGTCAAAGGGTTAAATCTACAGCTGACCTGTACTTATCTAGCAGCTCTTCTCTCCTACCCTTCCCGATATCATTTCCACCAGCACTGAGATAGATAATAGGCTTGTCCCCATTACCTGACATGATATTATCCAACCTGTTAACTGCCACCAACATCAGCTCCAGGAAAACACACACAATGTCTCACCTTCTTATTCCTATTACAGAAAGCACGGTCCATATATCTTACCTGAGTCATCAACCACAAGAATGCGCTTACCTTTTTTAACTGGGGAGATAGTACCTTTACCTTCACTGACCACTGAAGTACACTGATCCTGAAGAACAGAGAAGCAATTTCCTACCTTCAAATCTTCTCTCTTAACCTTCCTTATTTTGATGTTCTTCACATTACTAGGAACCACTCGCCACTTGTAGCAGGAGCTGAACTGCTCCTCAGTGCTGGGAGCCTTTTCATCCTCACCATCTTCAGCCTCCTTGCAGCAAGTGACAGACTGCTGGTAGCCTCATTCCCCTCATCCACTGCAAGCACCTCACACTCACTCCCAAACCCATTGAGTTGAACCTGCAGCCTCCTAATTTCCTCCTGGAGAAGCATGACCTCCTCCAACATGCTAACCTCAGATTTTAAAACACCGTAGAAGCATGCCATGGCTTTGTAACCCTCCACACTAATCCCCAAAGCAGCTTAGGACTGTATGACCACTGACCATGGACACAGCTGTCAAATACAAGGGCAAAACAAAGTACACAATATCCTCTTTGATTTTCCTACAATACTTTCATGCTTATGCGAGACATCCTCCTACTGTGAAGCAGTGTTGACCTGGACTGACAAGCTTGTGCCTTTTAAAAAAAATAAGTTGAATATTTATCACACTTAGTGTGAGTGACCTGCAGTTCTAGTTTTACCCTTAAAAACTACTCTGTACCCTGCTGCCTCCTTATGAAAAGTGGAGCTGTCTAGAATTGTTTACAGTATACTAAACCACTGTGCCTGTGATAGCCTGCATTTGCTCATGAATTTGCCAGTCAGAATCAGTCCTTAGTGTTGAGGGAACAGAAATGTTACCATTTTTTCAATCTGTAGAATTGGTTAATATCGGTTTTGAGAGCTGTAAAAAAAAAAATGATATGTGGAGTAGTGTTGGTGGGAGCTTGTGGTGGGGATGATGATGGGTGGTGGTGGGGGATGGTGGAGACACAGAAGGTGAAAAGGCCACTGACAGGAAAACCACAGCACTACACCCTCAGTTTCCTTCTACTCCCCCCACCGGTCTCCCCAGCTATCTAACCCTCCTACACACCACACACACACACACACACACACACACACACAACACACACACACACACACACACACACACACACACACACACACACACACACACACACACAAAGTCATGAAGATTGGGGAAGGGCAAAGAAGACCGCACACACAATATAGTTTAGATGGCCAAAGACTGCAAACCTCACTCAAGGAAAAAGATCTGGGGGTGAGTATAACACCGAGCATATCTCCTGAGGCGCACATCAATCAGATAATTGCTGCAGCATACGGGCGCCTGGCAAACCTACGGATAGCGTTCCGATACCTCAGTAAGGATTCGTTTAAGACTCTGTATACCATCTACGTCAGGCCCATACTGGAGTATGCAGCACCAGTTTGGAATCCACACCTAGTCAAGCACGTCAAGAAATTAGAGAAAGTGCAAAGGTTTGCAACAAGACTAGTCCCAGAGCTACGGGGATTGTCCTATGAAGAAAGGTTGAGGGAAATCGGCCTGACGACACTGGAGGCCAGGAGGGTCAGGGGAGACATGATAAACGACATATAAAATACTGCGCGGAATAGACGAGGTGGACAAAGACTGGATGTTCCAGAGATGGGACACAGACACAAGAGGTCACAATTGGAAGTTGAAGACTCAGATGAATCAAAGGGATGTTAGGAAGTATTTCTTCAGTCATAGAGTAGTCAGGCCATGGAATAGCCTAGAAAGTGATGTGGTGGAGGCAGGAACCATACATAGTTTTAAGGCGAGGTATGATAGAGCTCATGGGGCAGGGAGAGAGAGGACCTAGTAGCAATCAGCGAAGAGGTGGGGCCAGGAGCTGTGAATCGACCCCTGCAACCACAAATAGGTGAGTACACACCCATGACATCCATCTACCCCATTCCCTGTAATCAAACGTGACGACTATCTACCCCTCCCCCCTGTAATGACACGAGACAACCATCTACCCCTCCCCCTGTAATCACGTGACAACCAACTACCCCTCCCCCTGTAATTACACAAGACAATCATCCACTCCCCCCATAATCACAACAATCATCTACCCCCTGTAATCACACACGACAATCATTCACCCCTCTTCTCGTAATCACACAAGACAATCATCTACCCCTCCTCCCTGTAATCACACAAGACAATCATCTACTCCTCCCCCTGTAATCACACAAGACAATCGTCTACCCCTCCCCCTGTAATGACGTGACAACCCTCTACTCCCTCATGTATCCACACACATGTTCTAGTAGGCTTACTGGCACACGTGAGAGGGCCTAATGACTCATTTCTGTATCCATTAAATTGTTGAAGCTTTCTTAATTATTTTCTACAATGGCTTTACTTAATAATACGAGTCACCGATCAACATCCATTGTTTGAACTTGTCCTCCAAACTGAACAGGCATTTCCACACATTAAACTTGGCTGATTACTGTAACTTTATTCAGGTACAGGTACACAAATAGTTACATAAACTGTCATACATAGCAACATGTGTAGGTTACCTAGGATAACCCAAAAAAGTCAAGTCTAGTTTGGGTTAGCGCGCACGCGCACATACACAGAACAAGCTACATGGGGATGGAAATCTTTAGCCTGGGATCTTTCCACTCTCGTACGTCGTCAGGAGCACTGCAATGTTGCGAGTGATATGGACTGCCACTGATACCTTCTGCCTTGCCTCGGAGAATTTTCCCTCTTACCTGTTGCTGTCTTGGAACACTGCATAGCTCCTGACGACGCACGAGTGCGAAAGATCTTGAGCTAAACATTTGCATTATTAAGATCACCCGTTTGCAACTGTTTTGCATATGCATATATATGGGACTGGTCCCAAACCTGCACACACAAATCACTCCCTACGAAAGCAAGACTCGGCAGACGGTGTAACGCCCCTAATGAAAATCAGGAATGCCATGAGTACACTAAGAAACACAAGTATCTGGGGCCCAAGACTGTTCAACAGCCTCCATTCATGCATAAGGGGGATTACCAACAGACTCCTGGCAGTCTTCAGGAGGTAACTTGACAGATACCTGAAGTCAGTGTCTGACTAGCATGGCTATGGTTCGTAGGTTGAATTGCATGCGGGCAGCAGTAACAGCCTGCTTCATCAGGCCCTGATCTGCCGGGAGGCCTGGTCATGGAATGGGACGCGGGGGCGTTGGGCCAACTGTAATACCCTCCAGACATAACAGGTAAAGTGCCAGATGCGTGCCAGCGGGCCGCCAATAGCAACACCCTTATTGAAAAGATTATCAAGAAGGAAACTTGAGCCCAGGCAGGGCTGCTTGGGCAGGAAACTCCTTGAAACCTGTCACAGGTGAGAGCAAACATGAAGCAGGTGAGGAAGGTGATAAGGCAGGGAGACCAGGGAAGTAAAACAAGCCAAGAGAGGACAGGAGGTGGAGCAAGAGGAGAGGGGAAAGTAGGTAGTGAGAGAAAGGAAGGTGAGGGAAAGAAGGATGGAGGAAATTAGGAGGGAAGAAAGGAAAGAGGTGGGGAAAGGAAAGAATGAAGGTGGGGGAAAGGAAAGAATGAGGGAGGTGGGGGAAAGGAAAGAATGAGGGAGGTGGGGGAAAGGAATGAGGGGAGGGAGGTGGGGGAAAGGAAAAAATGAGGGAGGTGGGGGAAAGTAAATAATGAGGGAGGCGGGGGAAAGGAAAGAATGAGGGAGGTGGGGGAAAGGAAAGAATGAGGGAGGTGGGGAAAGGAAAGAATGAGGGAGGTGGGGGAAAGGAAAGAATGAGGGAGGTGGGGGAAAGGAAAGAATAGGGAGGTGGGGGAAAGGAAAGAATGAGGGAGGTGGGGGAAAGGAAAAAAATGAGGGAGGTGGGGGAAGGAAAGAATGAGGGAGGTGGGGGAAAGGAAAGAATGAGGGAGGTGGGGGAAAGGAAAGAAAAGGGAGGTGGGGGAAAAAGGAAAGAATGAGGGAGGTGGGGGAAAAGGGAAAAAATGAGGGAGGGGGGAAAAAGAAAGAATGGGAGGGGGGGGAAAGAAAGAAGAAGGGGGGGAAAGGAAAGAATGAGGAGGTGGGGAAAGGAAAGAATGAGGGAGGTGGGGGAAAGGAAAGATGAGGGAGGTAGGGGAAAGGAAAGAATGAGGGAGGTGGGGGAAAGGAAAGATGAGGGAGGTGGGGGAAAGGAAAGAATGGGGGGAGGGGGGGGAAAGGAAAGAATGAGGGAGGTGGGGGAAAGGAAAGAATGAGGGAGGTGGGGGAAAGGAAAGAATGAGGAGGGGGGGAAAGGAAAGAATGAGGGAGGTGGGGAAAGGAAAGAATGAGGGAGGTGGGGGAAAGGAAAGAATGAGGGAGGTGGGGGAAAGGAAAGAATGAGGGAGGTGGGGGAAAGGAAAGAATGAAGGAGGGGGGGGAAAGGAAAGAATGAGGGGGGGGGGGGAAAAAGGAAAAAATGAGGGGGGGAAAGGAAAGAATGAGGGGGGGGGGGAAAAGGGAAAAGGGAATGAGGGAGGGGGGGGAAAGGGAAAGAATGAGGGAGGGGGGGGGAAAGGAAAGAATGGGGGGGGTGGGGGAAAGGGGGAAAGAATGGGGGAGGGGGGGGGAAAGGGAAAGAATGAGGGGGGGGGGAAAAGGGAAAGAATAGGGGGGGGAAAGGAAAGAAGGGGGGGAGGTGGGGGAAAGGAAAAATGAGGGAGGGGGGGGGGAAGGAAAGAATGAGGGAGGGGGGGAAAAGGAAAAGAAGAGGGAGGGGGGGGAAAGGAAGAATGAGGGAGGGGGGGAAAGGAAAAAATAGGGACGGGGGGGAAAAATAAAGGAAGACTAAGTAGGTGATGGGGGGAGGAGGTGAAGGGGCGGCGCGACCACGACTAGGCGGGAGCTAGTAAATGTAAAAAGGGTTTGGGTTGACCTGACCAGCACCCCCTTCCTACCCCACCAGCCCCCCCCCCTGCCTTCCATACCCCACCACCCCCCCACATACCCTCCCCCCTACCAGCCCCCGCCTTTTTCTCCCCCCCCCCTACCCCCCCCCCCACCTTCCTCCCTCCCTAAACCCGCCCCCCCCCCCAACCTTGCCCTCTCCTTCCTCTGTCTCCCCACGCTTGTACCTGCCTACCCTTTTCCACTACATGTTTTTACCCCCCCCCTCTTACTGGCCCCCTTCCCCGATCCCCTTTCCCCTATACCGGAACTTCCACCCCTGCCCTAACCTACCCTTTCCCCGCTAATACCAAATCTTCCACCCCTGCCCTCACCCGCCTTCTCATACTAGCCCCTTCACTTGCCCCCTACCTTCTCCTTCCCCCTTTCCTACCACCCCCCCATGTCCCCTTTCTTGCCCACTGCCTCCCTAATCACCTCCATGCCCCCCTCTTCCCTGGAGCCCAAGTGGTCCCTCCATCTTGTGGGCCACCAGCACCATGCAGCCTGGGGGTGGTGGCGTGGCCAGCCCAGCCGCTGCGCTCCACACTCCCACAGTAAATGTGGGTATCGGGGAGCATGTGTGTGTGTGAGGGGGTGTGGATGTCCGGGAGTGTGGGTGTTGGTGCGTGCCGTCATCTCTCAATACCACTTCACTATACTCCACCCCAACATTATAGCCTACACTATACTCACCAACATTATGACCATTACCACCCCGCTCCACTACTCCCCCCCCCCCACCTCTTACCTTCCACTCTGGAATTCCACCTGATCTAAGCTCCTGCAAATAGCATCGAGCTGATCCTAACAGTACTCGGCATCACTATAAATACTGGGCACGTTCTCTTTTTACAAGTTTGGAGGATTGCTGTTAGTTTAACATAAAATTTGTGGGATGGGAACAGTGAAGGCTTCATCTTTCATGGCGTCAACTGGGTTGCTCAACCCTGATACATACTATTCTTTCAGAATTTGGTAGTTTCTTGTCCATCGCTATGTGTGAGCCCTGTCTGAGTGTAAGGCCAATTCTTTTGAAAAAAGAAAAAAGCGTATTTAGAATTTTCCCCAATTTCGTGACGGTCATTTTGTTGGCTGTTTATCTGGTACGAGAGTTAGGATAAATCTCTAGGTCAAACTTCTCGAGTGTAAATTATTCATAGAATAAATGAGTTTTTTGAAGTTTGTCAAGGATGTGTTAAACCCGTAGGGGTCATGTAGTGCCGGGGGAATAAGAGGCAACCATTATTTGTGGAAGAGCACTAACTGGTAGGGGTCATACAGCGCCCGCGGTAATAGGAAGCAGTCCGATTTAATGCAGGGAAGGGAAAGACAGGTTCAATTCCTTTGACCAAGAGCTCATTGAAAGGAGGGAGGCAATCAGGTTCAATCCAAGAAAGGGGAGGCCAAGTCCAATTCCTTGGATCAGGAGCCCATACACTCGCCTAAATCTCTCTCCTCCAGTGACGTTTGCAGCCTCTTCCCCTCCCCCTCCTGTCTATACTCAGTTTCTTGTCTTTCCCTTCTTCCAATTTCCATAGTGTAGTACGTACTTACACGTACACACAGGTATAGGTTAGTGTGGTGAGAGGCGTGTCAGACAGGTTGCCGTGAGGCCAGACCAGGCGTGCGTCTGCCAAGCGCCGGGGACTTCAACTGGGAGCAAGTAAGTATCCAAGCCTCCCTACATCTATCACTCACCATTCCCAAATACATCAGTGGTGTGATCGTGTCCAAGGCAACGGTGGTGGCACAAATGGAGTACCACAAGCACGAAACAAGGTTTTTAAACTGTTAATTACTTCGCACCCTCGACGATGTGCCTTCCCTTTTTCGTCTTTCAGAAGAATAGGCTTCCAGCACCAAACATCAGTAATCACTTGTTAAATATAGTTATGGTTCTGCTGACCGGTTGTGTAGTGCAGGTGGCGTCACATTCACTCGCCGCCTATAGTGCTGTGTGCACATCACCACACCCATCACTGAATAGTCAAATATATACGATTTCAGTAGTATAAAGGACAGTAGGAATGGGGAGTAGCGTGTGAGGTTTGTGGAGAGAAATGGTATAAAATACTGACAGGAGACAAATGCACTATACTGTGATCCTTTATTGGTGATGTTTTGACCATGTTGTGGGCTTTATCAGATATAAAGGTCACAAAACTGTTTAAAGACTGTGTAACGTCTCGTCGCCTGCGTGAAAGGTGCCAGGGAAGGAGTGAGGCTAGAGCGGTACAGGTTCAATAACCTGCGAGATCTAGCAAGGAAGGAGGGCGCATCACTACCTTAACGAAGAGTTGTTCATTTAGTACTCACCTGCGGAGTCCTGGTGCTGCCGTAGGTCGCCAACAAGTCCTCCTCATCGTCGAGGTTATTGTCTGGTCTGGGCGCTGGTTAAGGATCATCCTGGAAACTTGAACACTGAAGATAGTGATCCCACACACACACACACACACACACACACACTGGCCTGGCCACGTGTAGGCCACACAACACTTTACAAAGAGTGAGAGCGAGGGCTAGCTTGGCCACAGTGCTAGAGGCGGACATGCCCGGTATTCCTGAGAATGGGGGGGGCGGTGGCAGGAGTAGCATGGGTGAGGTAGTAGGCGGAGGGTGAGGGGAGGGGGTGAGGCAGGCGGTGGCGGTGGTGGTGGTCTGGTGACTGCTGCGGCAGGACTGCGGCAGCTACGGCCGGCGTGGCTTCCTTCCCCCCACACTCCCACACTCTCCATCCAACCCTCCCCAGGAAATCCTCCACGCCGTCGTGAAGACGCCACGCGCACCCCCGCCCTCCCACCCAACCTCCCGTCATCCCTGTTCCCCGCCTCCACCCCATCACTGCCGTCCCCACATCCCTAACGTAAATCCCTGCCGCCCCCGCCTCCCTCACGCCACCCCTGCCGTCATCGCCTCCCTCACGCCACCCCTGCAATCACCGCCTCCCTCACACCACCCCTGCCGTCACCGCCTCCCTCACGCCACACCTGCAGTCACCGCCTCCCTCACGCCACACCTGCCGTCACCAAATCCCTCACCCCATACCTGCCGTCACCGCCTCCCTCACGCCACACCTGCCGTCACCACTCCCTCACCCAACCTGCCATCACCGCCTCCCTCCCCCACACCTGCCATCACCGCCTCCCTCCCCCCATACCTGCCGTCACCGCCTCCCTCACCCCACACCTGCCGTCACCGCCTCCCTCACCCCACACCTGCCGTCACGCCTCCCACCCTCACCCTACTCCACCCCACACCTGCCGTCACCGCCTCCCTCACCCACACCTGCATCACCGCCTCCCTCACCCCATACCTGCCGTCACCGCCTCCCTCACCCCACACCTGCCGTCACCGCCTCCCTCACCCCACACCTGCCGTCACTGCCTCCCTCACCCATCACCCCTACTCCACCTCCACACCTGGACTGCAGGTGAAGAAGCAGGTGGGTAAGAGGGGAGGGGGAGGCTACGCCAGTTTGAGACCGCTTCTCCCCCCCTCACCTACCAACGTCGGCGGGACCACGCACGCACCGCCCCAGGACACCCCCCTTCCACCCTGAATACCCCAACACCGCCCCTCCACCCCGAACCCCCAAACCCGTCCCTCCAAAACCCGTACCCCCAAAACCGCCCCCCCCCGAATACCCAACACCGCCCCCACCCGATACCCAACACCCTCCCCCCCACCCCGAATTTTCCCCCCAAAAAAGGGGATTAAAAAAAACCCCCCCCCCCAAACCCAACAACTGCCCCCAAACCCCCCTGAATACCCCAAAAACCCCCCCCCCCCCCTGAAACCCCAACACCGCCCCTCCACCAAAACCCCAACAAGCCCTCCACCCTTTTAAAACCCAACAGCCCCCCAAACTGAAAACCCCCCCACTGCCCCTCCACCCCGATTTCCCCAACCGCCCCCACCCTGTTTTCCCCAAAAACCCGCCCCCCCCTTTCCCCAAAACCCCCCCCCTGATTACCCCCAAAACCCCCTCCCCCCTGATTACCCCCAAAAATGCCCCTCCCCCTGATTTCCCCCCAAAACGCCCCTCCACCCCCGATTACCCCAACACTGCCCCTCCCCCCTGATTACCCCCAAAACTGCCCTCCACCCCGATTACCCCAAAACTGCCCTCCACCCCGATTACCCAACACTGCCCTCCCCCCAAACACCCCCCCACCCCCGATTTCCCCAACATGCCCCCTCCACCCTGATTACCCCAACACCCCCTCACCCCGATTACCCCAAACCGCCCCTCCCCCCTGAAAACCCCAAAAACTCCCCTCCCCCTGATTACCCAAACACCCCCCTCCACCCCGAATACCCCCAAAACTGACCCCCCACCCCGAATACTCCAACACCCATTAATCCTTCCCCCCCCCAGGTAAGGGGGGATCGGACATACACACCGGGGATGGGGGAAAAGGGGGGGCGGATGGATGGAGGGGGACGGGAAAAGGGTGGACGGAGGATGGAAAGGGAAAGGGAAGGGGGGCGGGGCCAGGGGGAAGGGGGGAATGGTGAAGGGGTACAGAAGGGGAGGCCACAGGTAAGATGGGAAGGGGGGGGACACGCAAGGGGGAGCGGGGGGAAGAGTGGACCAAAGCACGGTGGCGGAAACGCCAGGGTGGACAACAACAGGATGAAGTACACACGCAGGGTGATGGACAGGACACAGGGGGGGACACACCCCCGGCATGGACAGGAACCTAAAGTCAGTACCTGACCAACCCGGGCTGTGGTTCGTTTTTCAGCCCTTTCCGTGCACCAGCAGTAAAAAGCCTGGGTTTATCAACCTTTTAAACCACCCATGGGCCTGGTTCAGAATGGGCCGCGGGGGGCGTTTACCCCCCAAAAACCCTCCCAGGTAAAATCCCGGTAAACGGGTACCCACCCCACACACAAACATAAAACAGGGGACACATACCCCCGGGTGGTGGACACACACGGGTGACGGGGCACCCCCACAGGGTGGCGGGAAAAAACAACACGGGAGGAACCAACACACACGGGGGGGCAGACACACACACACACAAAGGGGGGCGGAACACACCCCCCCCAAAAACGGGTGGGGGGACAAACACACACGGGTTTGGGGGACACAACACCCCACGGGGGGCGGACACACACACCGGGGGGCGGACACACACACAGGTGGGCAACACACCCCCCCACCCCTGGGTGGGGAAAACCACAATGGGTGGGCGGACAAAACACACAGGTTTTCAGCCCCACACACATGGGGTGGGGGGGACAAAACAAAACATGGGTGGCAAGAAAACACCCACGGGTTTGGGGGACAAAACCAAAACGGGGGGGGGCGCACACATGGTGGCCCGGGCACAAAACATGGGTGGCGGAAAACGGACACACAAAGGTGGCGGACCCCACACTCCCCGGGGGGCCGACATGGGGCACAACCCCGGGGGCGGAAAACACACTTTGGGTTTGGGGGACACATACCCCACGGGGCCCCGGAAACTGGGACCGGCCCCCGCCAAACCCCAAATAGGTAGTAAAAAACACACACACCAACGGGGGGAGGGGGCAAAACACACACGGGTGGCCGGGCACACAAAAAAAACGGGTGGGGGGCAAAACCACAAAACACACAGGGGGCGGCACAAAACCACACAAAAGGTGGCGGACACCCCAAAACCCCAGGGGGCGGACACACACCCCAAAAGGGGGGCAAACACACAACACGGGGGGCGGACAAAACCCCACAGGTAGCGGACACAAAACACACGGGTGGGGGGACACACACACACGGGTGGCGGACACCCCCACAAAATGGTTGGGGGAAAACACAAAAAACGGGTGGGGGACCCCACAAAAAACGGGCGGGGGGGCCAAAAACCCAAATAGGGGGGGGGGGCAACACACAAACCAAAAAACCCTTGGGGGACCAAACACACGATTGGCGGACACACACACACGAGTGGCGGACACACCCCCACACACGGGTGGCGGACACACACACGGGGGGCATCAACCCCAAAACCCCACACACGGGTGGGGACACACACAAGGGTGGTTTCAAAAAAAACCCCTCGGGTGGGGGGAAAACAACACACTCGGGTGGGGGCAAAACCCCACACTCGGGGGGGCGGAAACACCAACCACATCGGGTGGGGACAACACACACACTCGGGTTTGGGGGACAACACAAACACACCCCCGGGGGGCGGAAACACACCCCAAATCGGGGGCGGACACACCACAACACACTCGGGTGGCGGACACACAACCCCGGGGGGCGGACACAAACCCCACACTCGGGGGGCGGGCACCACAAAACTCGGGTGGCGGACACAAACACCACACCAAAAACTTTGGGGGGCGGCACACACACACACACACACACACACTCGGGTGGCGGACAAAACACACACACTCCGGGTGGCGGGCACCCCCCACACTTGGGTGGGGGACCACACCCGGGTGGCGGACCACACACCAAAGGGTGGGGCAAAACACACATGGGGGCGGAAACCCCAACACGGGTGGGGGGACACCCCACAGGTGGCGGAAACACACACAGGTGGCGGACACACAAACAGGGGGCGGACCACACCCGGGTGGCGGACAAAACACGGGTGGCCAAAACACAAAACACGGGTCGGGCACACCCCACGGGTGGGGGACAAACACCCCGGGTTTGGTTTGGCAAAACACACGGGGGGGCAGACACACACACACAACGGGTGGTGGACCCCAAAACACGGTGGCGGACAAAACACAAATGGGGAGACCACAACGGGGGGTGGAAACAAACACGGGTTTCCCCGGGCACACAAAAAGGGTGGCGGACACACCCCCCAAAGGTGGCGGACACACACGGGGTGGCGGCCCCACACGAAATGGCGGAACACACCACGGGTGGCAGAACCACACACGGGGGGGCAGAACCCCCACACAGGGTGGAAGACCACACAAGGGTGGCACAAAACACGGGTGGCCCGACAATACGGGGGGTGCCCCACACACACAAGGGGGCGGGGCCCACACACAACACAGGGTGGCAGACACACACGCGGTGGCGGACACACCACGGGGGGCGGACCCCACACACGTTTGGCGGACACCCCACGGGGGACAAAAGGGGGGGGAAAACAAACACACGAGTGGCGGACAAAACACACCCGGGGGGCGCGCGCCGCGCCACACACAAACATGGGCGGCAGGGAAAAACCACAAAAGGGGGCACACAACACACACCCCGGTTGGGGGAAACCAAAACACAACCCGGGTTTGGGGGGACACACACACACACACCACGGGTGGCGGGCACCCCACATGGGTGGAAAAACACACTCCGGGGGGCGGACACACACACACACAAACTGGGTGGCGGACACACAAAACACCCCACTCGGGGGGGGAGACAACACCCCACAAAACACTCGGGGGGCGGACACACACACACTCGGGTGGCGGACACACCCCACACACACTCGGGTGGCGGACACAAAACACACACAAACTCGGGGGCGGACACCCCCACACACACACACCCCCAGGGGGGCGGACACACACACACACACATTTTGGGTTTGGGGGGAAAACACACACACACACACTCAGGTTGGGGGAACACACTCGGGTGGCGGGGCCCCACACACACAAAACCACACCTCGGGTGGCGGACAGACCCACCACACACACCCCAACTCGGGGGGCGGACACACCACCCAAACTCGGGGGGCGGACCACACACACCGGGTGGCGGAAAACACACACTCGGGTGGGGGGGAAAAAACACACTCGGGTTGGGGGACACACCCCACAAGGGTGGGCGGGCACACACGGGGGGCGGACAAAACACGGGTGGGGACAACAAAACAGGGGGGGCACACAACACAGGTGGCGGACACACAAACGGGTGGCGGACAAAAACCCCGGGTGGGGACACACACACGGGGGGCAGAAAACACACACACACCGGGGGGTTTGGGCACACACACGGGTGGGCGGACACACACAATTTTCAGCCCCACACGGGGGGGGAAAAGGGCACACACGGGGGGCGGACACACAAACGGGGTGGGGACACAAAACACCCCTGGGGGGCACACACGAGTGGCGGCACACACACGGGTGGCAAAACACACACCACCCGGGGGGGAGACACACACACAAAACACGGGTGGCAGACACAACACATGGGTGGCCCGAAACCACACGGGTGGCACACACCGGGTGGCACACACCGGGTGGGGGACACATACGGGTGGTGGCCCCACACACACAAGGGTGGCGGACCACAACAACCACAGGTGGCAAAACACCACGCAGTGGCGGGGCCCCACACGGGTGGGCGACACACACAAGGGTGGCGGGCACACAAAGGGTGGAAATGGGTGGCGGACACAAACACAAAAGGGGGGCGGAAACACACACGGGGTGGCGGACCCCACAAATCGGGGGCGGGCACCCCACACGCGGGGGCGGACACCACACGCGGGTGGGCGGACAACCCCCACACGCGGGGGGCCCACACGCCACCGCGGGTGGCCCGGAAAACCCCACCCGGGTGGGGGACACCACACGGGGGGGTTGGCGGGGCAAAGCACAGCGGGGGCCGGGGCCCGCACACGCGGGTGGCGGGCACGCAAAACGCGGGGGGCGGGCAAAGCACACACGGGTGGCGGACCCCAGCACCCGGGTGGCGGGCCACGCACACGCGGGGGCGGGCAACACGCACAAACCGGGGGGCGGAACCCCAGCCACCGCGGGTGGGGACACACCCACAAGGGTGGCGGGCACATGCCACAAGGGTGGGAGACCCACACCCCACACAGGTGGCACGCGCACACACCAAAACGGGGGGCCCCGCACAAAACCCCCACTTGGGTGGGGGAAAACACACACACCGGTGGCGGCCCCACCCCACGGTTTTGGGGGAGACACAAAACCCTTGGCGGGGACACACAAAGGGGGGCGGGGCACACACCAAAGGGTGGCGGCCCCACACACGGGGGGGGCGGACACACAACCCCGGGTGGCGGACACACACACGGGTGGGGGGACACAAAACACGGGTGGCGGACTCCCCACCGGGGGCGGAACCCCCCCCCCAAAAGGGGGGCGGACAACACAACGGGTGGCGGACACACACACGGTGGCGGACAAAAAAACAAAGGGTGGGGGGGACACACACACGGGGGGCGGGCACACACACGGGTGGGACACACACCCGGGGGGGGAAAACACACACGGGGGCGGTCACACACACGGGTGGCGGACAACACAGGGGGGCGGAACCCCCACACACGGGTGGCGGAAAAAACCCCAAGGGGTGGCGGAAAACAAAACCGGGTTGGGGGACAACACACGGGGGGCGGGCACACACCCGGGTGGCGGACCACACAAGGGTGGGCCCGGGCAAACCCCACGGGGCGGCCGGGCACACACACACACATTGGGTGGCGGACAACACACACACCCGGGTGGCGGAAACCCCACCCCAAAATCGGGGGGCGGGAAAAACACACAAAACTTTGGGTGGCGGAAAAAACACACACCTGGGGGGCGGGCAACACACACACCCGGGTGGGGGAAAACCACCCCACACTCGGGGTGGACCACAAACACCCACTCGGGTTTCCCGGACACACACACACTCGGGTGGCGGGGCCACACACTCGGGTGGCGGAACCCCCACCACACTTTTGGGTGGCGGACCCCACCCACACACTCGGGTGGCGGACCAAAAACACCACTCGGGTGGGGGCCCCACCCCAAACACCGGGGGGGCGGGAAAAACACCACACCCCCCCGGGGGGCGGACACACACACACACACCCACTTGGGGGGCCCCCTACCCCCCCGGGGGAAAGGAAAACCCCACCACCGGGTGGGGGAAAACACACGGGGGGCGGGGAAAAACACCGGGTGGCGGAACCCTCAAGGGGGGGGCGGGCACACAAGGGTGGGGGACAAAACCCCAAGGGGGGCGGAAACACACCCCAGGTGGGGACACCACAACAGGTTTGGGGAACACACCAGGGGGAGGGGGGCCCCACCCCCAAGGGGGGCGGGCACACCCCAGGGGGGGACCCCACAACACCCCGGGTGGGGGACACCCCACAACACACGGGTGGCCCCCGGAAATCAACACAAACGGGGGGACAACCAAACCCCAAAAGGTTTGGGGGACACACACGGGGGAGGACACAAAACCGGGGGTCGACCCCCAAACGGGTGGCAAACACAAGGGTTTGGGGACACACACCCCGGTGGACACAACCAAAAAAAGGGGGGACCGGAAAAACACCCAAAAATTTTTTGGAAAACAAAAAATTTTGGGTTTGGGGCCCCATACATTCGGGTGGGCGGCCACACACACAAGGGGGGGGAACAAACCCCAAGGGTGGCAGGGCAAAAAACACCCGGGGGGCGGACCACACACACCCGGTGGGAAAAACAACACGGGTTTGGAACACAAAGGGGGGCCGGACACACAAAGGTGGCCCGGACAACACAAAAGGGGGGGGCACCCCAAAGGTGGGGAAAAACCAAAAGGGGGCCGGGAACCCCACCAAATGGGTTTGGGGGAAAACAAAACCCCAAAAGGTTGGGGGCACACACAACCGGGTCGGAAAAACACACAACTGGGGGGCGGCAACCCCAAAAAAACCCCACGGGTTTGGGGGGACACACACACGGGGGGCGGCAACTTAAAACCACACTGGGTGGCGCACACACCAAAAGGGTGGCGGACACACCGGGTGGCGGGCAAAACCCCGGGTGGCGGACACACACCAGGGTGGGACACACACATGGGTTTGGGAGGCCCAAAAACCGGGGGGACAAACAAAACACGTGGTGGCGGCAAAACCCGGGTGGCGGACACACACCCCACAACGGTGGCGGGCACACACCCAACCCCAAAGGGTGGCAGGCACCCCACCCGGGCAGGGAACAAAACTCACCGTTTGGCGGGGCACACCCAGGGGGGGAAAACACGTGTGGCGGACACCACACCGTGTGGGGGACACAAAAAACACAACGTGGGGCCAACACAAGTGTGGGGGAACACACACAAAGGGGCGGGCACACACCACAAACGTTTGGGGGGACACACCACACAAGTGTTTGGGGGAAAAAACCACGTGTGGCCCGGGCCCCACACACCGTGGGGGCGGACACACAAAAACGTGTGGGGGGAAAACACACACACGTGTGGGAAAACACCCAAAACAAACTGTGGGGGGACACAACCCCACACGTGGGGGGACAACACCCACAATTTTGGCGGACCAAAACACACCCCGTTTTCGGGACACACACACACGGTTTGGGGGCAAACCCCACAGTGTGGGCGGACAAAACAACGTGGGGGCGGGGCCCCACCAAAACCCCGGGGTGGCGGGCCACACACACCGTGTGGCGGAAAAAACACAAAAGGGGGGACACCCCCCCCCCCCCCCCCCCCCCCCCCCCCCCCCCCCCCCCCCCCCCCCCCCCCCCCCCCCCCTGTGGGGCACCACACAAAACTTTTGGCGGACCCCAACACACACGGTGGCGGAAAACCCCTCACAACACAGTGTGGGGGACAAAACACAAAACGTTGGCGGACCAAAACACACCGGGGTGGCGGAAAAAACACACCAATTGGGGGCGGGCAACCCCACACGTGTGGCGGAAAAACACACACACGTGTGGGGGCAACCACAAAAAGGGGGCGGGGAACCCCACCCCCAAAACCCTTTTGGCGGACCACACACACACGGGGTGGGGGGAAAACAACACCCCGTGTGGCGGACACAAAACACTGTGGCGGAAACACACAAACGTGTGGCGGGAAAACACCCCACACGTGTGGCGGAAAACACACACACTGTGGCGGACACCCACACCCTGTGGCGGACCACAACTGTGGCGGACAAAACAAAACCCTGTGGCCCGGAAAAACCACAGTGTGGCGGACCAACACACACGTGTGGGGGGAAAACAAAACACACGCTGGGCGGACACCCCAAACACTTTTGGCGGAAAAAAACACGTGTGGCGGAAAAAACACACGTGTGCGGGGGCACCACACACTGTGGCGGGAAAACCCCACAAAGTGGGGGAAACAACAAAAAACACGGTGGCGGAAAACCCCCTCGTGTGGCGGACCCACCAACCCCGTGTGCGGAAAACCCCAAATGGGGGGCGGAAACAACCCCCGTGTGGCGGACACACAAAAACACGTGTGGCGGACCACCCCCACCTGTGGCGGAAAACACACACGGGGAAGGGGGACACACAAAAGTGGGGGGCGGACCCACACACCCTGTGGCGGACAACCAAAACCCCGTGTGGCGGAAAAACACAACCGTGGCGGAAACACACACGTGTGGCCCCGGGAAAACACACACGTGTGGCGGAAAACACAAACCCCGTGGTGGGGAAACACACACAGTTTTCCCGGGCAAAACCCCCCACACGTGGGGTGGAAAACCACACAAGTGTGGCGGACACCACACAACCGTGTGGCGGAAAACCCCCACACGTGGGCGGACACATCAACGGGGTGGCGGGCACACACACACGTGTGGCGGGCACAAAAACACCCGGGGTGGCGGACCACCCACACTGTGGCGGAAAAACAAAACGTGTGGCGGAAAACCCCACCGGGGGGGGGAAAAAACACACCCCGTGTGGCCCGGAAAAACCAAAATGGCGGGACCACACACAAGTGTGGCGGACCCAAAACACAAAAGTTGGCGGAAAAACACACACGTGTGGCGGCACACCAAAAAGTGGCGGAAAAAACAAAACACGTGTGGCGGACACCCGACATTCCCCGGTGGGCCCCAAAACCCCCAAAAACAAATGTTCCCGGGAAAAAACAGTTTTTTCCGGAACCCAAAACGGTGTCCTTTAAAAACTGTCCACAAACCGGGGTTTCTCAAAAAACTGTCCACCAAACACCCAAATGTCGGCACAAAACTGGGGGCCGGAACCCCCTAAAGTTGTTCGGAACCACAAATATGGTGGCCCAAATGTAATTCCCCAAAAATGGGGTGGACCAAATTAATGGCACAAACAGGGGTTCCCCCACCCTTTTTTCCGGCCCTAAAACTTGGGGGGAAAACTTCCAAATGAAAAGGGCCCTTAAATTAAACCCCCAAAAAGTTCGTAAAACTGGGGTTTTTCAAATGTTTAAATTGGTAAAAACTGGAGTCTTCATAATGTAACTGTCATAATACTGGTAGTCTTCATAATGTAACTGTCATAATACTGGTAGTCTTCACAATGGGGCAGTGGGATTATCAGGGTGGAGTCAATTGGTGTGATCTGATGGGCTTTACCAAGGATACATAAAAGCATAAAATGAGGAGTTCACAATCCTTCAAAAGTTTCCACTTTTATGTTAGTCGACTGGTGTGGGTCGCATCCTGGGGGAGAAGATTAAGGACCCCAATGGAAATAAGTTAGACAGTCCTCGATGATTCGCCGACTTTCTTGGGTTATCCTGTGTGGCTAACCCTCTGGGGGTTAACTGTTTCTCGGTAATTGTTTCTCGTTAAGCCACACCAACAACAATCTCTCCACATCTTCGAGTAGTACAGCTGGTGGTGGTGCAGCAGCAGCTGACCCTAGTACGATAGTATTTCTCACCCTTTTTACCACAGGGTTGGCACTAGAAGCTTTCTTTGGGCCCATGGTGGCTTATTTAGCAGTTACAAGCACTATAAACAATGGAATAATACAAAATGTATCGAATGTATGCATGAAACCGGCCACCCTGGCTTGTAAACATGACAGCAGGGCAGCTGAGGCGCTCAGGCTGGACGGACAGGTTCAGGACGAATCACGTTGGGCGAGTTTTTTATCATTAGGCAGGCCAAAACTTTTACGCTCAAACGCTTCGTTAGGCGGATTGGATTTAACGTTATGCGATGCGTTCATTAGCCGAGGGTCCACTGTATATCATAATCTACACTTGGAAAATCCTGGAAGGAATGGTCCCGAATCTGCACACAGAAATCACTCCCACCGAAAGTAAAAGACTAGGCAGGCGATGCAAAATACCCCCAATTAAAAGTAGGGGCGCCATTGGTACACTAAGAGAAAACTCCATAAGTGTCTGGGGCCGAAGACTGTTCAACAGCCTCCCACCAAGCATAAGGGGAATTACCAATAAACCCCTGGCTGCCTTCAAGAGAGAGCTGGACAGATACCTAAAGTCAGTGTCGGATCAGCCGGGCTGTGATTTGCACGTTGGACTGCGTGCGGCCAGCAGTAACAGCCTGGTTGATCAGGCCCTGATCTACCGGGAGGCCTGGTCGTGGACCGGGCCGCGGGGGCGTTGATCCCTGGAATAACCTCTAGGTAGACTCCAGGTAGATGATTTTGGTTAGTTTCAGGACGGAAAGTACCTTGAAACTGAGCTCAAAGTAGCAGAAATGTTTGACTTTTGTCGATGTTCAAGAGTAAAGAAATGATGTCACCATCGGTGTCCAACTGGACAGTCTAATACACTGTCATGAATAGGTTGACATTATTTATACAATTATACAATACTAATGCAATTGTCTGCATAACAATAAATCTTCTATTTTTGTGTGAATAAAAATTCAAAATATAAAGCAAGCATAATATAAGAGGGGCCCGGAGATGTGACTAATGAACAGAGAAAATGTTATTTTCATGCCAGGAATGTCTACAGAGTTTATTCTGGACTTTATTTTGAAATTGGCATGGGTGAAATTGGCCAAATTACCAATTTCTAACCACTTTTTTGGGTAGTTGAAATAAGTAAACAGGTGGTTTCTTGTAGTCAATCGACAGAAAAGAAATACTAGTGAAACAGCCGAGTTTGGTCAACTGGAACAATGGTATGAGCGGGCAAAATTGCCGATGTATAAATATCGCCGTTGGGTTAAGTGTATTTAAACCTAACCACTCTGTAATCTGGCAAAATCAATAATCCAGCACCCTACAGGTCCCGATGATGCCAGATTAGTGATGGTCAACTTGTACTGACTAGATGAGCAAGACGTGCAGTGATTTGGTAGCTTTGTCAAAATGTTCCAACTACACAGTAGGCTTCTTCAGTGTCTAATTCATTTTCAGTCAAATGCAGGAGACAACAGCAGCAGTTGAGATGTAAAGATAGGCTGATTACATCACTGTTTCTGCTGTCTCCTCTGTATTCAACTGAGGAAGCCTACTGTATAGGAAAAACGTTTGGATAGCTAGAAAAACTAGTGTAAACTGCTGGCTAGACAGACAATTTCTATGGCAAACATGATATTTATGCAAGGGATGGGGTACATCTCTCTGGGGCATGGGTAGTAGCATTACCCAATGCTGTAGAAGGGGCCACTGCTGAGCTGTCTAGGTCATTAACTAATAGAAGATAGAGGTATGGATATGTGTGTGTGTGGGGCGGGGGGGGAGACAAGCAGGTTGCATCTCTTGATCCCATCTGGAAACTTTCCAAAGTTTCAGGCATTTTAAAGATTTTTTTTTTTTTTTCAACAAGTTGGTCGTCTCCCACCGATAAAAAGAGAAGTCGTGATAACCTTATTGCTTACGTCAAAAAGAATGAAATCTGTTCGAGTCAAAGGATGAAGATGTGCAATCTCTTCAGACTTTCTACAATAAATACGTACTAGTACTCACCACTCACTATAAGCTAAGGTCGAAATTATTTTAACCCTTTCAGGGTCCAAGGCCCAAATCTGGAGTCACGCACCAGTGTCCAAGATATTTCAAAAAAAAAATTTGTTATTTTTTCTTATGAAATCGTAGAGAATCTTTTTGTGAAGGTAATAAAACAAAAAGTACGAAAATTGGTGGAAAATTGACGAAATTATGCTCTCGCGAATTTTGATGTGTCAGCGATATTTACGAATCGGCGATTTTGCCGACTTTGACTCCCATTTTAGGCCAATTACATTATTCCAATCAACCAAATTCTTAGCTATTTCACTAGTATTACTTCTATTCTATCGATTGAGCACAAGAAATCGCCAAGTCAACTGTTTCAACTACAAAATAAAGTGATCGGAAATTGTTAATTTGGCCAATTTAACACAAAGTTCAAAATATTCCAATTTCAAAATAGGGTCCAGAATGAACAATGTAGGCATTCCTGGCACTAAACTAACATTTCCTCTGTTCATTAGTTATGTTTTGAGGCTTTACAAATAAATTCCATTTTGATTTTTATTCACATAATGAATTTTTATTCACACCAAAAAATAGAAGATTTACTGTTATGCAATACTGTAATAATTGTATAAATATCATCACCATATTTGTGAATGTATATTAGACCCACCAGCTGATGTGTATTAGACGTGTGAGGTTGTTTGTTTACTCTTGAATATCGGCAAAAATTTAACATTTCCGCTACTTTGAGCTCAGTTTCAAGCCATTTCCAATGCTAAAACCAATCAAAATCATCTCTATTTCTGTAATATGTCTTCCATTCTATCAAATAAGACCAAGAAATCGCAAATACAACTATAAAAAACATACGAAAAAACACTGCAAAGTTGCTGTTTTAATCGAAAAATCATGATTTCATTTTTTTTCTCTCATTATGCACAGTGTGCTGCAGGATCTGTTTTATGTGGTGCACACATACCACATAGATGTATTCTCTCATATCTAGGCCCAAATGTACCACTCACAGTTTATCAGAGTGAGCTGAGCTCATGGCGTAGATCTACGGTTTGGACCCTGAACGTAAAGCCGTAGATCTACGGGACGGACCCTGAAAGGGTTAAGGTAACGAGTGTACTGCATATGCATTTTACATTGTTTTTTAGGCTTAGCTTTATTACTCACTTAATACTATATGATTATGTAAATATGTTATCAGGCATTTATATGCATTTAATAGTGAGAAAAGGGGCAATTCACTTTATGACATTTTTGTTTTATGGTAGTAGCATGGAACCTAAGCCACTGTATAATAAGGGCCCTCCTGTACTGTGTATGCATAAATCAGTGATCTCATTTCCCATCATCTGCCATTGTAGCACGTCAAAACAAATCTAGGCTGGGCATCATTTAGTCCCTCAGAAAAAACTTAAGCTATACAGTATATCATGGGAGGTATACGTCTAATACATCTGCCACTGTAGTAAAAAACCACAATAATGGAGTGTAAGTTAAATCAAGATGATTCTCAGATGCAACTTTGCTAGCAGTGTTGCAGTGAAGACAATTCAGATACAGTCCACAGAAATATATCTACAGTAGTAAAAATACTAGCCATCTCATACAAAATAAACCTTCAGGGATAACAAAAGGCCAGTTGTAGAGAGAAAAAACAAAAAAGTGGAGTTAAAGTGACATTAGGAAACTTCTTCACAGAGTGGTAGAGCAAGGGAATGAATTTTAAGAGAATGTGGAGTTTTAACCCTTTCAGGGATGAGAGGCCCTCTCCTAAACTTGTTCTCAGGGTTGAAATTTTTTTGGAAAAAAAAAAAAAATATATATATATATATTTATTATTTATTATCACACTGGCCGATTTCCACCAAGGCAAGGTGGCCCGAAAAAGAGAAACTTTCACCATCATTCACTCCATCACTGTCTTGCCAGAAGGGTGCTTTACACTACAGTTTTTAAACTGCAACATTAACACCCCTCCTTCAGAGTGCAGGCACTGCATTTCCCATCTCCAGGACTCAAGTCCGGCCTGCCGGTTTCCCTGAACCCCTTCATAAATGTTACTTTGCTCACACTCCAACAGCACGTCAAGTATTAAAAACCATTTGTCTCCATTCACTCCTATCAAACACGCTCACGCATGCCTGCTGGAAGTCCAAGCCCCTCGCACACAAAACCTCCTTTACCCCCTCCCTCCAACCTTTTCCTAGGCCGACCCCTACCCCGCCTTCCTTCCACTACAGACTGATACACTCTTGAAGTTATTCTGTTTCGCTCCATTCTCTCCACATGTCCGAACCACCTCAACAACCCTTCCTCAGCCCTCTGGACAACAGTTTTGGTAATCCCGCACCTCCTCCTAACTTCCAAACTACGAATTCTCTGCATTATATTCACACCACACATTGCTCTCAGACATGACATCTCCACTGCCTCCAGCCTTCTCGCTGCAACATTCATCACCCATGCTTCACACCCATATAAGAGCGTTGGTAAAACTATACTCTCATACATTCCCCTCTTTGCCTCCAAGGACAAAGTTCTTTGTCTCCACAGACTCCTAAGTGCACCACTCACCCTTTCCCCTCATCAATTCTATGATTCACCTCATCTTTCATAGACCCATCTGCTGACACGTCCACTCCCAAATATCTGAATACATTCACCTCCTCCATACTCACTCTCTCCCTCCAATCTGATATCCAATCTTTCATCACCTAATCTTTTTGTTATCCTCATAACCTTACTCTTTCCTGTATTCACTTTCAATTTTCTTCTTTTGCACACCCTACCAAATTCATCCACCAATCTCTGCAACTTCTCTTCAGATCTCCCAAGAGCACAGTGTCATCAGCAAAGAGCAACTGTGACAACTCCCACTTTATGTGTGATTCTTTATCTTTTAACTCCACGCCTCTTGCCAAGACCCTTGCATTTACTTCTCTTACAAACCCCCATCTATAAATATATTAAACAACCACGGTGACATCACACATCCTTGTCTAAGGCCTACCTTTACTGGGAAATAATTTCCCTCTTTCCTACATACTCTAACTTGAGCCTCACTATCCTCGTAAAAAACTCTTCACTGCTTTCAGTAACCTACCTCCTACACCATAACACCTGCAACATCTGCCACATTGCCCCCCTATCCACCCTGTCATACGCCTTTTCCAAATCCATAAATGCCACAAAGACCTCTTTAGCCTTATCTAAATACTGTCACTTATATGTTTTCACTGTAAACACCTGGTCCACACACCCCCTACCTTTCCTAAAGCCTCCCTGTTCATCTGCATCCTATCTCCAGTCTTACTCTTAATTCTTTCATAATAACTCTACCATACACTTTGCCAGGTATAC